>VWYH01001802.1:789241-1179339 GCA_013399365.1 Pampusana beccarii
TTTTTTTTTTTTTTTTTTTTTTGTGAAGAACAATGCTGGCCACACTTATTCAAGGGATAGTCATTAGCAGCTTGATTAGCATTGTTCTGAAATATGGTTTTCCAGCCAAAACCTAACAACCTTCCCCTCAATCCCCCTCTGTGAAAGCTATGCTAAAACTCTGTAAGGAACAATGAAGTTTTACAATCATTTAGTGAGCACACTTCTGTTCTTCAGTTGTGTCTGTACAATAAGGGGAAATCTGCGAAGCGATGGACGTCCTCATCCCCCACTAAGTTCAGGAAGCACCAGAATTTAATTAGACTTTAACATCTCTTTCTAAGAACTTTCCATTCAGAATCATCAAGATGACCTTATCAAAATGCTCTCTTTCAGCCATGAGTGAGTGTGTTATATTTTAAACAAAAGACACTATGAGATGCTGATTAGCAAAAGCCCAGGTGATTCCATGGCTCCAAGAAATCTGCTGTGTGTAAGGACCTATGTACAGTCAGATGGGTATTTTTGGTATTAAAAGCAAGACGTAGGTCCAGCTCCTGAACTGAAGAGGCTTAGTGATGCAGCAAGAGCTTAGTACCAAGATATGTCTGAATCTGAGCTTCAGTAGTGCCTGGTGAAAGAAGTGTTCCTCTGCTTTATGAGTTTGGGGTTGATTAGTGTGAGTGATGGCCTCTGCAGCCTGATTTTTCTTTTTCCAAGGTCAGCACATGAGGAAAACCAGGAAGAGACAAGACTAATGCCTTCTGCAGATTACATAGTACACTAGGATTGAGACTTCCCTGCTTTGAGGCTGTGTTACAGGGGCACTCAACCATCATCAACAGGAGTAGACCTGAGAATTTGAGAATTATAGGATACTTCTTACCATTTCTGCAACACGTATCTCTCCAGGTCTGCAGAAAATGAAGCTTTCTGCCAATGGTGGATAAAAATATAGGTATGGATCTATCATACTCTGAATTTTAATTACATCAAGTGAAGATGAATGGGGAAGATATAAAGAAAGTTTAGCTAGTAAAGTTCACTTCTGTGTTTCAAGGCTGGAATAATTGCTGAGAATACTGAAAGATGTGCATGACAGCCTACTTTTCATCTGCTGTGGTGGTAAGCATTGTGCTCATGGCATCGACCATGCAGTTCTCACTCAGCAACAGAAGCTACCAATTCCTGACTTCTAGCTGTATGGACAAGACCTGATATCATGAAGTCAAAAGTTGGGACCTGTTACGAGGTATGGAAAGCCGGAAAACAGGGGTGTCAGGGCCCTTCAGAGGGCCGAATGTAATTTTATTTTAGGACTGTATAAATATAACTACTCCTACGTTTATACAGTCCTAAAATTAAATTCGGCCCTCTGAATGCAACCATGAGGCTGATGTGGCCCCTGGTGAAAATGTTTGACACCCCTGCTGTAAAAGAGAGTTGCCCAAGCTATCTGCAGAACAGTGATGTGTGAAGTCCAGGGGTGGCCTATCTGGCTTACCCCATCTGTTCCATGGGAAATGAAAGTATGCACGTCTCCACTCTCTCTGTTGTAGACCTGGTGAGGTTTTCTATTAACAGGAGAGTGTTTTTCTACACCAATTTCTGAGCCATCACAAAACAGTTCTGCTCTTTCCGTATTCTTCAGATAGAGTAGGATGCATGATGTCTAAGCTTCAGTAAATTGCTTATGGCTATAGAAACTTGCATAGAGGAGACACCCATTCTAGCTGGCCTTGTGGAGATCACAGAAACAAGTAGACTATGTCTTTTTCCTTGATGACCTTGCCTACTCTTTTTCTCCATATCTCTGGTGCAACCACAACCTGTAGGGTCATGGAGGAGTGTGCATTTTGCTGACAAAAATCAAGATGTCAACTGATAGTTGTGGCACTTGCTACAGCACTGTATTTCACTCCCCAGGATTTTTGTCGTATGTTGCCACCAATCTGGTATTGGCCAAAGACTGAGAATGGTAGATGTCAAAGATCACCTCTGTGATCCCACAAGCCTTGCCATTTCTGTGTTATTTGTCACAGCCTTGGATAACTTCTGTCAGCATCCCTGGCATCACTTCTTGACTTTAAAACTCTAGTCTGGCTAAGGGCTGTGCCATAGTGGATGCCTTAGAATGACATGTTTCAGCAGACGAAGAATGCAATTATCCTAGCATACCTCAGAGACTCAAGTGCCAGTCCTTTCCTGACATATAGTCCTCACAAGTATTTTCAAGGCTTGGCAAGACCTACAGGAAAAAAAAATGCTTTTTTTCTCTTAATTTGGAAAGCTTCAGCATAAGGATTGGGGCTTGGACTGTCATCCTGGACTCACAGCAATGCCACACATCTAAGACTGAGAGCTGCAAGGAGGTGCTAGGGTTTTGGTATACTCCAAATGACGATACTGGACATGACCTTCTTAGAAACAGTTTCAAAGGTAACCAAGAAGGAGCAGAAAGAGTAGCCATGATTAGCTACAGTTGTCAATAACAAGAGGATGGAAAATGGGGAAGTGAAAGAGAGAGGTAGTGGGCACTTATATCTACATTTTTTTAATATAATCAAGCAGCACTGCTATAACGATATACATGAAATCTTGTGTAAGGCTGAAAAGCTCTCTCTTCATCAGGAAGTTGAAGAGGCTTGTTTCTGCTGAAATCCTGCAGAGATGGAAAATGACTGCTGCCTTCCCTGCTGCTGAGAAATGTTTGCAAACCCTGATAACCGATTTGAAGTATGCACTTCAGTGCCAGTGTCTTACTCATGTGTCCTGTGTTGGCAGTCACAGACAATTATTTGATCTGGAAAGCTAGGGCAGCATGCGTGAGGTGTCTGTTTTTGTGGTTAGAACCTGAGTTTTGGCTTGTTGCAATGTTAAATTATGAGTATCAGTAATCTCTTGAATCTATTAAGCTGAAAACATAACCAGCTTGGGTTTGGGAGCGAAACACCATGTACTGTCAAGGTTTCACTGTGGTGCAGCATGGAGCAAGCGAAACAGGGAGTTTGCAAAGTGGTGTTAGAATGCTTGCAGTGTGGTGGGGAAGTCACAGCTATTTATGGAGCATCACTAGGCTTGAGGAGCTTCCATGACTCAGTGACAACCAACAGTAAGACAAGAGGTAATGGGTTCAAGCTGGAACACAGAGGTTCCACTTAAATTTAAGAAGAAACTTCTTCTCAGTGAGGGTGGCAGAGCCCTGGAACAGGCTGCCCAGGGGGGTTGTGGAGTCTCCTTCTCTGGAGACATTCAAAACCCGCCTGGACACCTTCCTGTGTAACCTCATCTGGGTGTTCCTGCTCTGGCAGGGGGATTGGACTGGATAATCTTTCGAGGTTCCTTCCAATCCCTAACATTCTGTGATTCTGTGATTCTGTGACAACATCAATTAAGAGTGATAGACACAGAACCCTATAAATATGTCCCCTTTCCTGTTTCTGCCTGGTCAGGTTGCTCTGACTCATCTAGATTGTAATGAATGCTCTTGTCTGCCTTTGTATCTGAGCTACACTTGATCTCTCTAGCGATACTTATGTTCTAGATATCAGGACTCTGTGCCCTGGGCATCTACCCTATTCCTGTCTGAAAACACTATCTGTCCCTGGGTATCTGCCATGCCAGCCTGCTTCCTACAGGTGCCCATAAATTGAGAGATTTACATGACCACGTTCCTGGATTACACATGACTAAGCTCCAAATTCTTTAAGGCATGGCATTGTTTTGGCTTGCTGTTCAGCATGTAACCTTCAGCGGCTGTCGTCTGGTCTGATAATGGCCTAGGATCATTACGGTCCACACAGCATATATTGCACAAAAATGGTCCATACAGCCAGGCCTCTCTGATCCAAATCCTTGATCCAAAGGAAAAGGAGATTCTTCTGGGACCACTCTCACAGTGAGACACATCAGACTTTGTATGCTATAGCTGTGGCCTTATAGTGGTCACAGAGATGAAGGCATAAATGTCGCCATAAATATGTTAAAGGTTAGAAGAGTAGTGTAGAAGTTGTCTTCTGCAGGAGATTTGCGCTTTGTAGGTAGCTGAAGGTGGTAGCAGCAGCATCCAGTGAAAACCAGCATGGAATAGTAGGAAAGGGGTCTTGAACTTACTTACAAAGGAAGCGAGACATCCAAAAACAACATTTCCAAATCTTTCATGACTGGAGAAGGGGGAGGAAGGCCTCCAGCTGGGTGCAAAGGCAATTCAGGGCACAATGAAGTACACAGATGATCACAAGTTTTTTCCAGAAGAAATGGGTGTTCTGACTTCATCTGAGATTTAGACTGAGTTAAGCCTGAGCTGCCAGAGCCAGTCTTTGGTCTGTGTTGTGGATCAGTGACTGCTTTTAGGTGATTTTACTCTATAATTTTATGAATTGGAGAGTATGACGTTATCCACGTATGAACTTTTCCCTCACACAAATCTTTTCAGCAGCCCATGAGCTTGTCAATCTGGGCAGAGGTAACTGTTGTGATGTCAAAAAGGCACAGCTTTATTGGGCTCTGTTAAAATGGGAAGGGATTTTTTTTTTTTTTCCAGCCAATTAGTACTGAAGAGAAAAAGCAAAGCCCATGTCTTCCTCAAACACAGCACACCATGTACTTCTTATTAAGGACAATGTGTGTGCTGAGTGTCACATTTCAAACTTCAGCTGTTTTTGCTGTTGCTCTATTCAAAAACAAGTATGGTTAGAATTTCATTACAATGGGAAAAGTGTGCGTGTATGTGCATTTCCCACTGTTCCATAGCAGAAAAGCTGTTGGGAATTTGCTCCCATTTTAGCAAGATGTATTGGTGTTGTGTTTTGTTTTTACCCTAAGACATAAAAAAAATCAGCTTCAAAAGTGGATAAATACATGAAATCAAGAGGCTAAGGAAAAAATTATTTCCCAACTTTAACTAGTAACAGTGCTATTACTTTGATAGTTGGCTGAATTGTTCAGCTAAGGATCTCAAAGTACATAAAATTAAAGATATAATTAGTGTATGTATTTCTGGAGGTTCACCTGAGATCAGGCTGTTACATGATGTAGTATGTTACTTCTGAAAGGAGCTTTGTGACTTTTGTGTTTCACTGCAGCAATCTTTTAGTGACTGGTTATGAGGCTTTTAGGGCTCTCTTACATTATTCCAACCACATTACATAGGGTGAAAGGGTTAGTGTATATGTCTAATTTGACAAGATAGATGAAGTGAAGGGACTGGTCTTTATTGTTGAGATAGGGAAATGAGGTAAATGAGACATATGCCAAAAATCAGATAGATTAAGGCGAAGAACTGAGGCCGTGTCTTACAATTCCCTTAATGATAAGAAAAAGTATTTCTGTTTGGTTATGGCAAACTAACACAGGTAGTGTGCTGTATTGAAGTGATGTCTGTTAAGATCTTTTGGAATTCCCCTCTCTCTTTCCCTGCTATGCAGAGCAAAATGTATTTTCACTAACAATGATTCTGCAGTGCAGTGCTTTTGTACTATATGTACAGGAAGCTGAATGAGTGTCTGGGGACCTTTTAGCTGGATCTATAAAAAGTCTGTGTCAATAAAATCCTGTCAGATCTATCCTTCAGTACGGTGATTACAGAAGAGGAAAAAGAAAGGCATTGCTCAATGTGACTGCAATATTCCAACGTGTAATCTTCTCCCATGTGGTCATGTTTCCTCAGATAAGAAAAATTGCTGCTCTGGTGTCAGTGGGGATGGGGTCATTGAATGGGAACAGGAGCGTTTTCATTTTTTTCACAATGGACAGTTGTTTTGTGTGTTTTCCTGACTGGATAAACTATGTCCATGGTTACTGAGCAAGTTTATTTCTGTAGGAAATAGGTAACCATGTTTATGCAGTGGGGGTATCAGAACACAGAGCATTAGAAAAGAAGGGTCCAGAGGTCATCAGCAGAGGGGATATGATGAGGAAATGCAATGAGATATATCGTGTGGATTCTGGCAGATACTTCATGGTATGCTTCCTTTCAAGTGCTGGTGAGCAAGAGAGGTGAATAGAAGCTCTTTGATAACAGAGCAGCAGGGTGAACTCATTTCAGGGCCTGCTCTTCACCTTGTATAAAATAGCAAAACTGATTTATGCCCACAGAGCATTTGGCTTGAAGCTTTAATTGCTTTTTTTGGTGAAGTTCTATTTTCCTTATGTGTGCTCAGACTATTAAAACAATGTTAAATGTTTTATTTCGCCAGAACCTGTTGCTCCTGCCACCTTATTTTTTCATTATGTTCTCTTGAAGTACTGCTGCAGAGTAACATTATTTCAAAGCTTCAGTGAAAATGTGTCCAGAACTACAAATGGCTTCATGAATGCCAACAGCATTCCTACGTTGTCCTCTCTTGTTAAGTGACCGGTGGAATGCTGACAGGCTATAAACATAGAGTTAATCTTACTAGATAATTTATGCCATTGCTACACTGTTCATATCCCGTGTTTCCACATTCGTCTTTAGGTTTCCTCATTGCTTCAGGTATAACGTGTGCTGTGACCTTGTGTAACGTTATTGCCCAGAGCACCAATTAAACTGTGACCGCAGCTCATGTAGGTGTGAGCGTAAACCCGAGTGCTGCGAAAAGGGAGAAGTGTTGCTCAGAGTAAAGACCCTGCCCAAAACCCAGGATGGAGGCTCAGGCAGTTGGGTGCTGAAGAGTGCTATGCAGTTATCCTGCCTAAGTTCAGGATCTAAGGCCTTTCCAAATTACTAATAACACCTGCTTGACATGGATTTACTCTTGAATACTGTGTAGTGCTTACAAGGAGAAAGTAATGGTACTTTCCCCAGAAGGTTGACAGTATAGAAGAACAACAGCAAACAAATAGTGGACAGTGAAAGGGATATTTTAAAATCACTTCTGTATGAAAGAATCAAACACAGAGAGAGACTTAATAATTTACATAGGATCATGCTAAAAAATGTGATATGTGGCGTTAAACTGAAATTTCAGACTAGCACCTTAGTGGTGGGAAGCAAACTACTTTTGTTTCACTGTTGCTTTGTGCTTTTTACGAGCATAAGTGTATCCATATTTTGGTTATATTAATAATCGAATCATAGTTAATGATTCACGGTAGAAAAAATGGTCGTGGCAAATTCAGGTGTGACTGCATCCATGGCTGCTTGTTACCATATTTCTGAACCAGGTGGTGGAATGGGATGCAAGAAAGTGCCTCGTCTGCTTCAATGCAGATGCCATCTGTGTCTGGTTTAGCAGGGAGCTGGTTACCTAAGAGTGGCTGCCTGACACTGTGCTGAAGCAAGTAAAAAAGCATTCACTTAGACAATTGCCATGATAATATATGCTATGATATTGTACAACAGGCTAGAAAAAGTTGTACTCATTACAAAACTCATCATTACATTCCTCATATCTTCCAAGGGATCTCAAAGGTTTTAGATCTTCGAAGTCTCTCTAGAGGTGGTTAGAAAGGTGTGAAATAGTGCGTTACACCACACTCATAGTAAAAGACCACTTTTACATGGGTAATGTACCTGTCTGAACTGTAGCAGACATTATGTGCTGCCTTTTTCCTCATCGGGTGCATATTCTTGGTATTAGAAAGCTGTAATGCAAGCTGATACTTGACATTTTGTGTTGTACAATCAACTCACTACCCTTACAGCCATAATAATACCTCATTGTTGCAGCATGCTTTTGTGCAGCACAAATGCATGCCTGAGGTGCTGCTGGAGGCTGCAACAAGAGAAAGTAAAATTAGGTATTAGAGGAGTTTTTTTGGTTCATGCCGTCCATCTGAGGGAAGCAGACAGATTGGAGCTACCATGTCAGTGGTTAGCCTTTTCCTGGATTGACATTCTTAGGGGAAATGTCAACTGAAGCTCCGTGTGGACTGAATACAGGAGAATTTATGATGATGTGTATTACAGATCATGGATTTGCTGCAAATAAATACTGGGTGTTCAGCCTGGGGCAGGGACAGCTTCAAGGGTGGGCCAACAGCAGCCCCCCAGTGCCTGTGGGAAGGTCATTGAGAGGGTGGTGGCAGGCTGTGCACAGCAGCGCACGGTGCGAAGATGAGACCAAACAGACATTTATTGAAAGAACAGAGGAGCAAACTCTACCCAGGGAGAAACCTTTTCTTCAAGGGGGAAGTCAGGCAGCGGAGCAAGAGTCCAGAGGGGTTGTGCAGTCTCTGTCCTTGGAGGTTTTCAAGACGCAGCTGATCGCAGCCCTGAGCGTTCTGGTCCGGCCTGATGGCTGAGCTTCCAACCTAAAGTCTCCTCTGATCCTGTGACAACTTACACCACAGAACCTTATCAAATAATTTGTTGAGGAAGCTGATACATTTTGTTTTAAGGGAATCATACATCTCTCGGAAATTATTTCAGCTTTGATTAAAGAATTCTATCTTGTTATGAATATTTAACTAATTAGGGTTGTGGTTTAAAAAACAGATGACTCAAAACTCTCCATTCCAAAACTCACAGTAAAACCAAAAACCTCCTACCCCTTCTCTGCTTTTCTTCTCTTCCTCCCTTCTCTCTAGAAAAAGTCCCCAAATAGAATGAAAAAATCCCCTGATTGCTAAGTAAAATATTAAGGTATAGGACAATACCTATTGGTATGATCTTTGGTTCCGTTTCAATGGTTTTAGTTTATGTGTCCTTAAATTAAGGGTCACATCTTTCTTTCTTATTCAAATAAGGTTCTCTTAAGTAATTGAGGCATATCTTGTAGAGTAAGGGTGAACTATGGGTCACGAGGCATATTATTTTTCAGACATATATTGGACTAGCAGCTGGAAGTTCCCATCATCTCATTTTAGGGGGTTATATTCAAGAGTAATCAGTTGTTTGTGTCTGAAAAAGACGAAGAGGCAAATAACTTTATATTCTTAAAAATGCTGTATTATCTTGCAGGAATGAGGTTGCAGAACCTACAAGGAGAGAATAAATAGCATGGCATTGTTTCAAGGTACCTGTTAGGAATTCTCCAAGTTAAATCGATGCTGGAAATTGAAGCATACTTTTGTTTGGATCTTGAAATGATCTAATGCACATGGCTCATTTTTTATTTACCATGTACAAAGTTGGGTATATATACTCAAGTCAGGAGTGAGAGGGTAAGATTTTGAAATCTTTGGCTTCTTTTTTGGCATCTAACTGAAAGAAGAACATGATAAGAAGCACACACACATGGTATTTGAAAACAGAATAGGGTTGTAGCATGCTGTCAACTCCACCAGCTTTATTTACCCAGCTCTTCAGCTAATACGAGCGACATCCCAGTAAGGCTACTTGTTTGATAAAGGAGGATTTAGGCAAGTAATGGTGGCAGAAGTAACTTAAATTTAACTTGTTTGTCCCTACGCTATGAAAAAAACTCTTTTACAAAGGCCAGACTTCTGTATCCTTTTCTTGGACTCAATGGTATTGTGTTCCAACTGTAGTAAGGTACTTAGCAGTGGAACACAAACACCAGTAAGGAAGGAATTGATCTCATGTAGTTTAGCTGTCTAAAAGTTGCATCTGTCTGAAGCAGTTGCTTTGGCTACTTCTAAAATTGGGGCAATGTAATAGGTGTCTCTCAAAGCTGTTCATCCCATCATAGGAATATCTAGTTGACTAACTTGAAGGTTGTTTACCTTTCAGTTAGTTACGGCTAAATGAAATGAGCCCCACTATAAGCATAGTAGAATTTCGCTGTCTGTTTGCAGAAGTGGTAGTATTTTTTATATATTGACCTTTCTAGGTGGAGCTGAAGTAAATCACGATGGTATTCTAGTATTCTAAAATAGCCTGTGAGTCATTACAGTATATTTTGTATTCTAAGAAACGTACATTCTCACTGCCATTAAAAATAATAAGATTTTTATTGTCTAAAGTGGCAGTCATCTGTTGCAATTTGTATATTATGTAGCAGATTCATTCCTTCTCAACACCTTTCTGAGCAGTCATTTACTTTACTGTGCCACAAAGTAGGATGCAAGCCAGCATCATGAACAACATAAAATAACAATAGTGGGTACAAATCTATCAGTAGCACACCTTCAGCTCAAATATTTACTGTATGTAATACTTTTGGTCTTGCAGTGCACAAAGAACCTTTTGTCCAGAAAGCCAATACAAATCATAGAGAACGACTTTATATTTCTGCAGAAAGCACTGAGATTAGCCAGAGCAGAAAAATGCCAGGGTCAGTCCTGATTATGCAAACATTAATTCAGAACAAATATTTGGCTTTTATAGCTGTATTTTTTTTTAACAAGTACACTGTTTCTCAGAAATAAGAAAAGATCCCAAACCCAGTTACAGTCCTAAACACACTTCTGCATCAATTTCCCCAGTCTCTTGATCGTATATTTAAGGTGAACCTGTTATCCAGGGATTACTGAGCCCAGCAGAGACAAAGTAATGTCAAGGGTGGCAGAGCTATGCAGTCAGAATTGCAGCTGCAGAATTAATACACCTGCTTTTTTTCTCTGTTCCAAGATGTGAAAGGGGTGGTTATAAAATGGGTTAGTAGTTAATCATAAATGAGCTAGGGTTAGTTACAAAATCTTGCAGTGCTCACTCTGATGAATATGCTGCTTCAGTGACACTAGCACTGAAGGAAGTATTTTTTTCACCAGATCTCTGTTCTCAGTGGGAAATATCTGGACCTTGCTCATCATCAAGTGGCTGAAAGACACAAATAACTACATGAGGCAGACTAGCTTTGTTAAGTTACTTTTTCAACATCTCTCCAGCTGACTTTGTGCTTGGATAAGACAAGGTCCCCTCTTCTATAGGGCCCCCGCATTTGACAGATGAGGCAATCCAATTGTTCCTCAGCACTGCATTACTTGTGTCTGACTTATTTGCAGAACTTCAGTCCCCTGCTTCATATTGCCAGTCGGTCCAGCTTTCAGCAGACTGTTCTGGCTCTTCAGATGTTTTAACTGGAACAATGCATTATTCATATGCCATAATATGAATTCATGGCCCTTCCGCAAAGGAAATTACTTCTACCTACTTCTAAGACTTTTCCCATTCAAGAAAATTAAACGAAGCACTTGGAGATGTTTTTAATTGCTTGCGACTCAGTTGAGAAACTTCTAAGAATGGGTTTCTTTTTGTAATGTAACTTGAGAGCTCATTCATTGAATGTAATTATGCTGTATGATGGATTGGGAAGTATAAGTGGAGAGCTAAATAAGATGGAGATGACAAAATAATGGGAATAAAAATAATAGTGCTTGGGTTATATGATACTTCCTGACAGGGTACATCACCATACTGTCACTGTCTCTGAATACTGATGTAGTCTTGTGGCTTCTTCCTGTAGCATATATATAGCAAACAGCATGCATTGTCTCTCTTCTGGACTTTAGTGTCAGCTGCATGCTTTGGAGCTCGTTGACGAGGCGGGAGTGAGAAGGCATTTCGTCCTCTCTGTGAAATGACTGCAGACCGGCATCCTTGGGGTGAATGTGCTACCCCTCCCATCTGTGAGAGCAGGCGGTAGTTGTCACCGTTAGGGAGACCACCTGATCCATTCCTCTGCTCTTTCCCTGCCCGGGGGCACAGCCGGACTCCAAGATGAAGCCTCCAAAGAGCTGCCAAGGCCGCTGAGCAAAGACCCACGTGTGTAACACCATAGTGACTCAGATAAAGCACTCGAGTTGTTTACCGCTAATGAAACCTCCATGTCTTTTTCAATAGCAGGGTTAGAAAAGGCTTTTATAGATTCTTTAATACAAAGCAAACATATTTTATCAGTCACATGAATGAACGTGTTTGCCTGTCTAAATTGCGGTATGGTACCAGGGCTGTTCATGTTAATCTGTAACCAGGAGACTGGCCGGAGAGGGATCATTTTGCCACCTCAGTGAAATGTTCACTGGGGCCTCCAGGGGAGGAGAGCAGCCCACACATTCACAGACAGTAACTAATGGAGGTGGCTGAGGTGTAGCTTCAAAGAGAGAACAGGAGCACTTCTGAACATGAGATGTGTAGGGAGGAAAAGCTTAGTGCTGAACATTTTATTTTCTGAGTGCTGACTTTCACTGTAACTTAAGAAACCAGACTACATGTGCTTTCCAGACTCCCTGGTTTTGTCTAGTGAGACGAATCCAGCCTTTCCCACTCTTCTGTTTCTCTTTTCCCACCCTATTCCAGATGTGCAGGCCTGCATAAACCAGCAGGATTCCAATTATAATCATACTTTCCCATTCACTATTCTTCCAGTTTTTTCTTGATGTGAAAATGAAATGTGACCCAAAATAACCCAGTTGGACACTCTATCATTTCGTACATGTGATTTATTTTTCCACAGTTTCTCCCCCCTACCCCCCAGTACTAAAATGAAACAAACCCCCATAAACAGGAAGACTCAAAAATTGGATGTATGCAGGAGACACCAAACCAATGGCATCCGAGGACAGGAATTATCTCCTAGATGGAACAAATGAGTAAGACCCTGATACATAATGATTACTAATTAATAAAAACAATATCAAAACACATAGTGATGAGACTCAGAAAAATGACTTTTGCAAACAATACCAGCACTCCTGGTGGTACAGAGGATACAGATGAATATTAAGAAATATAAAGAACAAAACTTCTGACACTAGGTCCCAGAGCAAAAACCTAACTTTGCTTTAGTATCAGCTTTTCTAGTGTCACAGAAATATGGAATAGTATAGAATAGCCGAAAAGTGGATATTATAGTATTTACCTTACTTTCAATACTGACTAGGGGATTGCAAAGCTGTTCTATTTTTCCTTTCAGAGGTAAGCTGTGAGAACAAAAAAAACACGTTGCATTTCGTTGTGCAGTTCGTACATCAGAGTTGGGTTGTGTGGCATTTTATAGGATATACAAATAATAACCAGAGGCAAGCTGAAGTATAAGTCAGGAGTGAAACTTTCTCTCAGCTCCTGTGCACTGTCCAGAAAAAAAAGAGCGGTTTTATAAGAGTGAGCTGTGGTATTTTGAGTCTGGGAGGAGGCTGAATGAAGGTATGAGGACTGTGAAAGAAAGGGCAGAAAAGAGCCGAGAGAGTAAAAAGTCGATATAGCCGGTAGTCATGTATCTCCAGAAAAACTGAACTGATCATTTGACATCAATTTGAAGAAAGCATGGCTGGCTTTCTTCGGCTTTCTTTTGTGTTTATCTGAACAGCTCTCAGTAGTGCTTTCCTACAACTACCTCATGGGTTTTGCTGAAAACAAAATCTTTATGAAACTTGTTGTAAGAGTCAATGGGGAAGCTGATTTGATTTTTGTTGTTAAACAATCCAAGGTTGGAGGACTTTTGTTAGCTGAGTTACTGCTCTGACAAGCTTGCTAGGATAAATAAGAATGTGCTGAACTATTCTGAAGAAATTGTTTTAAAAATCAGCTGTTTCCAATGGTTGGCTCTCAGGTGTGGACAGCACCTGTCCCGTGCTGGAGCTAATTGCTAATCTTGAGATCAATGGAAAGGTTTCAGCAGATCCAGAGGAGAAAGTTGTGTCCTTATGTAAAGCCCAATGGATCAAAACAAGCTCTCAAACATGCAGGATGTGAGTCTGCAACAGTGGTGGAAGGTGAGGATGCTTTTTTCTCCTTTTTTTTTTTTTTTTTCCTGTCTTGACATTTACTTAATCACATACTTATTACTTTTAAATCCTATTTCTCATGCATTTGGAATAAAAGGCAGTGTAATATTATAACAGGGGAGAACCATGTAGCTGGCTGCATATCTACAGACTTGTTCACAAATTACCAAATGTTTTAATAGGGGTGCTGTGCTGTGTCATAATTCTGAATATATGACTGTAGGATCCAAATAATTTCATATTTTTAAAGTTTTATTGTATAACTAACATTTTTTCCTAGAATATTTTCTTTGTAAAACACTGGGGTAGAGTTGGAATTTTTTAATTGGATTTTTTTTTAATTGGATTTTTGCAGAACCAAATGCTCTGACCAGAGCAGAGACATACCCAGTCATACATACGCATGGGCATACATATATCATGTTAATAAAATGATTCGAAATCTGGTTCTTTACCATTAACACAAAAACTGGACTCAGATGGCATTATTCATGTGAAATTTCTTGTTTACACCAAAGGAGATTTCCTAGCACAGGACTAATCTGTTAGCCTAGAAATAACAGAGATTTGCCTTGCAGTGCTTATTCAAGGAACTACATAGCAAAATGTGCCTTCTTGGTGTTTCTTCTCACTTCTTCTCAATGGAACCTGATATTATATTTTTTCT
Organism: Pampusana beccarii; assembly: GCA_013399365.1. Classification (NCBI taxonomy): domain Eukaryota; kingdom Metazoa; phylum Chordata; class Aves; order Columbiformes; family Columbidae; genus Pampusana; species Pampusana beccarii. Next base: position 803,439 of record VWYH01001802.1, read on the forward strand.
TCTTTTTGTAGATTAGGGAATTAATATGAAGTGGCACAGGTGAGAACAGAAAGTCACAAAATAAGTCTGTTGGATCTTTGTAACTGCGGCGTCCATATCCTGATATTAATACATAGCCTTTCCCTGTGCCGGCCGATAGTACCAGCCCAGGAGTTTTTCCTTTCACAACGGTGCTGAACTACCTTGTGGAATGAAAACAATATTTGCTCTCTCTGTCATTCATCCCACTGAAAACTTTCTTCCAAAATTAAATGATGGAACTTCTACGCTGGTTTCAAACTCAAGAAATTCTACTGAGTTCGTGAGATATTGATGTCTGACAACCAGTGGGACACAAGAATCAGTGTCACGATATCTGCTTTAGAAGCCTGGTTAAGAAAGAAAGAAAAAAAAGTCACGTTTAAAAAGCTGAAGCACTTGCCTGTGCACTTGACAAGATTTTAAACAATTAGGCAACCAGCAATGGCTTCTGATCCCATGGAAACGGCTGTAGAAAAATAAGGCCTTCCTCCATTGAAAAGCGATTAGTTTAAAGCACTCTGTCCCATTTTTGGCAGTTTGATGGCAGTTTCCATGGGGATGGGAGTAGAGGATTGCTGAAGTGTTATCATAACTCCTGAAAATGACACAGATGGAGGATAAAAGATGTAAATTATACTTCAACATCACCTGTAAATGTATTAATTTTGGGAGAGGGAGAAGGGAAAGACAACAAAATGTTTTCCCTCTTTCTCCATCTGCAATACATTTGTGATGAATGTCACAACTAGTCAGAATAAAATAAAATTATCTTTTGGCCTCTCATTCATATGTCTGCAATGTAGTTATATTTACTGCTTTGAGAATATGACCGGGGTCTCAGATTTCTTCAACAGTAGATATTGTTCTGCTCATTTTACATTGGACAGCTGAGTCAGGAAAATGTGGCCTAAAGTGGCCAAAACACCAAAGATCAGGGATATTACTGGAAAAACACTGTCTGCTTATTTCTAAAGCCCTGGCTGGGGGACTGCACAGCTCAAATGATATTTTTTTCAGAATTCCTGTCTCAGGGTCCAGGGCTAGGCCTGAAACATAAAGGGTTTGAGTTACCTGTGCTTTGATAATTTTTGCACTCACTCAAACAGATAGCTAAAGTGATTTTTTGGAGAGAAGAGGGGACAGGACAGTTGGGAAGGGAGGAAGAGAATACGTGCTTCTGATAGGCCCAAGATAAGAAAAATTCTTCTCTTCACCCCTTTTTTTTTTTTCTAGTTGGTAACATCGAGGACATATTTTGTGACTGTGAATTGTAAAGTATCTGAATGGAGATTAAAATGTCTTCAATAGATTCATGACGTGAAAAAAAATTACTATGTGGATTGCTCATGGAAAATCTAATTTTAAAGTGTTGCTTAGCTGTGATTTGTTGGAGAGCTGCATGGCATCTTCCTCTGGTCTGATGTGATGAACACTGAGGTGCTACTATGTATTCCGTACTAGCTCATAATTTCCTATGAAGGACATAGAATGTACCGGAGAATAGATATACTGACCTTCGTTTAACGTTATTTCGGTTCTGCGTTATGTAAAGAGAATGGTTTTTTGCTTACGGGTATTTGTGACAAATACACAATTCAACTATTATTAGTTCCAGTTTCTTTTAAAGAAACGTATTTGTCAATCTTAATACATTTCAGTTTATCTTTACTCTTTTAAGTTGTGCTGTGGAACTCTTTACAGTTAAAGCTGAATTTCATTTTAATTTCGAGCTGATTCCTAACCTAATCAGTATTCAGTGCATTTCTATGGTCTGCCTAAACCTATTTAAATGAGGAAAATATTCTTTTTGCTGTCCTATTTGGGTAGGAAAAGACATCAATCATTTCACAAATGGTAAGAAACTGAGAGAACAAAGGTTTGAAGGTGAATGCTACACAATTACTTAGCGCATGACTCTTGACGCGAGTGATTTGTGCCTGTTCATTTTCAAACCTCCATCTGTAGTTTTATGTCTTCCTGAAGAGTCAGCTTTGTTAGGGAGAACTGCTGAGTCAGGAAGCGTCATTTCCTAAAGTTGAAATCTGAATTCTAAGTTTTCTGTTTTGTTTTTTGGATAGGTACTTAAATAATACTAAAACTTTTTTTTTCACAAGAAAATAATTTATGTAAATTGCTTAGCTTTGGTTGGCAATAAATGGCACAAACGACGACTAAAGAAATACCCAACCTCACAAAGAAATTCTGGAATTTCAGAAAATTTGTCAAGAGGATAATCACAGGTTGAAGTGCAGGGACTGTATTACGGGGAAAAAAACAAGGAGATCAGCTGTATTTGGAAGAGCTACAGAAAAGAAATACAGCCATTGGTGTTTCAGTGAATGAGAATGTCTAAAATCAAACCAAGGAAAGGGGGTCACCTAACTATTCTTCAAGAATTAGTCGTAATTTTTTAATTCTCTGTAATTGTGAGGACAAGAAAACGTTCAAGTTCAGACTCCACGATAAAAACCCTTTACACATTTTAAAAACCACTAAAACTCTCTCCATCATCTTCAGCTCCCTTCATGTAGAACTAAGAAGCTGCAATTTCGTGTCCTTTCTTAATAGCCAGAAGCCTTTTTTATAGGCTGGAAAATATTCTAATATTCTTTCTGTAATTGTGGGGATGTGCTTTAGCAGTTCTATGTGCTCAAGTTAAAATGCACCTTATACTTAAATCATTTTGACATACTTTCATTACATGCTGTTCAGGGTTGAAGGACAACTTACTGATCATGCACCTTGGTGTCGATTTAATGGAAAGCAAATATTTATGATTGTTTTCTGTTAATTTGTAGGCAGAGTAACAGTAACACCACTACTTGTAAATAGTGCTACATTGTCAAAGTTGAAATAAGTGGCATTTTAGTTTATGCTAAACTTTCAAATATTTTTAGTTGCATTCATTGTTGACTGAAAATGATCAAATTGAAAATTACTTAGGAGCCTTTCATATGCATATTAATAAACAGCTTTCAAAACTACACTGAGATTGACTGAGGTATCTAGTCGTGACAACAGAAAGTTAAGCTCTGTTATACTAAGTTTTTGGTTATTTGTACTGCTGAAGGAAGAGCAAAGACAATGCTCAGAATTGCCAACTTTTTTTTCTAATAGGATATATAATTCAAAATCTGGTGAAACTTGGAGAATTATATTACTTAATTTACTGTTGCAATCAAGTGGTTTGTATAAATGATGTAAGACTAAACTGTGGTACATTTTTATTGCTTTTGTAGTACTTGGCTTTCTTTCATATAATCTAACATTTTTGAAAAAATAAGAAATTTTGTTCTTAGAGCTATACTGGGTTTGGTTTTTTGTTTGTTTGTTTTTGTTTTTGTTTTGTTTTTTTTCTCTTCTCCTTTGTTCTGATACTTGTACTGGAGAGTTCACTGCTGTGAACAATTGAGAAACTTCTGCATAAACTGCAGCCCTGTGGCAAATATTTGTCTTTATCGAGCTATATGAAATGATCTTCCAACTCACTTCAGAAAGAACATGTTGTCTTTTCAGGAACTAGATGTCAATGGGATGTAATCATTAAAGTCACTAGTGTGTCTATCATCTGTGAAAAGAATGCAATAAGCTAAAAATTCCCAGTTAGAGCCAACCTTTGGTCCTGATCACTTTAGTCCATATTGTCAGTGTGTTGAGCCAGTAGACTCTAAACACTATGCAGAAGCTTTCCCACAGAAAGCATGGAGGCTCAATCTTCAAGTACTAAAAGATATAAGCATGCAAGAAAATCCCAGCTAAGCTAATTTTAAGGCAGACTAAGGCTATTCTAGAAATGTATTTAACACTTCCTTTCCTTTGCATTTCAATGGCATTGCTAATATGAGTTCATAAAATAATTTAGAATATTTGGATTTTAAGGTATTGCAAAAGTGTAGACTACTGTTTTGGAGATCAAGTGCATTTGAACGAATTTCAGATAACAGTTCTTTGGAAGGAGGAGAAATTAAACATTTCCAGAATTTTTTTTTCCCCTTGTATGCCACGTATGTACCTGTATGTACAAAAATAGAAGTCTGGGGTAACATCAAGATTTAAAGAGTAAAATTTGAATTACAAAACTAGACAATTGAGTTTTATTTCAGATGTCCAAGTTACTGTATTAATGCAGATAATAGATTTTTTTCCTCCTGTTGTTAGTGTTTGTTAATAACTTCATGCAGTGTAATTCTACACTGAAAATAAGGTTACTTAATGTTTATATTTTGTTTCGGTCTTTAAAGACAAAGAAAGACGAAATTAATAAAATAATGGATTGTTATTTAAATAACAGTTAGGGAGTCATTCTGTCTGATTTTGTTTTGGTTACTTTCTGGCTTTTGAAAACTCAGCTGACTTTATTTTTGCACTGTAACTCTGTTTCTTGTTCCCAGGTCTTCAGTCTATGATTATCTTCTTTGTAACTGAAAAAGAAATTTTTCTGGAATTCTTAGATTTACGTGTAAGACAGACTCCACAGACAGGTCTCAGGAGTAGAAAGCTACTTGCAGATCTCTCGAGTTATCTTTCAAATGTTATTTGCAAACAACTAGCTACTCTTCAGTATCAGCTAAAAGTTCCAGTGTCTAGAAATGTAGAAAGTAAATAATCTATGCATGCGTATGTATGTATGTAATCTGTATACGTGTTAATTTCTTATTCCCAAAATATCAGAAGGCTTGTGGGTTCCAAGACTTGCTTATTAAGGGCAATGAGAAGCACAACGAAAAACTTCATCAGTGACTTAATATGACGAATCTGAGCACTTGGTACAACCCATCACTTCTGGAAACAATGTGTGAATAGCTGAATGTGACTCTCAGTGCAGTAAAATGTGTATCCAGAGATTTCTAAATATAGATGTAGTAATTCAGAGTCAGTTACTGTCAGTCAAATAAATATAGGTCTTAAAAATGTCTGGATCTATTTTTGATGTTGAAAAATAAGAGAGGTTACTGAGATTTTAGTGACTATGTGACACACTTTTAACAAACTTTGTGGCTGTTTATCCATGCCTTAGTAGTCTGTGATAGAAATTGGTGTGATTGCCCCGATATCTGTATGTCTGTACTATATATCTGTACACAACACATTTTTCTGGTCTAAAAAAGAAAGGCCTGAAGTGGAAAGCGCTATCTTCTGCCATGTCCAAAACTGGTAGTGCATTTTGAGCAGCTATTTGCTTTCACATCTAGGAAACTCCTTCTTTGCTGTACAAAGCAATGAAGAGACCTTATGTGCATTAACATGTATTTTATCCCTTTTACTTTTAACTTGTTTGTTTTAATGTCACAACAAGCAGTCTGAGTTGGACTTGTGACTGCATTTTATGAACACTCTGATTTTTTTTTTTTTTTTTTTTCTGGCTGAAAATCTGGTAAATATGGTGGTGTTTAATCACATTATAACCCAAATCTTGTCTTGAAAACTCTACGGATATTTTGTATTAACGGGAGAATGGAGAAGAAAGACACAGAAGTTGAAGCAATGTATAACCGCTTTTCACTCCTGATGATTTTCTCCTCACATCTTAAACACTGGTTGTGTGCTATGTACTCTTCCGTCAGATCAGATTGACATATGAGATGGAGTAAAAGTCAGGAGAAAGGTTATTGTACAAGCTGTGAAACAGTTCTGTTGTTGCTGGGAAAGAAAAAAAACAGTGTTAGCATATTTAGAGGAAGCTTTTATCCTAAGGAAACAGCCCAAGGTGATCTCTGTAGAGTATAGATTAATTTCTGTTACATCACTTTCAGTGTTTTCTGTGACATGTCTATTAAGTACAAAATCTGTTTGTTGCCCTAGCAGTTTTCAACCTCTGGTGTCCACCATAGCCCATCTGCTCCACCCAGAAACCCAGAATCCAGATTAGTGAAATGACCGTGTCACAGTTGTTTCCCCAACAGCCAGATGTCATCTGAAGTCGAAATGTTTGGTTGAGAGTTCTCTTTCTAACCAGATAGGCCACAGCCCTTCAGAGACAAAAAGCTGAACCTCCTGGTCTCCCCGTGAAGAAGATACAGTTATTGACATCAGACTGGAAGCATTCATTCGGTTAAGCCACTACAGTTGAGAGAAACATACTCGGGTAACTGGAATCACATATTAAAAAAAAAAAAAAAAAGAGTTTTAAGTTGGATTAAACCCAAGCGTTTTACCATGAATGTTGTGTTCCATTCTGGGCCTTATGTTAACAGGAATTGTAGTCAACCTCAAGGGAGCCCTTACAGGAGTAAAAGAGGGTAAAAGAGAAAGACAAGCTAACACACAATATAGCAGCTCAAAAACTCAATTTTCAAAGGCTAAAAATTCCAAGCAGAAAAAACAATTTATCTGTGTAGCATAAGAAACCTGTAAGGAGTGTGGACTTTTCCACCCCTTTCTCAGCTAAACATTTTTTCAGTGTAATCTGATGTTCTGTGATTCTTTGGATTTTTTTCTCACTAGGGCTGGCATTATCGGTTATTATGTGACCTTCTCTCCAGTAGGGCAGGTAAAGCTTCTAAAATAAAGTATCTTCAGCTCCATTACAGTGGAAATAAGGATGTCTCATATAAGTGTAAGAGTGAAAAGCAGAGGAGCTCTGTTTACAGAACTGCAAGAGTATGAGCACAACACAGCAGAAAAACATACTGAAAAGAGCCAAGCTTTAAAGCAGGGAAGGAGGTAGGTGAGATGGTTTTAAGAGGTCATTTCACCTCTAGCTTCTCATGTAATGTCTAAAATTAAGCCTGTGTTCATATAGTATTTTTTATCTGTGATGTAAAAGTGCTTTTACAAAGTAAAGTACTGTTTTCAGTACTTTCCTGGTGAGGATTTTGTTCTGTTTACCAGGAGGGAAAGTGCAGATTTACTTCAACTACCTTGACTCCAGGATGGAAATTACCCATATTTCTGTTTAGGAGGCACTTTTATGAGCAGCAAGCAGATATGATTTTTAGTGTAAAACTGAGAGACAAGGAAAAGTTTTGTCATAAGTAGAAAGTCCAAAGAAATACAATCACTCTTCTTCTGCTGCTTCTCCACTTCATATGTAGAGGTGTAGAGACGTGCAGGCGAAGTGGCTTTTGTACAGTTATTGATAAAACACAGGCTCAGTTAATTTTTCTCACAAATATATATTTTTTTCTACAAGGACTCATCAGACCTTCATAGCAATAGCATTACTTGTAATTCTCAGTGTATAAAAATGCGGATTTATCTGTGCGCTGAGCAAATTCTCCCCATAAGACTATTATAAATTTAAAAGTTTAAGATCTAAGAGGTGTTTGGCAAATTGGGGTGTATATGAACTGTTTTTCCCTCTTTCTCAACAGTGGTTCACGTAGCGTATTTGCTTTTACCTCTATGGCAGCGGTGTCAAACTCATTTTCACTGGGGGCCATATGAGCCTCACAGTTGCCTTCAAAGAGCTGGGTGTAATTTTAGGACCGTATAAATGCAACTTCCCCACATATGGTCCTAAAATTACATTTGGCCCTTTGAAGGCAACCGTGAGGCTGATGTGACCCCTGGTGAATAATGAGTTTGACACCCCTGTTTTGTGTTCTTGAAACAGAGAGAGAACTACAACTGGGTAGGAGATGATGTCAGCCTCTCTGTTATCAAAAGATGCAGTGAGAGTGCGTGTGTGTTTGGAAAAAAGGAAAAGATACTGGCTTTGAACCCAAGTAAGACAGCTGTGTCTGCCATGCCATTACTGTTGCTGGATCAGTACTGAAAGAGGAAAAAAAAATAATCCTTTGGACCCTCTGCTTCTGCAGCTGCCAGAAAAAAGTCTGAGCTTCCTGCAAAGACTGTGAGGACATCGTCTCTCGAAGGGTCTAGGGAAAGCTTTAGAAAAGCAGAGAGGTGGAGGGGAAACCTCTCCCTCTCCCTTTCGCCCTCCCATCTACAGGGCACTTGTCCACTGCTGTGCCAGGTATGAAGCGATTTTCTGTCTGCTCTGCCTATGCAGCCTCGTTTCCTGTGCACGCCTGGGCCCAAATGCTCAGCCAGCTTGGCACAGCTCTTCCCAACTCCGTGGAGCTGCCCCACTCAGGACGCAGCAGCTGAGGATACAGCCAACAGTGTTATCCTTGGGCTCTCTGGCATGTTGAATGCAGAGAGGAGCATCGTGGTGCTCGATGCACCCTTTGACTGGGTGAGCTGATCTTACAGCTGTGAAGCTGAGTAGATGCGAGTTTCAGAGAGGGGATGCACTGTTTTCTGGGAACCGAGTCCTAGCCGTTGTTCTTTGCCTACTGTAACAGTGGAAATCTAGACCACTGGGACAGAGTTAAATCTTTTGGAAAGTGCACTTTTCACGAGTCTGATAGTCTGAATTCATGCACTCTGATTTATTTTTTTTAACCATTTAATTTCTCTCCTGACAGAAACTAATCCAAATCTGGATTTTTGTTTTCATTTTTATATTTTGTGCCTGAATTTCTGCCAGATTGCACCCGGGGTGGGGGGTACTTGAGCCTTTAGCCATATAAGAGGTGGGTGAGCTTAAGAGAGTATACATTTTCTGCACTTTAATCCATCTAAGGACCACAAAACTACATCTAATGTATTTGTAAACCAGTCACGTGGGAAGAAAGATCTGGAAGTATTGAACAAAATGAAATCACTTGCTGAGTGTTTTGAGAAATTGTTCCACTGTTTAGGTGGAATGTGGCAACTGTTAAACAGTACATGGCAACCACAGAGACAGTCTGGGACAGGATGGGAAACAGGAATACAATATTCTTGTGGGAACTGTGGGGGAAATAGAGACAGGCTGCCATGCAACAAACTCCAGGATCCGTTTGTGCAGAGGAATGCACAATTGGAGGGGTGTGGGGTGGAAGAAAGAGAGGAATAAAAAAAAAAAACAGACTTCCCCCTCCATGGAATGGATATTATTTAAAACAATAGCTGAGAATTTCTCAAATTACCAAAAAAATATGATGCTGAAGAATACAGAGACAAATACGCAAGTGAAGAGGGGGAAAGAGAGAGCAAGAGAAATCTCAAAATCATCTGGATAGTGCTGGTAATTTCAAGACTACAGGAGGAATACTTGTTCTAATCTGTGAGGCTTCTTGATACTGTCTGATTAAAAGGTACATGGAAGAGAATGTTACCAAAATTGTTATCATGGATCATAAAAATGTGGGGATTTCCAGGTGGGGACTTCATAATTTGAACTTTAAATAGGAGCTTTTTTTAAAAAAAGCAATCAATGTAAGGCTGTTGCTGTGTACATGCAGTTATTTTCAAGTGAAAACGCTAATTATGATCCTACAACCACAGGACTGAGAAGCAGTTTTCGCACAAATTTTGCTCCCACTTTTATTGTAGGCTCTGTGACAAACTTTCAAAATCTTGTAGTGTACCTTTTAAAAAAGACAGAGCCCTAAGTGTCTGGCTGTAAGCTTTTGGGTACTGAACACTTTCAAAAATCTGAGCCCTTCTTTAGCTGCCTAATTAGGCAGCACTTGTGGCTGGTGGAGCATGTGAAAAATTGCTCTTTGCCCTAAATGTCAAAAAAGATGCCACTCAACCTCTCTTGCACTCTCCGGGTTCCACTTTGTCTGAGACTGTACATCACAGATGTGGTTCATTGCTGCTTAATCTTCAGGCTGAGGGCTTGACCTGTGAGTTTGAGGTCTGCTGCTGAAATCCTTTTAGTTTAGCTGGAGAGTACTCCACAACTCACCAGCCCAAATCTGATAGTGTTATCCTGTCATATGCTTGTCCTTCTTCTAGAAGCACTGGAGTATCTTTTTTTTTTTTCCTTGAGTGAATTTAAGGTGTGATTTCACTCAAGATTTTTGCAACTGCTGACATTATTGATACTATAACAGAAAGAATCCTAGAACCATATGATTATTATTATTTCTGTAGGTATGTAGCATAAGTAAACCTTCTACACCTGAAGAATCTTCGTCTGTATGGCTGAACTTCTGAGCCTCTGTCAAGTTCAGTGGACACAGAAATCTGCTTGTGCATCTCAGGCCCTAATTTCGCAACCAGGACTTTGTTTCGTTTTTCCATAATACAGCATGTCAGCAGAAACATGACGGGTGGAGCCAAGGGATCCTGGCTCCCAGGCTCCTACGCTTTCTCTGGACAATAATTTTCCCTTAGAAACCAATAAGTTATGGACTAAGGACTGCTTCGTGTAAAACTATCTTGGGCTTTATGGCTAAAAGGATTTAATAAAAGAGGAGTGATTGCTAAAATATGTTACTGCTGAGGGGGGTGAGGATAGTTAAAACTTATGAAAAGGCTTTGCTTGCAGCAGAAAAGCACAGTAACCACTTTAAAATATCTTTGCTGATGTTTTTATTTTAAAAATGGAAAAAGTGAGTCAGTGCTGAAGGCTCTGTATTCACTGCTATGTCCAAACTCAGCTGCTCTGGAGAGTCTCCCTGTTCCCTCCCCCACCTATGCTGTTGGCACAAGTGAATATAGCTACTCCTAATTTAGCAACACGCAGTTGCTACCTTTGCATGGGCTCTAACAATGATCCTGACAGCTTTTCTACTCTAAAAATTTCTTTTCCAAGGCTGTAGGCAGTGGTGGCCTCTGTGCAGAAATACGAGGAACGTAATATGCAGGACTTGTTTTCAGGTGAAAACTGCTTCCAGACCGCTGGAACAAGAAAGTGATGCTGGTGGAGCATAGCTCCAGTAGCAAGAAACCAAATGGATTTTCATATACACTTATCCTCCTTTATACTTGGTCGAGAGGCTAACTCACTCTGGCGATAGCTCTGGGCATAATCACAGAAATCTTTCCAAATTCTAGGAGATTTTTTAACTGCGCTCTTGGGCTTGTTCAGCTCTGATTCTATACTGTATTTTGCATTGTGATAAAAGGCAGAATAGCTGTATTAGAGGGTCTCTAGCCGTTATCGGGTGCATAAGAAGTAAATAAGGGTGGACTGGTTTTTGTTACAAGCGGTTGATACTGTGGTGTTGTTGCAGAGGTGTGCATGAAAATATGGAACACACGTCTTCTTAACTCCTCATGCACGAGGTCTTCCTGCTTGGCATGCAGCTTTTTTTTTCTTTTTTTTTTTTCTGTGAAAAAGCTATATTCCCTATTTTTTTTTGCTTCAATATCTCCTGTGGGTGCCTGTCTGAGAGGGTTTTCAGTGCACACCGCAAGCCTGAGCGAGATGCCGGCCGTGTTGTGAGGGACATGCGTTACGTAAGAGGCCCCTGAGGCCTGCACCGCACTGGGCCGCAGTATAAACTGTCTCCTGGATGGATAAAAACCCATTCGCAACCAAGGATTAACACTGATTCTTGTCAGGGGCTCTTGATTCGAGAGAAGAGAGGGAAATTTGCGTGTGCTGTTTCAGTGAGTTTTAGCAGCTATAGAAAGTGCAGTTTGAAAGTCTGATGTGTATCTAACTATTCGCATGCCTGAGCTGTGTTTGATAAAAGGGGCAATGAGCTCCAATTATGCAGCCCTTACTCCCTTTGCTTCTCCTCTGCAACCAGAGAATAACCAGGGCTATTTGCTTATAAATCGTGAGCATTTGGCAACTTTTGCTGCAGCATGAGAGAAAGGGAAAGAAATGCAAATTCCCCATGAGTTAGTTTTTGTATCAGCCATACTACAGGAGATTTAGCTTATCCGCTGCTTGGCAGGCGATCCCAGCAAGGCAGTTGGGGGTCTGTCTGCCTGTCTACAGCTTCTCTACAGTGGCCAAAGCCCAGCATCTGGAAGATTGTCTGCAGTTCTGGGGTGAAAACAGTGGTTGCAGTTCGATCCCTCAGATACTGTGTGTTTCACTTTGTGGAGGGTGAGATGCAGCTTTCCTGAAGGTCACTCCAAAGCTCCTGACCAGACATCTACAGGGACTTCTTCATGTGACAGAGCTCGCTTCCAGTCTCAGTGGAAGACAGGCTGTTTCCACTCTGACTTCTCTAATGGCCCAACAAGCTGCCTTCTAGCAGCACACACAGGCTTGGAGCGAGGCAGGGTGTTCTAACACATGCACCTTTTTACTTCAGGGAAGAGAATAAAAGCTGTATATTACTCAAATTTCCTAGTGAACGACTGGCAGGTATTCGGATTGCATGGTAGAAGACAAATACTTTAAATACTTGTGTTAAAAAAAGATTCAAAAAATAACTATATATCAGAAACAGATTTCTGTAGTTAGTGACCCGTTATCCTAAATACGTATCTGCATGGGAAAGAGGGGGGAGAAATTGGATCGTGATAATTAATGAACACCTCAACTCATGCCCACCACAATTTCGCTGGAGATATTCAGGACCTCACAGAGTTATATGAATACTACAAGCCCAGTTTCAAAGCACAAAGGTGAATTAATAATATCAAAATACTAAATTTACTATATTAGTCCCGCACACCATTGCCATACCACATTTTTTCTTCATATTTCTTGCCAAAGAGCTGCAGAAAACTGTTACATGAAGGTTGTTATTTGAAGTTCTTAGAGAGGGAAATATAAATGTACCCCTGTCATACACAGTGCTTTCAGAAAGTCTAGAATCAAACTGTAAAGTACTGCAAGGTGTTGCCTACTGCAGATCACAGCGTTATCTGTCAAATCTATTGGATACTTTTAGACTGCTGATTTTTATACATACGTATGTCTTTGGTGAAAAGATTTTTTAAATTGCATCTGCTTTTTGTTCCTCAGTTATCAAGGGTAGTCCTTGGTACCTTCCAAAGGTCTGCCACCTTGCTGTTCTGTAGGTTTAGCAAACAGTGGTTTGCTTACAGTTACAGATAAAATTGTCAAACTTTTATCACCCAAATGATCTTTGAAATACGTTTTCTTTCCAGGAGAAAGGCCTAAACACAAACCTTTTATGGCATTGTGTATTTATAGCTTTAGTCTGTACTGCGGATGGATGGATCACTGCTCAAAATGCAGTGCAGAGGTATGTGGTGAGAGTGCTCAGCAGCATGTGAGGCCATGGGGTGGGGAGGCAAAGGTGCAAGGAATCTCCTTGGTTTTCCATTCTTGCAGGCTCATCTGAGTTTGGGAACGGCTGAGTATGTCACCACAGGACTGGCATTCTCTGAGCTGCTGAGGAGCCAGAGCTCTGCCCCAAATCCCTGAGTCTTGCATGGTTCCGCACAGAGAAGTGGGGGACAATGGCAGGAGCAGGGTTGAGCCATGGCTGTGGCAGATGGTCAGTCAGAATTTTCCAGAAGGTAGTGAGGCCTGTGATCTGCTGATGCTCTGAGGCAAAACATGCACAAGCCTCACTGGTGCTCCATCAACCAGCAAGCTCACTGTCCACGGTTCCCGCGAATATTGGAAATAGCTCACATCCAGAATAGTTTGCGTGTCAGTGTGTATATCCTGTCTCTGTCACCTAGTCATATGATAACGTATTTTTCACCGTTGAATGTGTATTCCTGCACACTGTTCACAACAGTGTCCCCTGGGGCTCCTTTTAACATTGCAAACTTAGTATGGCCTCGGTCAGCAGCCATTTTTTTAAATCCATCTACTTTATTGAATTCCAGTGCCTGGAGGAACACCTGGACCAGTAATATAAATAAGGCTGTTATTTTTTAAATCTGAAGGATTAGGAAAGATAGCACATTTTACCACTGAAAAGGGAGACTGAAGTAATTGCTAATGAGAACTGTGATGCAAAATACTTCAGTAAATCAAGGATACTCAAAACGCTGTTATAAGATAAATATTTAAGGATTTGAAACACATGATATTGCTTTCCATTGGAAATACAGTTTGTCCATAGTTTAATCTATGATAGTAATTGATTCTGTACAGCTTTGATATTTTATTTTTTAGAACTCAAAACACTACACAATCCTTATTTATTTGATATGTGCAGAGTACATGGAAAGATGCTGTACAAAAGCTGGTTAGCAACTGAATGACGTGCCTGACCTATTTGGAACAAACTGATTCAGCTCAGTTCTCTTCCCCACCATCAGGTATTTGCCTTTGTCTCCCGTGATAGTGTGGGCATCAAGAAGTTGTTACAAGTACATTTTAGGTAAACGGCTCTCGTTATTACAGGCAGATTTTCAAAGGTTCTGGATCTCAGCAGTTCCGATAGTAAACAAAATTTTCAGTAGTAGCTTCCCATGTAACTGTGAAAATCTGGGGTGTAGAGACAGTATCAGCACACAGCTCCACTTCTCAGAAGCATCCTCCCCAGTGAATACTATATAAAAGTGATTGATCCTGAAACTATTTCTGGAGGTGATTTCTGTGTGCTGCCTCTGCCACTTTATTCATCTGGCAATGTCCTCTTAATTAATATTGTGTAAGAGCAGGGAGAAGCAAGATCCAGGTCCCAGTCCCTGCCATAGGGAACATAAATCCTATCAACATAGAAACTAGAGCACAGGTTCCCTCTCTAGTGGGTGAGTGTTGCAGGCATCAAGTTATGGAGGACTTAATCTAATTTATGCTGTTTCTATAAAGCCAGGCTTCACAAATTACACTTTTAAAGTGTAATTTGTCCCAGAAGAGAAGGATTCCATCTCCTCTCAGGTGGATGAAAGTTTTGAACTGGTGTCTTTTGGGAATGCAAATGACAGCAAAAAGGCAAAACCTTCGTAACAAAATGTGCAGCAAAACCTTTGCAATGTAGGACCTAAAGATGTCTAGGCTTGGAATGAAATTACAGCTTTCTGTTTTATTTTTCCAGTACTTCAGCAAATATTGCCAAAACAAACTTTCTGAGTTATCTCAACCCATTAAACTGTCATCTATGCTGAGGATAACACTGTCCTACTGTTGCCAGTTCCTTTAGCAATAAGATTTTTTAAAGCAGGATTTTATGAACAAAATGTCTCTCAAAAGAATTCTATCATGGCTGTCAAATCAAGCATGTTTTTCAAAAAAAAGATGACAGAATAAAGATTTTCTTAAAAGAGCCACAAGAAAGCATGCACTTCTAGACAAGCAGTTAGGTTACTTTGCAAATGCAGGCAGATTTGCAGGCTCCTGTTGTTAGGGGGCATAAATGATGCAAACTGCAAGTCATAAATGTCTGTTACCGTGAAAGAGTGGGTGCAGCTTTGGGTGAGCTGTGGTGTGATATTTCCATCTGATATCTAGAGTCAGCCAATAGCAGCAGGTGATGAGAGACTGAAGAGCACAACATGTTCCAGTAGCACCTGGGGTTTGATCTCTGTGGCACACTTGCTGCACGCTACACAGTGAGCCTCTTGTCATTGCTGCCTCTGAATTTGGTGCATACAAACCGAAAGTACAGTCATTTTGTTCAGATCTTCAATAAAAAGTGACTGTTACCTTAGATGTATGATCCACTGAACCAAGAAATAGTTCTTGTGTATCCTGGTGCAGGTATTGATGATTCCCTAGGAGATACGTGTTTACTTCTTTTCCTTCTGGTTTGCATTCAGGAGTTGTGCCTTCTGTAGGATTTTGCTCCCTGCTGTCTGCAGTAATTACAAATGGTGGGGGTTTAAATACTTGCCAAGCTATGGTTTTGCCCAATTTAGAAATTCACAGCCTCCATGATCAGACAAGAGGTAACATGTTTTGTACTATGTGGAAGCAGAAGTGGGATAGATGTTTCTCTTCCCTTTGTGGAAAAAGAGAAGGTGTAAGAAGTGTTATCTCAGGGATTGTAGATGTGCCTACCCATGCCATTTAACTGCTTAGAGCAAGATGTTCTCTGGAGTGAATGCATCACCCTGGGAATGTGCTTTAGTTTAGGAATGGGAGTCAGCTGCCATGAATGAAGGGACTGTACCTAAAAGGTCCAGTTTTGCTTTGGATTCCTCATCTGTGAACTGTAAATCTTTGACAAATTGGAAGGGACAGTTTTAACAAAGGAGATGTTATAGTTTGGCCTCGGAGTACATGGGGCTGTGGTGCACTTCTCACTTTACAGGGTCTCCAGAGGCAGAAGATCATGGAGCTCATTTCACATATGTAGCTGTAAATCCAGGGGAAACTTTTGTGACAGCTTTCTGTAGAGGGACCAGTCTGGAAAAGGGTCACCTGCCACTGAATCCAAGCACAGGTAGTTTAGGGTGTTTAAGTGGTGAAAACTGCATTCTAAATAAGAGTTTTGGCCAGAACTGTCCTGCTTACCTACTTCTGCATTTGCTGGGGTTTACACTTCTTTTTTTAATAGAAATACATGGGTAGTTTTTGTCTATTTTCTTGGCTTTTTTTTTTCCTCTTTCTCTTCCTCCCAATAAATGCTTTCCTGTCCCTAAGGACTCTGAGAGCTTTTAAGTGGGAAGAACCACAAAAGTGGCCTACAGGGCTGTATCTCAGTTTTGCAGAAGAAAAAAAGAGGAATAGGAGTCTGGTTGGGATCTGTACTTTCATTTATTTGAGGATGGTACCCAGGACTTGTTGCTGCCATCTGGTTATTGTTGCCCACTGAACTTGCTGAGAAGCTGTGCAGTCAGAAGACCTCCTCAGCTGCATGAGGTTGTATTAGCATAGGCAGCAGGCGCTCATAAGTTGCAGAGTGAGTGACCCGTTTCTTCAGTACTTTCTTCTGATGTCTTCTAATGCTGGCTGTGACATCCTCTGGAGGTTGTGGGTTTCAATCTCCTTTCAGTTTTAGTGGTTACATTGGTTTGTTACAAAGCTCTGTTCCTAGTGAGGCTGAATTAATTTGCAAACTGTAAGTGATTGGAGAATGTAATATCTGTGTTTAATTTGTACCCCCTAAATCTGTGTGGCCATATATGCCTTTTAAATCTCAAATGTATAGCAGAACAACTGCATGAAAAAACCTAACCGTAACTGTCTGATCCTCTGACACACTGGGAAAATGATTTTGTCTTTGACACAGAAGGAATCTAGCCACATTTCTGCAGAATCCCCAAGTTTGGGCTCAAAGTTAGATCCAGTTTATACCCTAGATACTGAGATGTTGTTGTTAGTATAATTAAGATATCAATTTGAGTATTTTTATTTTCAGTGAAAGTTCTTTGTTTTCCTTTGCATTTCATCATGTACTATCAGAATTTAGATCTAAACATTGCTTGCACAATGTAAACAAATAGCAAGTCATTAAAGGCAATATTTTAAAATTAAGATAGAGAAGCAAGGTGTATATGAGTAGATTTTTAAAGTGCTTTGCCTAAATAGAGTTTTGTGACTCACAAGAAAATGAAAATTGATTATATGTGAAAAAGTAATTTGATATGCTTCTAATGTATGAAATCCTTCAGCTTGTACCAGGAGAAGGGAGTATAACTGGGTTATACTTAGCAGGAAGGTGCAAAGCTGAAGTCAGATTTATGTCCTAACTTACACATATTTGTATGCCATTGTCAGTTGTTCTCCCATGTCTCTCTTCTGTTTTTTTTTTTTTGGCATATTAGTCCATTCCTAACTAAAGAAAACCTGCAAGATTTTTTAAAGTCATCCTGTACCTGATTAAGGACAGAAGGGAGTTATGTTCTGTGGTTGCTAGATCCCTTTCTTGAAATGCTCTCTGTGTACTGAAGAGCTACATATAGATGACATCTTTTCCGTAAGGTGTCGAACTGGTCTGTGAGATGGTGCCAGCACCTGCACGCCCTTTGGGAGAGGATCTGTTCCTTTAGGCCCAGAAGGAGAAAGGCCCAGGGCCAAAACACAAGACACACTGGGCAGTGGAAAGCTCTGTAATTCCTGCTAATCTGGTAATGCTGTGAAGCCACGCAAAGTCCGGTCATTGCCTTGTCCTGGCCTGCTGTGGCAGTGTGTTATGACCAGTTGCGAAGAGGATCAGCTTACGGTGAACTCCAGTGTCACAAGGCATCCAACTTTCACATTTGTCTAGGAACCAACCTTCTCACCTTACCCCTTACCCCTTAGCACAGAGGTGCATGTGAAAGCACATGTGCTTAGGAATTTAAGACCAGAGAGGTACCTTGCCAAAGGCAGTTTTCCACAGTCCCACAGTACATATATTTTGTGTTTATGAAAACACTGCATGAGCAATTTGATTATGAGTTGTGTGTTTTCCGGGGTCAATATCATCATTGGTTTCAGAAAAAAAAACATTTTTTTCTGCTTTATTCTTCTGGAGGAATTCTGGTAGAAATTAGAGTTGTATAGTATCATTATTAATAGATAGCACTTACCTGGACAACACCAGTCTTAAATGATCTTGGTCAGATACTACTTTGTGCGTTCATTATGACTGTGCACTAAAGATGTTAAAGCACTCTGGTTTTGAGGAGTTTTGTGCTCCGATTGACTGTGTGACAGAGATCTTCCCCTCAACTTCCCACAGTGGTGGAGCCATGCTAACAGCTCTCTACTAAACATAGAGGTAACAAAGCTGCTGGCATCTTGGTTATGCCTAAGGCAAAATTCCCTAACTGTCAAAAACCACTATTGCTGCCTGAGTTGCAACTTTTCATATCACTTTGTAAATTACGCTGTTGGCTGGCCCAGATGAAATTACCTCCTATAAAAATAAAAGACAGTGTATTTGAGTATGTGTATCCTTCATTTCCTACAAGGTGATGAGAACTCCCATTACACAATATTTTCCATGGGAATTCAGGGCCCTTGTCACCTTGCAACACTGTGTCAATAAATTAAGAGCTTTTGGGGCTACTCTGCTTTATAGTTTTTGAAGTGTCCTACACATTTAACATAATGTGTAAATAATAACGACTAGTCTAACAATATTGCTTTGTAATAAAAAATAAATTTATAACGGAAAACCAGCCTCAATAGAGGGGGATAGCTTTAAAAGACTTTTCCTGCACCATTGGAAAGACCCACGTTCATTCTCAATCAAAAGAGAGAGAGTGCTTGTGAACATTTAAGTAGTTTACTCAAGTTTAGAATTTAGTTGAGGTTTGTAATCACTTTTTGGGCTAACATTATTTCTGTAGTTAAAACTAGAAACTCCTGCATTAATAATTGTAGCAAATGCAGATGTCATTATCCAGCCATGTCAAAGCCCAGTTCTGTAGCCAACGTCCCAGCATTAAGCCTGTGGCAGTGCAAGGGGCAGTAGTGAAGCGCACTGGCTCAGCTGGTCCTGGTTCTCCACGTCCAGTCCAGGGCTTGTTCAATGACACCACGGCCCTCACCAGACACCTCTCTTCTGTGAAGAGCCGGGTGGGAGTGTATGAGGTTCAGGAAAGCAGTGCTCAGAGTGGTCCTACCCGAGGATGCGGTCAGGATGTGCTGAAGGGCCACGTGCCCTCCCTTGGGAACTGCGGGGCCCTCCTGCATCCTGCTGTCTGGCTACAGCTTTTGAATTTCCTTTTCCGAAGAGTGAGGAATAAGACTGGAATAGCAGAAGGCAAATTACATTTTAAATAATTTTTGTTTAGTTGCTGCTAACAGCAAAATAAAGTTTGCTTTTACAATGTGCAACTTATTTACTAGTACCTCAGGAACTGGGGTGATAAATTATTATCCGTTTGAGAGATAATACAGTGTAAATTCTACTTTTAAACTCCTTTGAGCTGAATGCTTCACTATGTGTCTTTAATTGTACATGGTAGAGTATAACACAGGGCAGATACATTGGCTCAAGTCCCAGAAAACGAACCACAGTTTAGTGTGGTTCTGCAGCAGAAGTAAAAAAACTGAGCTTTGGCAAACTTTACTGTGAGTGTTTAGGAAGCTAAAACATAGTGACCCCAAACTTTGCACGGAAACTCCAGTGCGTATTCCTGCCTGACAGTAATTTCTTATTGGAATGGTGATACTGGTGCTGAGGAGAGCAGACTGATGCGGAGCTGTGCAGATACTGCATCTTGTCACTCAGCTGTTTTTGGGAGCCAAATGGGGTAAGGCCCTGGCAGACCTCATAGCATGATGCTCATACACATACTTTGTGCCTTGTACTCATTACTTGTCCTTCCCTGAGGTGGAAGATTTTTTGTCCCCTTTCACCACTAGTTTGTTGAAACTCCAAGTAAATCATGGAACTTGCTGCAGAGTTTGTGGCTGAGCCTGGAATTGAATCAGCATCTTTGTGTCCCAGCCTATTGTCCTAGTCACTCTCTGTTCTTTGGTGTCTGACTCAGCTCTCCATTTTTTCCTGATTTTGTGTTCTTCCCCTCCAGCAAACTTCTGCCTCAGCTTCTATTTTCCCTTCTTGCCACTCTCATTATTTGATCCTTAAATATTCACAGAACTCAATGAATGGCAATATAACATTGTGGAAAAAAACTGTTACAGTTGGATGATACTACATAATTTCATTGCTTATTGTCTTAGAGACTATTTATTCTGTTTATCAGTTTGTGAATAGGTTACCCTTTTCCAAATACTCAGATGTCTTCTTTTTTTTTTTTTTTCCCCAGCTAACAATTGATCCTGTAAGTTCAATACTATTTATTTTCATTTATTAAAATCAGGCTTCTTTTCAGGGGAAAAGAAGCTGATACTGAGTTCTCTCTGGGTAAATTTATAGACTTTGCCAGTGTGCAGACTCCGAGTCTGGACTGGAAAAAATGTGGAAATGATAAAATGTCATCCAAGATAGAAAAGAAATGGAGGGATTCCTTTTAAGCATGCTCATAAGAAACAAAAAAAGCCCTTCAAAGATGTTCTACCCCGTACATTTTTGGGGGAGGTCGTTATAACCAAAGCCTGAAAACTCCAGTTGTAAACTATTGATGAGACCAATGTTGAAAGCAAAGAGTTTGTTTTGGAGGATGATTTCAGGCTCAAAGGCATTACTCTCAAAGGACACGATGTTACTAGCAAGAGGGAATATTACGCCTCACTTGACATCATTGCATTGTTTCATGAACTGTGCTTTTGTTTTATCTCCTTGCTGGTATGGGAACATCTCTTCTTTGCAGGTTAAAATTATGACATGTTGGCATTTAGCTGGCATCCTTTTGTTTTCTTCATTTAAAAAACGTGGTCAGAGCAGCTTGCTTTGGAGGAACAGCTTGATTTAATGATACTGCACCAATATTCTACATAAATGTATCAGCAACTTTTATGTGCAGTTTGGTGAGAATTGTCCCAGCTCATTTTTCCATTAGATTCCATTCAGATATCCTTGCAGAGTCATATATGGTGCTGTGCGTACATTACAGATAGGAAAGGAAAGGAAAGGACAGGTTTAACCTCATTTTCTGTAGTCTGGTTTATGGACAACATACTGGGTTTATGACAGTGATATCAGTGTTCTATGTTTTCCCTTTTACCCACTTTCACCTCCCATTCACTCTCTCCATGCAAGTTGGACGTAGGAAACACACTTTTTTGTTTGTAATTTTTCCAGTAATTTTTCCTGTCTATCTTTGATGGGAAGCTGCAATGTTATTGCTTGCCAGCAACAGTAAAATCTTAATGAGGTAATTGAGAAGTCCCCATGGGGAACCTGCCACATGTAAAGAAAATATAGACTAAATGCAGAAAATATGCAGACCAATGCTTTGCTTTATGGATTGTGCTGTCACACATAGCACAGAACTGTTCATTTAGTCATTTGTATGACTGTTCTTGACAAATGTTTTTCACATAATTACACCTTTCCTAGCAGTTCCTCACAGGAAACTATTATAGGTGGCTGGTTTCATCCAGGCACTCGATCAGAGCAGCCCCGCCTGCTGGGAAAATTGAGGTCTGTTTCAGAGATTCATGCCACCTCTAACCTTAACCGACTAAAACCAATTAAGGATTAAGTTTTGTTTCTACAGTTTTGCAGAAACCTTTTCTTGCTAAAGACTCCGCTTTTGGAGTCTGTTGCTGAAGGTGGGGGCAGTGAAGGATCAGCAGCTGAAGCTCCCCTCTCTCACCATCTTTTTGTGGAGGCGCTTTTCCTACTGTTAATTTCTGGACTTTGACAGCAACTGAGCTTTCAGCAAATCAGTGCAGGTTAGCACCCTCAAAACAAGAAAACCAAAGCAAACTTGTGCAGCTGTAGTGCTTCAGACAGTCTGAAGAGTGACTGACTTTCTATATCAGGATTATGCTCACACTGCTGTCTGGCAAACTACGAAGGTAAACGCCCAAAGAGGGGAAGGCAGTGGCCATGGGGTGAGCTGTAAATACAGCAGTCTGTGAATCAAACCACTCTCTCTCTCCCACCCTTTCTAGAAATCTATCAGGCTGGCAGGCTGCCCTGCTTGAAATAAATGTGGAAAATATTATGTAACTTTGCCCTGTGCGCTGCGCTGACAGCACAGGCACTAGGCAGGTTTTAGTTACACTATCTGCTGTGGCTATTTTTGGTGACCAAAGACTTCTCTCTTTAAATTTATGTCTCTATTTCCTTTTCCCCCACCCTCTCATTTTTGCCTTTTTCCTATGGACGACAGAATGCAACTCAACACCTGCAAACAGGAAAACAACATCAGCAAAGCTGTTGTTTGTTTTTGTGTGTTTGCGTGTGTGTTGTTATTTTTTTATTTTTTTTATTTTTTTTTTAAGAGAGGGAAAATACTGCCAGAGGAGGCTTATATTGCCTCTAACTGTAGCCGAGCACTGAAACAGTCAGTCTCAGATCCCCTCCCCTGGAGTTATATGCTGTGTCAATACCTCCCTCTGCTGAAAGCTAAGCTCTACATTCTTTCTCTCTTGCTTGACTGTGTTTTTCCTGTGACAGGACTTGCATAGATCAGGAGCAATTTGTGATATACAACAGAGCAGCCTGCTTACTGCAACACAGCTGCCCTATCAAGATTATACGCTCTGGGGAGTGCATAAACTTAAACTATTTGTCCTTCCCTAGCGTGACTCTTTGCAGGCTAGAATCTGAGATTAGGAAAAGGACATAATTCAGAGTCAGATGACTTTTAAAAATACTCTTTAAGGAACCCCTGTGCTGGAATTCAGCCATTACCAAGGGACATTCTGTTTAAAGACAATTCTATGTGCATGTGCCTTGCAACTTCAATTTCTTCCCTTTAGCTTTAGTCACTATATCAGTTTTTATTCTAGAAATAGTAAAATTACAGCACAGTTTGTGATCCATTGTGCTGCATGAACTGCCATGTAAGACTTTAAGTGTTGTGTTACTCAAACAGATTAAATTATCTTAATGGTTGGAAAATCTATGAATCATCTCAGCTACAGCTGGTGTGGTTATTAGGGAGCTCAAAGTCAAGACCTCGGTTTTTCAGAGGCTGCAGGATTAGGGACCCAAGCTGGTCATTTCTCATCTCAGGTCACTATAGGATAAAGATTTTAAAGTGACCAGGACATTTTATTTTTCTCTGTTTCAGGTACCCCAAATTGACACACCAAAAAGGGTAGTAATTTTATTAGAGATGAATGATTGAACTTAGTGGATAACTGGACAATTTCAAGATGTCTCGAGTTAAGACCTTAATTTTAGTTGAGAACTAGAAACAAAAGGCCTTATTTCATAAAGAGTATTTTCCTTTATGTCTGCCCACCCCTTCAGAAATTTTGAAATTTCTGCCACTTTTGCAGGTTTTGTGTGGAGGTTTGCTTGTTCTTAATTACTGTGCAGAATATTGTATATTTTTTGCCTGATATCTTGGATATTTATAACTGGTAGGAAAATACTAGCAAAATTACTAGGTATATAGATGGAAAAATCTTGATATGTGTTCATACTTGGCATTTCTTCAAAATATTATAATGTGATGTTTAGAGCTTATTTGGATATGAAGTCCATCATGCACAGGTTTTATAAGATATTGGATGTGGATGTGACCTGCTGAGCTGAACCTGGAAAGAAGATGTGCAAAATTACTTGAATGGATATATGGATATGGTAAAAAGGGATTGTTATTGTTTTGTTGTTGTTGTTGTTTTTTTGCCGTTTGTTTTTTTTTGGTGTTTTTTGTTGTTGTTTGTGGGTTTGTTTTTTTTTTGGTTGTTGTTTTGGTTTTTTGTGGGGTTTTGTTTTGTTTTTTCAGACTGTGGTGCACAAGGGTGATTTTGACAGAGACATGTAGCTTTAAGTGTTGAATAATTAATATAGAAGCATTGCTGAACTCTGTGTTAGCTTGTGCTCTGTGAAAGTTTTAGATGGATGTGTTTAGGAGACAAGGAAGGACCCATTCTGTGCTTCAGATTTTACTTGATACTGCGAGCACTCAGTTGAATGTCTCTTCTGAAGAGAGCTAGGAGAGGCAGGCTACAAAATGTGCATTCTAGCTGTAATAGGACAGTCAGAAACACATCTGTAACGCTGTGTGTATGTAGTTGTTCTCAGTCAGCTGAGTGACAAAGTCTGAAGTGGTAACTCAGTGACAATCTGCTGGCTTTGGGTCTCCACACCTAGGTTCAATTCTGTGAGCTCTGGAAAGATTCCCCATGCTCC
This sequence comes from Pampusana beccarii, assembly GCA_013399365.1. Classification (NCBI taxonomy): domain Eukaryota; kingdom Metazoa; phylum Chordata; class Aves; order Columbiformes; family Columbidae; genus Pampusana; species Pampusana beccarii. The sequence continues at coordinate 827,672 of VWYH01001802.1, forward strand.
GCAAGACTCTTCAGAGATGAGAGCTAAAATGAGGATGTGAAAGGCTCTGGACTCATAGCATAAATGCACTCAATTTATTTTTACCACTGTTTCAGACAACAAGATATATATTTCTGTAGGCTTTTTTGTTCAACACAGTGGCTGTACTCTAAGATGCCTCCTAATGAAGATACATTTTAAGTACCAAATATCTGAACTAACAGGGCTTACAATGCATGAAACACATGAATGTGTAAGCTACCTAGAGCAACTTGCTAGGGGTACACTTCCCTTGCAAAAAACAGGGTCACATGTTTATGTTGCCCAGCCATTAGAAAGTAAACCAGAAGACTCAAGGAAATGGAACGTGTATCAGAAGGATCATTATCAGTTATGCTAAATACTTAGTGAAATGTGAGACCAGGCAAATCTCAACTGGTTTCAAGTTTTCTTACAGTCGAAACTCAGATCAGGTTCCTCAAGGGTTCAAGAATTTCTGAGTAAACCTAGACGTGCTGGATACTTAGAACTTGAATAGCAGCTTTACAATACATGTCCAAAACACTTGCTATAAACAATAAATTCCTGCAGCATCCATGTGATTTAGAGAAGTTTGATTAGCTCCTTCTTACAATTCAGCCCATAGGCAAACAATGAAGCAGATTTATTAAGGGCTTTAGTATGTAATGGTGTGGTTGAATATCTCATTGGGTGACTAACCTCCATAGGTAGGCCCTCTAGGTTCCAACCTGTTTTTTAAGGACAGATAAACATTTAAAATTATTGTACTGAACAGGTTATCTTGGTGAAGTCTGACTGTGATGAGAGCTAGGTAAGCCATCTGAAATAAATACTTTATGACATCAATATATGTCCTGTTTTTTGGTTTGTAAATTGATTTTTATTTTAGTATACCTGACCATTATCCAGACCATTTGGTGAGATATTGAATAGATATTTGTGGATGAATCAACATTTTCTCTGTAAATACTAGGATTTGAATCCTGGTGCTGTTCTCACTATCCCTCAATCCAACGACTGCAAAGCCCAGTGACATCTGCATTATTTAGATGTGAATATTTGGGTGAACACATACTAACATACATCTTCTGCCAATTGTTTATTTTTGGCAGGGGTCCTATAGAAAAATTATCAAATAGAGTAGCTCATTTGGATGCATATGGGTGTGTGCATGCATGCACATCTCCTCTCCCCTTGGTCCCCAAGGGAATTACACAATGTACATGTGCGAAAGAGACAGGATGGCCTCTTCATTAAGTCACTGAACAGGAAACCAGGAGAGTTAACTCCTGTTCCTGACTCTGTGAAACTTTCTGCCTGCAAATCTGCAAAATCCACTTAGGAAAACTGAGGCACATGAAATCTACAAGTAAAACAGGAGACCAGAGTAATTTTACTATTGTATCTGAACACTTCAAGCTGGAATGGAAAAAACCCACGTGTCTTAAAAATACTATTAAAACTGACTTTGAAGCCTTGAAACACATGTGCCCAAGTACTGTAAGCACTTTAAAGATGTACTTCAGGATTATAGTTAGATATTGGCTCAAAATAATGTTGCTTTGACCACTTTTCAACAACAAAAGCAAATTTGGCGATATCAAAAGACAGATTTGTATTTATTCTGTTGATTACTCTTGAAATGTTTGTAGAACTCTCTATCAAAACTTAACATTTTTGCTTGAAATGTCCCTTTTTGAAGTGGGGGAAATGAAAAATGTTGTTTGTCCTCTGGCTTTTTAATGATATCTCAATTTGTGTCAGTCTTAGCATTCTGCCAGTGCAAAATAGTATTCCTTTCCAGAACCATCAGCAAACTGAAACTCCTCTTATCTTTTGTTCTGTTTAGTTATATGGACCTTCTTTTACCACCTGTAAATTCTTTGGATACTCTGTTTTGGTTTTAGTGTCAGTACTCTACCATGTCTCTGCTTGTTTCGTTGAGCGGGATTATATTCAAACATGTAATTCTAGGAGCCCTAGGACTAGTGAAGCCTGATGCCCTATGATTTTTTCTTGTTAATACGGCTTGGAAAGTTTTTGTGCAGCGTGTGTTCATAAACTTTGTCTCCTTTCTGTGTAGACTCCCAAGTGTCTTGCTATGTGTGAGCTCATTGCTTTTCCATTAAAATGTCTAGCCCGCCTTTTTGCTCTATCTAGCTGCCCACTTTAAATATAAAATGTGGAATCACCTAGGCCAGTTTAGGCTACGGGAAACCTGCCTTAAAACAGATGAGGTCAATACAAACCTGTTAGATATTTGAACTTTTTTTCTTCTTCCTGAGCCATAGGGACAACATACTTTGAAGTTTCTGTATAAAATCTTGAGCAATACTTCAGGAATCCAGTTTCTTCTTCTAAAGGTTAAATTAAGGCAGATGCTCAGTAGATGACATCTCTTACTAGCTACACCACTTAAATTTTAATTGCAGCCAGATCCACTTCTCTTCTTCCTCTAGCTCTACAATCTGTCACCTTGGCAGTCCTTTAGCAACTAGGACTTCAGGCACCTATTTTTGTGCATCTGTTCCTCTGTCAGCCCAGAGTTCCAGCTCTGGACTGGCCAGCAGCGGGTGCTAGGAGATGAAGCAATTGGCACCTGCCTATCCAAACACCAGGGCGTCCATTCTGTCTGTCCGGAACGAAGACTCTGGGCTGGCTTTGTGTTTATAAGCCTTGATTGATAACTGCACCTGTGCAGCTGCCAAGGTCAGGCTGTCTTTGGGAGAATGTTTTATCACCATGGGCACCTGGCTTGGCGTAAGATTTAAGGACATGTCCTGGTTTTGATGACATGGTTCTGGCAGTCTGAGAAGACTTTGTTGCAAGTGATTGGCTTACGAAGTCTAGCCAGGTGACAGCTTTGCTTTTTGACAGCCATCAGGAACTTTGAACAAGGAAGAAAGTCTAAACCCCACCCAGTGCATCAATAACTGGTGTTAGTACTTAATAAAAGATAATTACTTTTTTACACTGAATATGCTGCTTCTGAGGGCTTGGGGGTTAAGGAGGTTAGAGATTCCTTTCACTGTTATTGTTTTGTAAAGCAACTACCCCTACTAATTTCACAGGTCAGTATATTATGACTTGGGGGAGGAGGAATGGCTGAGAAGTCAGAGCAAGTTGCTCAGGGCTTTATCCAGACAGATATTCAAAATCTCTTTGGATGGAGACTGTGCAGACACTTTGGGCAACCCACTTCACTGTCCTCTCCTTGCACCCAGTCTGAACTTCTCTTGTTTCAATTTATGCCCATTGTCTCTCATCATCCCAACACATATCACTGCGCATCGCCTTGCTCCATCCCCTTGGCAACCTTCCCATAGGTGCTTAGGAACTACTGTTGGCCTCCCCCAAAGTCGCCTCTTCTCCAGACTAAGCAAGTTGGGGTTTCTCAGCCTTTTCTTGCTGGCCATGGGGGCCATCACATTTTTATCAGCAGAGAAGAACTTAAGAACAGAGATCTCGAGGGGAAAAAGGTAAAAAGGTGTTGCAAGGAAGACTAGGGTAGATGGAAGGAAAAGATAGCCTTTGAGAGTAAGACATTATTGTGCTAGTCTAACCTCACTCCCACCCTTGAAGAAGTTGAGAGATTATATGTAAAGAGAGAGTGAGAAAGCCAGAGGTAGAAGCTTAATGTGTTGACTGCAGCAAGGAGCCGGAGCTGCAGAAAGTTGTGCAGCTGGGAAAATACACATGGCACTTCTGCTTGACAGGATGAAAGGAAAAGTGGGGAAAGCTACACGTTGGGCACTGTTGTCATTCTTCAGGATTTTGAGCTGAGACCAAGATGACACAATGTGTTGGTCATAGTGATAATCTTCAAGAACTGATATAATTTTTAAGTATGCTATAGTTCTTTGATCTGTGTTTACTATCATGAGCTTCACTTACTGAGACTAAAGCTGTGTAAATCTACGAGTTTTCTCTTGTATTACCAGGTACTGAACTCCTAAGTATATGCTAGCCTTTCTCCAAATCCTGCAAGTTGGAGTTTCAAAGCACTGACCTAAATTTGAAAGAAGAGACTGCTAAGTCTGAGGTTGCCTTTCAACTCTTCTAGGACCTTGACACATCTCTGCAATGACAGTGTTATGCTGAATACAGCATGCTTTTTCTTATCCTACTGTAGTAATATTTTAGTTAGAATGCTCTGCTTTGGAATGACTGGAAGCAGAACAAGTCAATAGGATGCTTAATTGCTATGTTGCATTAATCTATCTCACAGTATTTTGAGTTGTACTTTACACTAAGCCTGTTTCAGAACAGAACACTTTGCTGCAAGATCTGGCTAATGTAGGGGTTACAAATGTTAAGTTACGTGGTATGTTAGAATTTTTTGAGTGGTTTATGGTCCCTTGATATCCATAAAAACACTGCTTGTACTCATGACAGAACTGCTAACGTAAATAAATTATGTGCGTTCCTTCTTTTTTGCTTCTTGATGGGTAATTGGTGCATTGCCCAAAATTCCTGCTCCAGCAGAAGCAGTACACTGGAAAATGTAAGTCTTCCTAGTGATTTGGGTAATAAAAATGTCAGTCAGGCTTAGGCAATGATGCGAAAGCTTTTCTATAGAAGCTTGTGTCACAGGATAAATATGAGTGTGGGTTTTAACTCACACTGTTTCAAAGAGATCCTTCAACTGGGTCAGAGGAATAGCAAGCTACGTTTGGTCTCCACTTAGGGATTTGGGCAGGAAAATGATACTTCTATTCCATAGATTTATAGATTGTGTGTTTGAAGCAGAAATGCACAAAAACTTCTATAGCTGCTGTAAACAATGGAGGAAAAGTCTGTTTCAAGCCCTATTAGAAGATGAGGTTGGAGATCTTTAGTAATCTCTTATTATAATGACTGTCTTAACATGTGCGGACAAACAAATGTCCTTTTGGCATACCTGACTACAAGTACAAAATGTACTCTATGTCTAGAGTTTTCGTCTATATTATCCAGCACCAGACACAATTGGGACTGAATTTCGTTTTGTCCCACCTGTTTTTCCTGAAACTGTGCAATCTGCTTTGTCCCCTGCTGCTTAGTCTCCCATTTGGCTATTATTTCTCTCTGAAAAAAAACCCAAAACATTGGCTCTGTAAACTTGCTTACTCCCTTGACTGTATGATTTTTTTATGTGTGCTCTTGCATCATGATTATTTGTGTATTAGAGCACTCTTGTATCTTCCCTCTTTATAGATGTTTTATAGAAAACCGCCCAGGAATGAATCTGAGGAAAATAGTTCTCAAACTTTGACAGGAAACTTCATGGCATGCTGGAAGCCAAACTCTATCCAAATTGCTCATCTGAAGCACTAACTGTAAAGATTTGAAGAAACTTACTGGGCTTTGGATAAGGCTTCTGAATCTTGCATTTTAAATGTGTGTCTTTGAATTAAGTTACTCCACTCTGTCATGCAAAATGAGTAGGCATATTGACATGACTTGTGAATTTTATTCCTTTAGTATAAGAGGTCTGGATCTTTGCTATGTGGTTATGTACCGTGCTGTTTATTCATTTATATAAAAATGTCAAGTATTTTATTCCCTTTCCAAATAGCAACATTGGGACACTGCAGAATGGTATACAAAAGAATAGTCATCTTGATGAATCTATTATCAGGTTCCCAGAGTCCTCATCCAAGCAGATCTTTGGGTCTGGCAGTCTGCTTTTGGCTTTTGTCATTCATTTTTAGATGGACAATAGCTATGCTTGCTGGCAGCAGCTTTGCAATCTATAAGCACCCAGCTGCAAATTCATAATCACTCTTAGACAACGTGAGGATGTCTCAAAAGAGAAGTTGGAAGAGGAAGTTAAAAACAAGACAATGTGTCTAGGTATCTTCTTCAGTCTTTTTATGTCTAATAGACCCCTTACCCTGTTTCCACTGAAGCTGATGGAAAAATTGTTTTGCTTGATGGAATACATTTGTCTTGATTATATCCTTGTTTTGATGATATGTTCTGAATTTATTATCACCTACTTCTAGAAATCCCCAAGAGAGTGAGGTTTTGTCATGCTGTTTGCTGTAAAAATGCATAAATGAAAGCAAGATCATACCCCAGGCAGCTCAGAATTTTAGCACTGTCATTTGACATGTGGATGAGTTGGGAGGAAAAGTTACACCCAGTCTCCCCTCCCCTTGCCCCATTCTTCTGGTTTTTGGGGGAAAGATTTGAAAGCCTGGAGCAACAGTTAGCTTTGGGCCACATAGGGTGATATTTTTTTTTTTCAAAGTGATCTTTGCAGTAGCACTGGATGAACTACGGTTTGTAGTAACTGCCAACTTCTCATTGAGTTTATATATGTATATTTTACTTCCCCCACTTACCATTTCTTCTCCTGTCGTCCGTGTGTGAACATTTACATGAAACCTTCACCTTTGTTATACTCTATCATTCTTATCACATGGCTGCCACCAACTGGTACAGTTCTAATTTTTATCGGTGTTTCGGTAGAGACTGTGCAAGAGCTGCCATGTGCCTATACGTGTGTTCCACCGCTCCTCAAGTGTGACTGTGTCATGAGCAGCACGGTATAAGCACACGGTGTTTTAACATCAGTCCATTACCTCAGAAGCGTGAAACCGCATACGGAAACCAAATGGGTATCAGGTTCAGAATGTGCCTTCCTGTTTTTCTACCATTTTCTGACTTGAGCTTAGAGTGTAAACAGACCTCTGTTTTTGTTCCTTTTGCTTAGCACATGCTTCTATGTTGCAGCTTTCTCCATTCAACTATCAGCAGAGAAGCAAGGCTGTTTCCCTTGAGCAACTATATAAACATGGTGGGCTTTTGCCCTTGAAACCTGCAGGCCAGCCTCAGGCTCTTTGCTGAGCAAAACTGACTGTGTAGGAGTTTTGTTCGAATAAAAGGTTGTATTTTTTTATTCTAATGAATGTTTAAAGTACATATAATTGCTTATTGTCTTGCTCTGGCAATATAAAATGAAAGACCCATTTTTCAAATTTTCTCAAACATTCAACCTCAATATTCAAGCAACAAGGAAACAAAGCAGAAAGTCTCTTAAAAATCTTACTGTGTAACTTGCATTTTTCAAGTAGCTAAAGGTAGAATCAGGCCTGTGGTACTCACCGAAAGTCTGTTGTATCATTTGTAAATCACTCATCTGAAACCATTTAATAGAAATTAAGAATAAAATAGAAAATAAAATATTTAAAATAATGCATAGCACAGACTTCACCTGTGCTAGTTTTCACCATCTCTGGCTTTGTATTCATTGGTATTGGTGAACTTCAATTAAAAAAAACAAGTTAGATTAGTTCATAATAAAATACAGAGTGCAAAACTTTAATGAAGAAGTTCAGTTTAAAAGCAATTTATATAATGATGATTTGGCATCAGTTGAAATCTTGACCTCCACACTAGATGCCTTTCTGAAAAATGTGCTTAATTTAGTTGGACATTTTTAACTTACAGCAGGGCTTGCTGGGTAAAATTCTTCTCAGTTTATGCAGGACATCAGCCCAAGTGGCCATAGGTTTCTTTGTTTCTGCTTCTTGTGTAACTGCCATTGACTTTCAGGCAGTGGGAAACTGGAAGTCAAGTGTATTCAGATGCCATATATATAAACTTGCTGCCAAATAATTGAGCAAAAATAGGGGCAATCAGGATTGCAAAAAGAAGGATTCAGTGCCTGGTAAATGAGAGAATGCACACAGGATGAATTACACCATGCAAAGCCATTGTGAGGTAGTTCTTAAACCTAAAATAATCATTATTTTACATACAATATTCAGTCCCTGTTCTAAAGGTAGGTCCATACAGGAATCTTCTGTGTTGTTTGCTCTACTGCTGTGCAGCCACTGGTGTGTGCGATCAGTATAAACTGGAAGTGGTGTTCCATCTCTGTTCCATACACCAGATCTGTAGTGAATAGGGCTTTCCTGCATTTCTTAACTGTTATTTTTATAATGTTAACATCCTTTTAGTGCAGACAATTTGGATGACTCACCAGCAGGACTTTGGAGGTACCTTGGACTAACCTGTAGTCATAGGAGGTTGTTATTCTGTCTGAACAAGTACAAGTGTGGAATGAAATCTAAACCTTGTTAGTCATCTCCACCAGTATTGATGGATACAGAAGCAAGGGGGAATGTGTGTACCTGGGGTCCCATTTCAGGCTTTGCAGGAGAGTAGGCTTCATTCAGCAAACCCAAACTGTTCTGCACCATTTATGCACAAGATTTCTTTTGTCCTTAAGCTAGGCTTTTCTTAACTTGCTTGTAATTTTATGTGTCAGTCCCTGTAGCCGCTATTTGGTCAGTCTGTCTCTGAGCTCCTTGTCCAACTCGCCTCCTTGTTTCTCATTCTGCCTACTCTCAGAACATAGATCCATTCCTGGATTTCTTGTTCAGTCGGCTGGTTTGTGTCTTCTCACTGTAAATGCACTGCCCACCCAGATCCAGTGCTGCCTGTTTCCTCCCTTGCTCTGCTGTCCTGGACCCGTCAGTCATAGCCCTTAGTCTGTCTAATGCTTATTTGCATGTCCACCTTCACTTTCATTTGTTTCTTCTGTGGGTCTTTAGGTTGTGCTCAGGCCCTCCCAGTCTTTGCCATGAACACCATGAATACTATGCTGAAATCCAAAAGGCATTCTTTCTCCAGACTAGAACCTCCTACTTCTTCAGTCCCTGACCTCCCCCAAGCACCTCCAGTTTTCAGTTCAAAGGAATATTTTTTAGACATAATAAAGCCCTTTGGGGATTCACTGGTTTACCAAGAACAGACAAAGCCCCTACCATCAGTTTCCCAAGCAAAGGAAGCAGAAAGAGGTATTACATAAAGAAATGAAAAATAAATCCAGATTCATCTGCTTCTTCTCAAGCTGGAATAAATTCAGATATTCTGTGGCAGTTGCAGGCAGAAGTTGTAAATGCATGGAGCATGTTAAAATTTCCTGGTTTGAACAGTATATGCAGCTTGAACTGATAAGAGATGGCAGCTTGGTAAATGAAGAGGGACTAGGAAATGTTAATTGCTAAAATGTCTCTAGGTACAAGTGGAGACTTTATTTCATTTTTCATTTGCAAGAGCTTAAGAGTGGCAGAATTGTACCCAGGAACCGTAAAGGGCCATCCTCAGTGCAAAGATTTCCCTTGTGAAATGTAATATTCCTAATCCAAGGTCTAGAAATGTTAGAGATGCTTGAATAAAAGGCTGATAGAATTTGAGCTTTGCAAAACCAATTTACTTTTGATGCCCCTCATTCTTAGAAACAGCTGAGCTGTTGACTGAATTTCTTCCTCTTCTTCCCTTTCTTCCCCCTCCAAATTTGGTTTACTCAAACACATGGCATGGAAAAACTTCAGCCTTGTTAGTCTTACAAAATTAGAAACTTGTTTTCAATTCATTATAAATACAAGTCTCTGGTTATAATTAAAGTAGGACTATGTTGTAAATATCTCTTCTGATCTTCCAAGCTAAGTAAAACTAGAAAGAGAAAGAAAATCAAAGAACAAATACTTCTTGTGTCCCAGTTTCCTGCTTTTGGTTACTGATTGGATGAATGAAGGGACATTTGTGAATGTATATGTACTTAAATTGACAATTTAACCCCATGAGGTCTTACAAGTAGTCATCTTCTAAGCCTAGCTGTTTAGTGTGTGTGTTTGGTAGGGCTTTTTAAAGGGAAAACAAACAAAACCAACAAACAACCCACACGAACAAAACAGCAACAACAACAAAAAACAACTCTCCCACCGCAAACCCAAAAAATCTGAAACAATGCGCAACTTTTAGGTTTATGCTTTTCAATCTCTGCCTGGTATCCTAGAAGGCATCGTTCCTTGATTTCCCCCCCCTGCCCCCAGCCTCATGAAATGCTGAGCTCCATGTCTTCTTGATTTCAAGTTGGCCACCCAACAGACTCCTAGGGACTTTAAAGGTTATTTCTTTGGACAACTTCAAGTTGAAAAAAAGTGGAGACTTCCTGGCAGGTCACTATGACTTTTTTTTTGTGTGATATCCATACAACAGAATGTTGTAGTTGTTTGTTGTTGTGGGGTGGTTTTGTTTTTTTTTGTGGCTTTGTTTGTTGTGTTTTTTTTTTTTTTTCCAACTACTATGCAAGATTTAAGCAGATAGCATCAATAAACAGGCAACTGAAGTGTCAAAACTAGTTGGATTTCTATTCCCCAGGCAGCCTGTGCTGTACGTGAGAGAAGTCCTGAAAACCAAAGGGTTCTATTGGTGAGAGATTTAATGGCCCACAGTTTGAATTCAGCATTAAATTTTATTGTGAATGGCTCTTTCAGAAACGAAACAAAATAGATTACATTTCATAATCTCTGCTGTCTCAGGTTTTCTGTTTCTCATGCTGCTTCCTTAATTGGTGTTGATAACCTTAGCCAAATTTCTGGAAAGCTGAGAATGTGTGTCCAGGAAACACTGGAGAATACTTTGTAACAACAGTAACTTTACATGAGCATAAATAACTGCTAATTTAAATATTCCTTACTGTTAAATTGGCATTCTTACACCCAGTACTTTGGAGACAAAGTATAAAAATGGGTTGGCTGTCAGTTATGCATGACCCCTTCCCCTTATTTTGGAGCAACTAATAGCACAAGAAAAGATGTTATAGCTGAAGCCTTTGGGGACAAGAGAAGACGCTATAGCTGAAGCCTTTGAGGGGGGAGGAGTACAAGGTTTCTGTTGCAGTCTCTGCTGTAATTGATTGCAGCTGGGAAATGCCATGTATTAACATCAGAATCCATAGGTTTACCTTGGTGGTTACATTTCCCCCCCCCCTCCTTATCCTAGATCTTAATTTTTCAGACATCCTAAGGTCTGGGCTGATATGTTGCTAATTAGAGTGCAGTCCATGAAACTGAGAAATGGTCTTGCTTCAGTTATAAATCCTGAGGCGAAGGGGAAATTTGATCTTGTGGAGAGTAGAATACCGGTGGCCCCTTGGGCAGAAATGTGTGTGTTGGTGGAGGGGGATGACAGTTCTTACTGCCGGTGTTTGTATTAGTAAACACTGCTGCTTTTTTTTTATTTTTTATCAGCTTGCTTTTTGACTTTCCCACTTATTAAGATGTCTTTCTGAAAACCACTACCTTCAAACGGAACAAGTTACAAGAATATTTGTAATTATTCCCTCTGAGCTTTTGCACACCATGGGCAATAACAGCTATTTCTATTAATACAGGGAGTTTCCCCAAGACGGCTATTCATGCCTCTGCATAAATGTTTTTAGAAAGTCCTGCACAGTCCCTTTTTATATTGCAGTAAAAGTTTGTGGTTTAAACCTCTTAGAGGATGCTTATATATAACTAGACTGAAAATCCCCTTATGTGAATGCTGTTAGTGGCCAGACAGGTTTTTCATATTTTTATTGTAAGGTTGAGAAACTAAAATGAGGTGCTATTTGGCAAAGATGCTAGTTAAGAAAAAGGTTTATAAAGTGTTATGCAATCCATTCAGAAGCAATGTTTCCCTAAATGTCTTCTCTAGATCTAGAAGTAAATCTATTCAAACAGCTTATGAAGCCCCATGCTACACAAATATGACTGCTTAAGTTAAATTCATGAGCTGTTGAACCCAGGTAATACTCTATTTCAGTGGACAATCTAGAGGAAAAACAGAACAAAACAAACAAAACCAAACACCTGTTTGTTCTAGATTGGTCCAACTGAGTTTTGTCTCTATTAGACCAAAAATAATCCTCAAGAGTAAATTTTAGAAGGTTTTCTGTTAACTTGTGGAATGACTCCTCGAGAGAAAAATCTGATTCTAAACCTGGTTCTCCTAACACCTGCTGCAAATGGATGTCCCTCTGATTTCAGCAACTGTGATCCTGGTTTTTCTTTATGATGCAGGAGAATCAGATTTCCTTGTAGATGGAAAAGGCTATTCTGGTAGTAATGCCAAGAAAGTAAAAATGGCTCATTTGGGACACAATGTGTCCCAGAAATGTGACTGTAAAACCAGGACTATGGGAACCTGAGTTCTAGTTGCAGTCTTGGTACTGATTGTTTTTAGTCTTAGGTGAAAAGTCCACACCCTTGCCCCTTCCATGTCTTCTGGCTGGCTTGCATAAATTGGCCTTGCCTCTGAGATTAAAATGTACCAAAGGGATTAAATTTTTAAGTAAAAGTTGCAAACTAAGTGAAAAAACACTAAATCTGATTTAGTTTACATGTATCTGACCTCCATTTGCTTAGTTTTTTTCATTCCCTCTTCTCTCATCCCCTCTTACTTTTTCACCAAATATGTTGGCAAAAGAGGTGGGAAGCCGAGTTGAAGCCCTGGGATTGCCTCTTGCATTGCTGCATCTTTCCTCTGAAGAATGAAAGCTGTCCTGAGATATGTGCAAGTAATCTCCTGGGTATATATCTGTCTGCCCTCTGAGGTAAATGCTGGCTGAAGTTACAAAGATCTCAGAAAAACAAGATCACTAGGTCTGTTAGGGCCAGCGATAATAATCTGAGCCAAAAAAGCAGTCCAGTTCTGTTGCATTACATGTTTGATGCCACCTCAGCTTGCCTCTTTGGGCTGTATCTAGCTAGCTTTTGTCCTGCCTCCTTATTGGACATGAATGGCAGATGCAGTTTTGGTGACACCACCAGATCCTACTGTAATTCCAGATTATCTGAGCAACTTCGTAGAAACATTGGCCTGAGCAACTAAAGGAACAGTAGAGTTACATGTGCCGGTGGCAATTGTGTCAGTGGTCAGAGCGGATGCATCTGTACTCTGGTCTCTGTGCGTACCTAAGGAAAAAGACTGTGCCAGCTGGTTGAAAATACCATTTTCACAGTATATCCCCAAGATTGGTATTTATTTCTTTTTAGTTCTATGAACATATTTACAGCATATTAATCCAAAGATGATTGCTACTGGACTTTGAAACAACATACCATTCCAACCAACCCATTTTGCTGAAAATGGCTTTTTCTTAAGTTCCTGCTCCTGTTAATTTTAACTTTTCAAGGTGGCTTAATTGGCCTTCCATCACACTAGATTTTACTCTAAGATTGTTCTTTTGGTATTTGGGGGTTCATTTGGATTGTCACTCGTAAAAATGAGAGACAAGTGAGGCCTTTGAGTCTACTCCAATTTTAACTTTTATATAAGCTTCTGAAATGCCCATAGCAGTCAACTCCCATCTCAGGTTTTCTACTCAACAAAATATTTCTAACATTAAATGCATCCCCTTATCAGCTGTGTGTTGTGGAATCAGGCACGGCTTTACTCTTTGCTAGGTAGGTAATTACCGTACCAGAATGTTAACACTGTAAGACATTGAACAGTGATAGAACGGGCAGTAAAAGCATGTATATAGATTTTCGTTGAAAATGCCTCACTGGAGGTCTTGGCAGCTTCTGTTGGCCTCTCATAGCAACAGCAGTAAGAGAGATCATTTGGCTCTGACAGCAATATGATCTCATTACGTAGCACCGGAATATAGAGCGAAGAGACAAAACACCCTGTACTAATTTTAGGTTCCATTTGAATCTTTGGCCTGTCTTTAAACTTGTTTTCACAGCATTGTAGTTTGCGTTGAATCTCTTCAATAACATCTGATTTGAACATATCCCCAGCAAACAGCATAGCTTCTTGGTGCTGTTTTGCTTCCTGTTTTGTAGTGGAAGGCTTTTACATTTATTCTGGTACTTTCCTCTTGCTGACTTTTTGCGTTAGTATCGGTCAGAGCAGAGCATCATCTAAAGCCTGCATGTGGGCAGCCACATGTTCAAGCGCCCAGAGTCCAGATGACATTTCAACTGGACCCATCTCTACTGTTTTAATCCTGTGTGTTAAAAAAAGTAGGATTCCACAAGAAGTACACTTTTACAACGCTATTGATTCAAATTAGTAATTTGATTTTATCCTTTTAAATCATCTTAGGTCACTTCTAGACAATCCATACAAAGTCAGTGCAGTTATTAGAATTTTGTAGTGTATTTTATGTTAGTAACGGATGGAAATTCTGGGCCATCTCGACACCAGAGCCGTGCCCAAAGCTGATCTAGCACCTCTGTGCTGCTCTGATAGCTCAAAGCACTTGAAGTGGATTGATTTCCCAGGCTGGGGATTCCCCTGGCACAGGGGAACCTGCAGCTGGTGCTCTGTCTGCAGAGCGGCCTCCTCCCTGAACACGGAGCTGCAGCTGCCCACAGGGGACCCTGCTGGGACCAGCCATGAAAATCAGGGGAGCTTTGTGGCTGCTTGCCCAAGAGTTGTACTTTTTTTACTCTGTTCGAAGCCTAAATGTATAAAAACCCCTGCTTTAAAAAAAAAAAAAAAGGGGTGGAGGGGAAGCAGCCCACAAATTTTTGACTGCAGTGATCCACAGATGGTTTGGATTACTTGTGTATAATCTGAACTGTTTGAGTTATATAAGAAATATTTCCCTCTCATGCTCTACAGCATAAGCCCAACATAAAAGCTTAGATTTTCAGAAGGACTTAGGATGTTAGGCACATAAATCCCATCGAATTTTAATGGAATTTAGGGTATTATTTGGTCTCTCTTGAAAAATTAATTCTAAATCTGTGCAGGATTAGAGCAAACTCCCACTGTGAACAAAACTTTTCCAATAATGAACACCTTTTCCTGAAGCCTCTAGCCACTGTTACAGCGTTCAAAATATCACTTCGTGCCTGAGGAGTCTGGCAGAAATCTTTTAAAGTTCAGTAGGCTGCACACTGGTCTAATTTACAGCAGCAATTCCTATTGCTCCACGAAACTTTGGACTTGCCTTACATTTAAGTTAACAGAATGAGAATTTATGTAACTATATTAACAGTTGCTTAGGGCAAAGAATACATTAGATAAAGGCTGCAGCAGAGGGTTTTCCTCTTTTATTTTTTTAAAATGGTAAATTAGGTGGTTTCTGGTGTTATTTTAATTGACGTGCTGTAAGTGGATGCTTTTCGCAGAAAGTTAACATCCTCCCTGTTCATGACAACATTTCAGGCTTTCAAAATCCTTGGAGTTACAATAGCTGTCTTAAGCAATATTGCCAGTATTTCTTCATTCTAAGCCTCTGTTGCCCCACTCAAACAACTGTCAGATGTTCTGCCCTACGGAGTCTGCCTTTGGGCCCCTGCAACTGCGTATGGTCTCCCCTATTGTTTCCTTTCAAGACGGGGCAGTTCAAAGGTAGCGTTAAGTATTGTAAAAGTTGGTTGCCAGATAAGTCTCAGCTGCAGAAAAGACCTCTCTGTACCAGATACTTCTGCAGTTTTCTGTTGCTGTCAGCTATCAGCTTGCACCTCTTCCCCTGTTCCTCTGCTTGCTGAGATTGCTGCATTCCTGTCTCCAAGAGGAGGAATCTCCTGGTGCTATTTGGCTTCCAAACTATTTACACTGAAACATCCTTGTAGAAATGGAAAGAAGCAAAGGTCACATTAACAGCCCCATGTTAAAGGTCAGCAATACCATGGTAACAGTAGAAATCCATCCAGCTGCCTGCAGAAAAATTGAAACCCTTGCGAATAGGAAATAACCCAAATAAACAGGGAGGTAGATAAAAAGCAATATCTTAGCCCTGAGCCACGCGTCAAGTGGAAACGTAACATTTGAGAGCTTGTTGGGTATTTCCTATGCCTGACTTTGAACTGTGTTGCTCAAAAAACAAAACCGTAGCGAATATTCAGAAAAATAACTGCCTTGTAAATGTTCTGACTCTCAACCTGAGGCTTGCCTTTTTTTTTTCTTTTTTTTTTTCTAAACTGCAAGTCTGTAATGCAGCCAAGTGTTGTTTAGGATCTTTCCTGTGCCTTAAAGTGTGACTTTTATGGGTGACGTTATGTTTATGGGTCTTTGTTCATCCTTGGCCTCATGTACCCCACTGCTGCTTCCTCTGAGGCTTTGCCGCCACACCGCAGGGTGTTAATTTCCTGTTTTGAGTCTGTCACAGACAAATTCAGAGCCTCGATTAAAACACAACACACAGATACATGCTGCTGACAAAGGCACTAATAAAACTCTAAAGTTTAAAGGTGGCCCTGGTGTTTCCTCACCCAGCAGCATGGGGACCTTTCACCTCTTGGAGACATGCTGTTTGCAAAGGTTTCTTTTCTTTTTAATTAGGGCTTGCCTGAATGAGTTTTAGCAAGCTGCTCTTGTATTTGGTGTGTTTGGTTTATGGATGTATAGACTATAAAACATGCACAGCTCGAGCTTTTTCTTAAAAAAAAAGAAAAAGGCAGCCTTATGAAACTTACAGGAACTGTGAAGAAAAAAAAAAGGCTCAAACAGAAAATGTGTTGGATACAGTAATGGGTCTGGTATGTATGGTCTCTGCAAGACATATGCATGGGCATCTGAATTTCCTGACCTCTTATCTTGGTCATTGAGCAGACGGGGGTGGGGAGGTGGAAGCCAGCTTTTTCTTGCTTTTGTGAAAATCCTTCCTTTTGTACTCACATCCAGCAGTGTAAAACTTCTAAAAGTCATTGCTTAGGCATGGGGTTTTTTCCCCATTAGTTCTTCTAGCCCAATTTAAAGTGTCTCAGAACACTTATTTTAGACTGTCCTGTAGAATCACAGATCTAACAACCAAAAAAACCTTTTCCTATTACTCAATACATGCTTTTTCTCCTCTTCAGTTTTTTTCTGTTTTTCCCAGCACTGCTGTAAAAGCCCTTGCTCCCTATATAAATACTGCACACACGTTTACAAGACTGCATTTTAAACTTGGATTTGTTCTAATGGAGGCCTTGCTATTTTCATGCACTGTTGGGACTTTTTTTCCTGTTACCAGTAAAATACTCCTTATTTTTGTGTCCTAATTAAGGTGTATACTTGAAAACTTCTTACCTAGTCATTCGGATGCATGATTACTACTTCGCATGTCTGCTACAGCTACTCAGAAAGCTAAATATCTCATCATAGGGTCCCTTCATAATCAACTGATCCTCCACCGATCTTAGAGGTCTTTCTTGCAATGTGCCTGAAGTTTAACTAAACTGAGGCTAATTACATCTGGAGGACAAATTTTATAGTCTGATTTCTTGCAGATGCAGCTGTGCCCCTCTCCATCATATAAAAGGAAATACCAGCTATGTGCTCTTCATAGCCTTCAGATAGAAAGTGTCTTTAAAGTCTGGTGGCGTCTACCTCTGACCACCCCTTGCTGGCTATCTTTAAGCCTGTCATGTCTTCTTTCCCCTTTGTCCTGCATACCCAATGCTTAGACCTGTCCGAACGCATTCCTTCTTGCCAGTCCTTTATGCACACAACTCAGCAGCACCATATGAGCCCCATCCTTGTATCCAACTTCCCCTGCCCTCAAAAACGAGTCCCGGTGTGGCTGTGAGGATCAGTTCAGGCCTGGTGCACAGAGGGAGCATCATGTGAGAGTTCACGTGCTGCAGATGCTGCACATCGCCTTGTACACATTACTGACTGGTACAGGGTGGAGGAAGTTAGCGTCAAACTGCGCGTTTCCTCTGCCTTTCTGCTGCAATGCTTTCTACAGCTTAGGTCCATAGGCTTTACTTTTCTGTCAGCTGTGCTTTGTCCTCAAGACTTTCTCTTCATCTCTGTCCAGTTTGTTTTTCGCTTTGGTAGCTGTTTCCACCAGTCCCCATTAGCTCATCCTGTTTCATCTAAATCCTCAGCCAGGAGGGGAAAAAAACATCACGAAAACAAAACCAAAACCAACCAAACAAAACAACAAACAAAACAAACAAACAAACCCCACAACCAAAAAACAACCAAGCAAACAACAAAAAAACCCACACAAATAAAACCAAAACAGTACTAAGCTATCTTAGTTGTGGTGTTTGCTGCTTTTGTAGACTGTTGCTGTCCCAGACTGCCTCTCTGTCTTATATATCTGGATTGCAATGTGGACAATCCATGGGTAGGAAACCACTCCTCTTTCAAAAGCTGAGTATGCCAGACTTCCTCAGTATAGGTGGATTTTTGAGACAACAAGTAGAGATTATTAATTTAGCGTAAGAAGCTGGTGTGTTCCTTAGTACAGACCATGCTCTTTATGTTCGACAAAAAGGGAGCTAAGAACACAGTGCTACTGCTACAGAGATCCCCTAGGATGAGTTCCGTGTGTTTTAAAACTCTCTTACATCTTTACAGGAGCCCATTTATGCTTTCAGAATCTGTCATTGTTACTTGCTATGGCTGAGTTGACCTAAGGATTGGTAGGAGAATTAAGCTGTAAGTCTTCCGAGGCAGCAATTCTTTGTTTGATTCTGCACTACATAAACATCAATATGGGTGGCAGCCCATAAATGAGGTCTAGGCATGCCCGTTATATGTATGATACAAGACCTGGATTAGTGTTCTGCATTGTTCACTCTTTTCTCTTCTGAAATGATGCATTCTTCATTGGTCATGCCTTCAAGGTTTCATCTATGGGGAACAGTTCTACACAATGCTAAGCTTTTTAAAAATTTTTATTTCTTTTAAGCTGGGTGATAGCACTGTGATAGCAGCTACTATATAGCTGGGATGAGCCGTGCAAAAATGAGAAACGTGAACGATGTTTTAAATAAGATAAATGTGATGCATTCCATATGCAGGATGTATATGCTTCTTTCTGTATTATGAGTAAGACACAGATCTCATGCAAGTCATGCGTTCTATGTTTTTTGCAAAACATCTGTGACTTCTGACCTTTCAGAGATTGTGTGCGTATGAGTGAGAGAACTGATGTGCTCACAAACTGTGGAAAAAAACTTCACTGAGAATAACAGAGTAAATCTTGGAATGCATGAGAAAATCTAATGGAGAGCTGGAGGCCAGTGGCAACACTGAGTGACACAAAGACCAGACCAGTTTCCCAAAGTGTGGAGTTTACTTAGCTAGACCAACTGAAACAGAGACATTGTCAGGGTTTCTCAATTTTCCAAGTTGCACAGCTGATGTTCCTAAACTTATTCAAGTGCAAGAATGACATGAAAGCGATGCACTGAGGCTGGTCCAAACTACTTTATGTTAAAATCATACCTAGCAGAAGCTGCAACTGCAGTGCACATGCTGTTGACTAATCTGTGAAACAGACCTGTGGGTGCTGGCTGTCAGCGTGAGGCACAGAAAAAGAAGCAGCATGATTCAAATCTTCTAATTTCTCTCCTGATAGCAGGGCATTAACAAATTCCTTGAGTGTCAAAGGTGTTTCTCTGTTCTGAATTAATTTTGACTGCTCTTTGCTCTTGGATCCTTGCCTTGCTTGTCTCCTGGCTACTCAGAGCTGCACTTTTTCTCTTACTGTCCAAGAGTGCACATTCTTTCTCTTTGAGTCCCTTCCCTGTGTTACTATTTTTAATTTGGTAAAGCTCTGTCTGATGTTGTTCACTTCTGTTTCTGCTCTCCCCTCACTTGTAACCAAGCTCAACCACCTCTTTTACAGCTAGACTTCATGCTTCTATTTGTAGAGCTTTACCTGTTCCTGTGTGTGGTAGTCAAGCTTTCCTACTAAATTCTTTCTTGATATCTTCCACCCACCCACCCACCCAGTAGTCTCCAGTATGGGCCTGTTGAAGGGAAATTGCTGCCACTCTTCCAGTTCGAAAAATCTGAATAGAGAAAAAACACACTAAACAAACCAAATGTCTCAAGGTGGCATCTCCCTCCAATCGCTTCTGCAGAGAGCTCTGCCTCAAACTTCCTGGAAAAAGGAAGCGTCTTCTGTGATATATAGACAAAAGCACTAATTGCTAAATGCTTCAGACTTAATCACAGCTCTGCCACAGCTGCATTAGGAAAGGCACAGTCTTGACTTGCTTTATCTGCAATAGGTTAGATGACAGATTGAGATTTTTCTGCCATTCTGAGGAGAACGTCTTGCAGCATGTCTTCATCAAAGCTTGGCTAATTAGCACAGCTGCAGGATATTTCTGCTTGCATGCTAGAAGAATGCTGCTGGATAGCTCAGGTTCTCTCAATCCATTTGCACCTTACAAGTTAAATTTAACAAAAAATTAATCATTATTGTTTTGTAGAAGTCTAAGTAAGTGGTGCAAGATAACAGTCTAGTTCTAGGAAAATCACTGAATTTACAGAATAAAGCTGTTGAGCTGTAGGTTTATAAGGGTCATCAGCTTGATCGTGAATAGACTGAAGAAGTGTTGTAACTGCTTTTCTAGAAGGTAGAGGCAAGACAGACCCTAAAACAATTAGGATTTTTTTTTTTTTTTTTTAATGAATGGCTCTTTTTATAATAGGATGTGAGATGGGAAACCTTGCAACCCTCAAACTTACACACTATGGTCCCCAGATTGAAGAAAGCCTCATAGCTGCTGAGGATACTTGATGTTGCCCCATCAAAATCCTGCCAATACTGCTATGGCAGGAGTCACTAGATGGCAACATTACCTGTACTCTTACAAATCCATGTGTATGGGCATTGCCCAGCCTTTTGAAGAAGCATGCCTTGTTCTGTGGAGATCTTTCTTCTTTTGTGGGAGCTCAGGCCAGCAATCAGGGTGGAGCCGTCTGTTTTTCCAACCACTTTCTGAACTGAGACGTTACTTGAGCGCTGATAACTGCACACAGAGTGTCAAATAGGTCTCTCTAATGGCATACCCACCAACTTCTGTTTACATTACCGTGCCAGAAGTAAACAGTGATTTAGGAGTGTGTATGTATCCTACTATGTGCCTGCTGTCAGTGGGGACATTGTAATGGGGATTGGATGGGAGGCAGCAGTCAACTGGAGGTGTTTCTGTAGCCCACTCACTTAAATCTGCCAGTAAATGTGAATTAAGACCTTTTAAAATGCTTTAACTGGAGGCTGTAGTGCCAGGGCTTCACATCTGCTACCACTCAGAGAAGCTGAGTTCTGCAGGTTTTGCACATGGCTCCGATTTTTTGTGAATTTGATTTTTAGGTATGCACCATAGAGTTTATGCTAACCTATGAAAAAAATATTCATAGGATTTCAATTTAGAATTTCAATGTGACTGTGAGAAGTATGGTTAAGACTATTGCTTGAGAGTTAGCTGTTTATGGTTGATTAAGAAATTGGCTAGATAAGTTAAATTATATTAATAAATGTGAGTACTGGACTTAGCTCATCTTGGCTAAGTTTTCCTTGTTAGAAGTCTGCAGCAATATTTTAACTTTTTTTTTTTAAATTCAAATTTTAATTGACACAGTTATGACTGGTTCACGTGGGTTATCTGGAAATCACAGAGCTGCTGAAGTATGCAAAAAGTGCCGCCTTCTCTCTGCCCTTTTTGCTGCAGATGTTTTTTCTATTCTTAAGTGTTTTGACTGAAAAATCTCATTGAAAAAATCTTAGGGGGACCCCAGTTCAGAAAAGTCCTGATGCAGTTCATTATTTCCTCTTCGTTTATACTTGAATGGAAAATAACAGAGTTCTGAGAATAAACAAAATCAACCAAAATTTCCCCTAACAAACTTTTATTAAAATTTCACAGTTGGGGGATATTTATTTTAAATACTGAAACTTTAAATAGTTATAAAGAGTATTTTTTTGAATAGATTATTAGTTTTCCTCCTCTCCATATTGTTCAAAGTTTCCCACTGTAGTGAGCATACTATACTTTTTGTTTTTGCAGCTACATATCCTATCAGGAAAGCCCATCCCAGGCTCATGTGTGGCAGAGTCTTTTCTCAAATCCATAGTCATCGACTTAAGTCTGAGAAATGTTAGTTTTCCCTCACGTACATCATGTTTTTTATTTGTGAACTGATTCTTCTTGAGGAAAGGTCTATTGTAAGTAACATACTCTTGAAGTGGGAAATATTGTTAGGCATAGCGTCATCTTGTAAATAAACAATAGAAATACAGATTTTATATATATATATATATATATATTTTTTTTTTCCCACTGAGAAGAAAAAGCCCCACACAACCCATTTGGATTTTATTGCATTTTAACCTATTATCCTGAAACAAAAGATACTGTTGTGCAACGTGAGCTATAGAGTAATATAGATTGATCGCCACACAGCTGTGCTCCTCTCCCCTTCCAGTCCCACAGCCTCCCATGTTGGTGTTCATCTGCACAGGTTACATACATAGACATTTAGGAATAGTGACTTACAAGATTCAAAATTAGTTTCTACTAGTAAAGATGCATCAAATCAGGGAAACAATTGATAGAGATGCTATATCTATCGATTGGCATGCTTTCTTTAGCAAGTGGTAACAGAAAAAGAGGGGAAAATGGATGTGTTTTTTTCTTTCTATTCCCTAAAGTGCTGAACACTCACTTTTGGGGGCGTTAATCACTCTATAAAGAATGCAGCTGATATTAAAATATTAAAATTACGTTCATTAGCAACCGCACCTCTATGGGCTACTTGCCCTGTACTTAGCAAGCTGCTGGGTGCAGGGTCCAAGTGGCATTACTGAAAGCCCATGCTGAGGATTGTTGGGCCAGCTTGCTTTGCAGAACACCAGGATTTTTCCTGACTCTTACTTGCACTTGGCCAGGGCCCCTGGTGAGCACTAGTGCTGCTGCTCCTCATATTGAGTGAGGAAATTGAAATGTACTCGAATTAGAAACAGATGACTGGAATTTAGAGATGAGTTAAAACTGCTCTAAGCAAAGGGCAAGAGTGATATAATTAGTCTGGCTTGTGACTTGTTTGCTTATGGTACATGTTAGAAATCTTTTTTATAGCTTTAAAAAGTAACAAAAGAAAAATGTAATGAGCGTAGATACAAACATAACTCTTGGATTTGAGCTTTACAGTTCACTCTTAGATCTCAAATGTCCCCAAGTAAAATGCCAGAGCCTGATTCTCTGCTGGCCCAGGTCTTTCACAGGTATGATTTCACTGGAACCACTAAGGTGGTTTCAAACTGAGATGGGCATTAAAGGACCATAGTGAAATTACTTCCCCCCCGCCTGCTGAAAATTTGGCTAGCCTCCTTGCTTTAATAATGAGAAAATTAAAATACATAATACTTTCCCTAACTTTGTAGTAGGCCCAAGTCATTATTTAAGCTATGGGGCTTGGATCCATCTGATTTAAAATCTTGAATTTGATGATGGCCTTCTTTGTTTCTGCAGTGACTTTTCTGCTTTGCTACCAGCACCCTGAAAGAATATTAAAATGAAAAATTCTTAGGAGGAAAGTGCTCCTTAGTGCTTTTTGGATGCTTTGCCTGGTGCTGGCTGCGCTACAGGCACGAGGTGCTGCCGACACCCACGACGCTGATGTGTTGGTAGATGTAACACGGCTGAATGACTCAGAGAGCCTTGCTTTTCAGAAGGTGCAGAGCAACTGAAAAGGTGAAACAAATCCGGTAACACGTTAGTTCAGACATGAAAGGCAAAAAAAAATATTTTTTGATATAATGCTTGGTTCTCACTTTGTCCTTCAGAGTCCTAAGCTGTTAGCTGAGGCTCACAGTGTTTCAAATAGCATCAGTATGGATGGGTGCACTAAGGCCTCTGATCAAATGAACACAAGCCTGCAGTTAATTAATTCCTCTTAGAGCTGCAGGAGTCGAAGAATAATTTGAACCGAAGTATAGCAGAAGGACAGAGCAGTTTTATCGCAGCAAACAGGAAAATTTTGAGTGTGTTCAGGTTCTTTGTTTCAGAAAAACATAGGTTAAAGGGGTGATGGTGGCACAACCACTCACGCTAGTGCCACATACTCATCTTTATTGGCCAAGATCCATTTAAGAGAGAGAACTCTAAGTTAACTCTTCTGACCTCAGAAGGGACTATGATGGAAGAGATGTGGGTTACCATTTATTGTGTATTGTTTATTTTAAGGCATAGGTTCTGTAGCCATGAAAATGATCCTGAAGTGGTCAAGTTAGTTGTATGCTGTAAAACGTAAGATTATCAGAGGATTTGGCAAAACTAAGATGGAAACTTAAGAGCATAATTTCAGGACCAGCACATTTTTTGTTGTATAGTGATCTTTGCAGGGGAACTTCATCTGGAGCTCCTAGATCTTACTGTGTAATGGGTTATTTGAGCTAGCAATGAAAAATAATTCATTTGAACTATTTCTTTTTTCAGAAATGCAGTTTTGTTGAATTTGTGGTATTCCATAGGAACATACAGGTCATAAGTATTCAGGTTTTTTTCACTGGGGAAAACTTGTTCTTTTTCATCCTTTGAAGTGTCTTAATGAAGACTTTTTCTTTAAAACGCTAGAGAATATTTTTAATGCCCTACTCTTTTAATGCACAATATACAAGTTTAGTACTGTGATACATTTTAGTGGCTATAAATAAGCTTTCTAGAAAGATCTGAATAAAGCGTAAAAACTTTAGCATATCACTTGAAATCTCTTTTGTTTCTCCCCTTGCAAAACAAATTCCATATAGTAGAGGAGCGCAGGGCATCCAGTCTGCTGCTTCAGACATTTCTCTGCTCTGGGGAAAAAAAAAAAGAGTTGCTTTTCCCATTGATAGTGCAGGGCGTTTTGGGTAATTTACAGAAAAACAACTTTACGGGCTACTGCACAATGTGGCTGACTGCAGCTACTCAGGGGCATCTGGGCTACCTGCACATCTCTGAAGAGTAACAAGGAGAAGTCAGTACTTCAGCTGCTCTGAGAGGGAGAGGAAAAAGCCCGACTGGGAAAGAGCGGTGGGCAAAAGAAGACCCAGATGCTTGGCCTTGGTGTATGGTTTGGCTTCTGGTTATCCCTGAGCTCACTGACAGAAAATCTTCATTTGAATACCTGGAAGTCAAACAGCCACATTATTTGAAAAAGGGCTTACTGCATTGCTGAGGCTTTCAACAATACCAGAGCTCTTGGGTTTGTTTTAAGAAGTGGCTTTCATCTGAATCCAGGTGGGATTTCCAGTGTCCCCACCTGCACAAAATCAACAAATGCAGTGAGCCTTTAAAAACATTTCTGGTTGTGCAGGAGGGGGACAGAAGTGACAAGTTAAAGCTTGTTGCCACTAGTGCAGAGTGTGCAGTCGCAATACTAACTTGCCCAGAGAAAAGGCATTTGGCTGAGTATATTGCGGCAGTGCTCAGTGGAATTGCTTGTTTTTCCCTCTGGCTTTCTGCCTGTTTTCTACCCCATTTAGTTGCAGAAGCTGCCAGGTTACCCTGACCCCAGTACAGCTTAGATTCCTGGTTGGTGAAGAAGGATCACTGTGTTTCTCCTTCATTTTGCTCTGTGCTGGACTGGGGTGCCAGGCAGCTGGTGTGGCCTGACATAGCTGAACCTGCACTGCCCTCTGTTAAGGAAGTGCTTGAGGCATTGTCAGCTTTAGGACAGATTTAAGTGTCTGTTGGTGCTAATTAAGTTGTGCAGAGGAGCCTTAAAAATGCTGAAGATCTGCGTGTCTGGCTATTATGACTTTCCCAATTAATACCAATGTTTGACATGCAGGAACTGCCAGTTTTTGAACTGCTATTTCGTTATTGTAAAATTAAAGTAAGAAATTACTTTGTCTCCATAGCATTCTCTAAAATTGAAAGTACAATTAACAAAAAATCAGATTTTCCGGTTTGATGCAATGAAGCATCTGCAAAAATACTCTAGAGAATGTGATGATAACCACAGTCTGCAGCTGTTGTGTTACTGAGAGCTGATCTCAGATCTGTGGTCAATGTTGATTTCAATTTTGTACTTCGTGTAGGGATTCGACTTTTATTTATAAAGTCTTATTCCAAAACTTTGCATCTGCTCTTTGAATATGGGATGAGTTTGAGAGTCTAGAAATCAGCTTGCTATAAAATAAGTCATTTACTAAACAATTCTTAATTAGAAAGTTCATTAATGTGCACTAATCTCTTGCTCACCGGATCTCCAAAACAGAATAGCAGTTCAAATTCTATTTTACCATGGTTAAAATTAATTCAAAACTTGGGGGCAGGCTATGTGTGAAGAGACGTATTTAGAAACAAGGATGACTTGTTACCATTACTTATCAGACTGGAACGTGGCAGCAGGGTGCTTTCCACCTGAGAAATTACCCTCTTCAGAGTTTTATGAGGTTTTTTGTAATGGTGGAGTTCAGACTTAAGGATTCCGGAACAAAGACAGCTTTAACTCAACTTTGCACAATTAGGAGTCTGGCTTTGTAGCATTACTAATGATGATTACAGCATTACAATTTATCATGGAAGGGCACTCAACGATCATTTGGCTCCTTTTGAGATTCTCAGTCCTCACGCATAGCTTTCCACTAGGAAACATCTGTTCCTGGCTGGTCTGACTTTGAGCCTCAACTTGCTATCCCATCCCATGCAAAGATGTCTCCTGCTGGTGCATTTTAAAGAGTGTGAGACAAAAAAAAAAAGGAGAAAAATGTGCTTGATTAAGAATGCCGTGCTTTGGAGATTTCACTTGTCATCTATGGGGTCATGAAATAAAACCTTCCCTATGGTAAGTTATAATTTGATGTGTGTTTTTGCGTTCTCTGGTCTTTCCATGAAGCACGGGAAACTAACCACAGTAAAGAATGGATTTAGGCAGGGTACATTCTTCGAGCACCATTACATTTTCAGGAGTCTTGTTCATATTTTCTGGTAAACATGTTTGGGTCTAAGACTGCCAGCTTTTGGGTCAGATCCCTCTTAATTGTCAGAGTTTATTGAACTTTTTTTTTTCTCTTCTGCACAGATACATTGGACTCTTAGCTCCTTAAACAGACAGAAGGCTGCTCCCATTCCAACTGGGTCGAATTAGGTGTCTCTGCAATTCGAATATGAAAACTTAATTCATAGCTTCCAATCTGATGTTGCAAACTAATAAAACACAATATATGTATACTGAAACCTCCTAAGTCTGTCAGGTACTTACTTTTTTTCTGCAAAAATATCATTAAAACCTCCCTGCCACTTCTAATCTGGCTGGCAACTAAATGCAATGTCATTTCAAGCTTTCAAGCGTCTCCCTTACTTAACATGCTGAAAAGTCCAAGAGTTGCATATAAAACTGATTAAAATCTATCATTACACTCGAAGAAAAATCTTTTCCCAAAAGAAATGACATGATTTTATGGAACTGTCAGCTGCAACATAATAGATTTTTTGAGATCTGATTCTATAGATAAGGAAACACCTAAAATTCCACTGCAGAAGTGATATCGTAGCACAGTTTAGAGGAATTGACAGAAAGCAAAAAGACTTTGTGCTTTGAGTCTCTGTATACTTCTGTTCCTCTACAAGAGAGCTTTCCAGTGGAAGTTCAATGAAATTTGTTACACTCAGTCTATAGCTATTTGTCAGAAATACCACCAAACATCTATTTGAATTTAGACCTCTGAGTCAGAAAGTGTCTTTAGTGTAAAAGCTAAAGGTTGTCCAGATTTAACTAAACTTTGGTTAAATGGGAAGCAAAATAAAGAGTGTACCTTAAGTCTGTTCACAATCACTGTAGTGCATCAGTAGTTAAGTGTCTTTTTAGAGAGAACTGATTTTATTACTGCTTTATTTGTGTGTGGATGTTTGAAAGGGATTTTGAAAGATGCAAGAGAAATAACTGCATAGAAGCACAGCTAAATTTGTAGTGTGGACCTTGATGCATAAAATTTGAAGATTCGAGGCAAAAACTGGTTCTCTGAACTCTTGGGCTTAGAAATAGAGGCCTTGGTGTTCTCTGTATTGATACAAGCAGTAAAGAACAGCTGCTGCTGCAATAAATCAGAGCTCCATCAAGAACTGGGAAGGAGAATATACTGTGCTAGGGGGATGTAGAACAAGAAAACAGCTTGCCTCTTACTCAGAACCACAATGGAGGTTGGAATGGAATGGAATAAAGGAGAGGTACAGTAAAAGAGGCAAGAGAGACCCTGAAATTGGAGTGCAAAACCTTTACAATATCCAGTGTGTAGATGGATATTTTTTAATCTTTTTCTTGATTGATGGGTGTCAGTGTCTTTTTTTTTTTTTCAGTTTCTGTTTTGTCTTCACATCTCAGTATATTTGTGTTCGTGCTACCTGTAAACGAAAGTGGCTGATAAGGACTGTATGAGAATCTGCACGTAGCAAGCAGCTGGGCCAGATTCCCTTGGTTCATTGTATTCACTCAAAGTTCAGAGTGTCAAAATCTCCCTCTGTGTGTAATTGTTACTAGATTTCCCAATTTTTTTTTCTTTTTTTTTTTTTTTGTTTGTTTGTTTTTTTAAAGCTTGAGGGGAGGGTGGAGAGGAGGGCATAAACCAAATTAAGTTACTTGTACTCCCACCTTGTTCTCTGGGCATGTTTAACCTGGGCGTCACTTCAGGTAATTGAAACGAGTAGTGATTGGGTTTATGCGGAATGCAACTGCTAATATACATTTTCGTAACACCTTGCTGGAGATGTTCAGAGATTAATGGCTAAACACAAATCTACTAAAGCATGAATGACAACAAATGTTCTCTAAATTCTATGTAGTATCACCCTAAGAAGGCAGAAAGGATGAAAATTGCTGTCTAATTCTTAAGTCAGTAATGGTATCTTTGAATTATTTCTTTATAAGCTCTATGATCAGTCTTCAAATACTACTTTGTTATAGTGCATTCTAGATTTTCAGTGGCTGCTTATGTTTTTGCCACACTATACCCCTGCCATCTGCAGAGGATTGCATAAAGTGTGTATCGGAACAGAGATTTGCTCTGTAGTTTTGGTGTCTAGAAGCTTCTATGTAACTAATATGAGAAACGGCACTGTCCCTGTTTTCTGAGCATAATAAATAAAAGAATGAGTGACTAATTAATTGTCTTTTTTTTTTTTTTTTTTTTTTTCCCCTGGAGATGTGAAGAATATGCAAGATTGATTTAAAACTTGTCTTTGATATAGTTAGGAGGTTGGAAGATGGTAGTTGTAGCATTGATTCACTTATGTTCTTTCTGAAGTCTGTGAAATGAAGTGTTTGCTGTGATTTGAAAACCACCATTCACGTTTCATGTCCCTTCAGCAAGAATGTGGTTCTGCAACCAGTATAATGTCTTTAATACTGTCGTGTCTCATGGGCTACTATTGATGCTTGAAGAGTCAGTCAAGAGTATGACAAATCTGTTGGAAAATTGTAGACTGAATTTTCCTGGAAAGTTTTCATCTACCTCTAGATGAAAGTTTATTTTGAAAGTCACTGGTCTCATTGATGATATCCACATTGGGGAAAAATCTGTACGATTGTTATAGAGGAAAAATAACTATAATAAAGAAGGTATGAGACATAGCAGACTGAGCAACAGTGAACACTGGAGTTACTAGTTATGTTTGACTTCTTTAAGCTGATTGTCAGTTGTGTGGCATAGTAAGGTTAAAAGCTTTTCCCCAAGATACAATCTTAGACATATGTCCATATTTTTACTCCTAGTGTAGTTCTCTGCTTTCCTTTGTGCTCAAAGCTACGCCATACTGGTTTGCTTGAGACCTTATGGCGAAACACGGGAAGACAAAGATTGTGTTTAATTTTTGTAGACTACATTAGTCCCAAATGGCTAAACCTCTTTGTCTTGGTCATAGAGAATTAAATCCTGGAGCAGCCATTACTTAAGGAAGAAAAGTAATCTTGAGTCATTGAGCTGAACCCTGAATTTCGTGCGACACGATTCTTGTTTTGGTTTGTGAAACTGTGCTGGAATCAAAAAGACTCTTGGCACAATATAGGGCTGAAAAACAGCTTTGAGATTTGGCCCCTAGGAATTTCCTGTTTAAAGAGTGCTGGGCTTGGCCATGAACTTCGTATATGCTGTGCACACAACGCCAGATGCATGCACTCTTTTTTACAAAGCTGAGGGAACTGAAGGCAGTCCTGGGTTTTAGCAGGATCTGCAGAAGCTCTGACAGCTGATAGATACTACTGTTGTACTCATAGCTCATGAGTTGCCATAATAACATACACAGTACTGCATAGCAGTCAAGTATAATCTGTAGCTTTACTTAGGATAGCTGGAGTTTAAATATAATGCTTAGTAAAAAACATGTTTTTTTCTGCTTTTCTGATTTATTTCCTATAAATGTAATGTTGACGATATGGAGTAGCAAAGCATGATTTGAAATTTCAATTGGAAATCAGTGTGTGAGCTTTCTGTAGTTCTTTTAAATACAGTAAGAAAAGTACCTGATTCCAGGATGATTTTTACCCCCCTAAAACTAGTTGATCCTGAGGTGTTGCAGGAGCTGCTTCAGGATCATCACTGGAGTATTTATTCTTGAAACAAAGCTTTGATCTGATTACAAATGATGTCCCAGACATTTAGAAGCACATCTGGTGTAGCCCTGAATCCAATAAACATTTAAGCAGAATTAAAACAACCACCACCACTGCCACCATCTAAGAGAAGCTGTCATGCAACTGGATGCTTTGGGACAGGAGCTAATGTCCAGAGGCTCAGCACAGAGGGATTTGGGCAGGACTTGGAGTGTTTCTCTTTTTTGTAGAACCTCACAACCTTTCCACTCAACTTGGAGGTATTACAGGTATAAAGTTCCTTCAAAATATGTGGTAGATACTGTTTTGCATCTGCAGGATATAATCTAGGATAGGGCAACTGTTTGGCTGGGGTTTTTAGGGGCTTTGCTGAGCAGCCTCTCTGTAGCTTGGTCTGGTTTCTAGTACTAGTGGCTTTTTGTTCCCCATCAGCTTTGTATTCATCTCATAATTATTTCTGTAATCTGTTTATGAGAATATTAACAGGCTCGAGTAAGATCTCACAAAAACCTTTGCATGTGTACACATAAGGTATGTGCATATGCTATCTTCTTATGCATATGTCTCATCACCCAGTCAACGCAAGAAATTCAATTAATGTTTGTTTGTTTCTTCTTGGCAAATCTGTACGAGCGTTTGTTTCTTAGCCCACTGCACTCTTTAGGCTTGTGGTGCCTTTCTGTGTTTGGTGCAGCAGTTTCAGAGCAGTTCACAGCTGGCCTCCTGCCTGAGTAAGCGAAAGTAAAACATTTGGAAATGGTCTGATATGTATGGTTACATTATCTTGAGGGTTCTTCGTGGCCTTTTCAGTTCAAGACTTGGGAAATTCATCATTGTAGAATCTGCTCACAAATTGCTCACGTCTGTGATAGACAGATACTAACAGGTTGTAGTTCCTGGTCTCCTCCCATGCTGTTGCTTTTCTACTTCCTGGATCTTCTCCCACCTTTTGTCACCTTCAGGCTTTGTGCTCTTTGTCATCTTTTGAGCTTTTGGAGAAACTTGAGGTTGCTGAAACTATCTAAGGAAAACTCAATCATTCCCTGCTGGCTATAATTAATCTTGGCTAAATATTTTTAAGGTGTTCTGGCTGCTATTCCTTCTCCCCATTAAGTATCTTAACAGGTTCAAGCATATTTTCACTGTTAATTCTCTCTGGTAGGAGCAGGAAAACTCTGTCTCTGTTGGGCTGTCTGTGGTAATGGTGGGATCCGCTGTAGTTTGTGAGAAAAGACAGGGGTAGTTTCCTACCAGCTGCAGCTGTTTCAGGGCTGTGAATGCCCTTTACAGGTGATTATCTTGCTCAGCACCACCTCCTTTTCATCATTTACTCTTGGCTAACTTCTTGCCTCACACTTTTTGTCTGAATTGCCATCTTTGACATCAATTTCTTCTGATGTGCTCTGCGGAAAGTGTTGGGTCCTAATTGAGAATTTTGGATTTCGCTAGACACCAGTTGATTTTTAAGCACAGGGCTGAGGATGAGCTCACCTACCATTGAGTCAGGCAGCCTTGAAAACAATACCACCACCGGACTAAAAGTTGTTGCCACTAGTTTTGTACTTGAACTTGACAAAACCTCATGACTACTCAAAAAAAACGTCAAGATGCTAAGGCATTCTATTTATTTAACAAATAATCTCTTTGCTCTACGCTGGGTTTACTTTTCCTGACAGTATCTCCTCCCAGAGTTTTGCTGAGGCCTTTTACATTATTACAAACTTTGCAACACTGACTGGGAACTTTAAAAAATAATAAAAATAACAATACAGAAAAAATCCAGGAACTATCCTGGCTAAACTTGGATTAATAGATGGTGGCTGAAAAGTTCTTTCGCCAATACTGCTTGCTTTGTTCAAGCACTTGATGTATGTACTGAAATGGACCACTTAGCAGGCCTCAGCTTTACTTCCACTGAAAGGTTTTGACAGTTTACAGATAGGAGCTCTGCTTAAACCGTCTGCATGTGAAGTATGGATTATGCAGGGCTTCGGAATGGGTCTGATAACTTGGTTGAGTAGGGGGTCTTCCTTCCCCTCATGGCTGCACATTCAGGGTTTTATTATGAATAACAAAATGACCCTGCTGCACTAAATGTAACACACCACAGGGCACCCTCATGTATTCCGCAAACAAAACCAGCTGAAAGCAGGAGCACAGTAAAAGAGAAAAGGGATAAATGTCAGTTCCTTAACTTTTATAGCACCTTCAAGTGATTTTTTTTTTTTGTAGGTAGATGGTATTCCTTGTTCCTATGCTTGTCAAATACATAGGTATATATTGAAAACATACAAAGTGAGAGGCTTTTTAAACTGGGTCAATTTTCTCAGCCTTGTTGGAATGTGAGAATTAAAAGAAATAAAGGAGGAACAGAGAATTAAAGAAAGGGGATGAGGAACAAGTAGAAACATGCAGAAAACATGAAGGATAAATGGCAGTGGAAGTAGGATGATGTTAGAGATGGATAGAATGAATGGCTGAGGTGGTCCACATCAGTATTTTGTATGTTCTTCACAGTGAATGAAGGGATTTGTTGAGTGCTGCACCCTCCTCCAGGGGTATATGCTAGTAAGTATTATAATTCTCTCTTGGTTTTCTCTGCCTTTCTCTCATAGGAAAAAAGCAGTGAAATACAGTTTTCTGGCAAAATCTTCAGTTTGGCTCTGAATAAAATATTTGCTTTTGTTCTCATTTTCCTGTTCAAATTTTAGTGACGTGAGACCTCTCTGCCGTGGATGTCAGACATGGGTAGCTGAGTCATACTGAATAAAAGGGAAGTACAGTTGACCTGCCATTGTTAGAATGCCCTCATCACAGCTGTTTTTGTTACCCATATGAGAGATTTTCTTCTTTGGCACTAATATTTCTGTCTAGGTTGGCCTATTTAATTGTGTTGAAAACCAGTCCCTTTCTGTAAACATCTGAACATTCACAGGACAGAAAACCACAAGTAGACTAAAAGCTTAGATATAGATCCTAAAAGGTACTAAAAGTCCGACTTCTACTTGCATAAATTTCACTGGGGATCAGAGCCCTACTGTGAACTGGAGAAGCAGCATCAGTGAATGCTGAATTGCCACTGTCCTATACCTGAACAATCCTGCGAGGCTGACTGTAGTGGTGAGGGGGTTCTGTCTCTTTCTCTTTCCTGTCCCCTTGCACAGTCCCATGTCTTAGGGACCCATGACTGCCACAGTGGGATCCAAAGATGGAGTGGGCTTCAGATGTAGATCCCTCCCTCTGTTGCCCACGTTTCCTACAAGTCCCACAGTAATTTCCTCTTGCCATTAATTCTGGAGAGACGTGTCTATGCTTATAGGTGTCTGTACCGAAGAAATTACTGTTGAAGGTAAAGATCTTCCGCTGGGGTGAGCTGTCCAGATGTGCTGTATATAGAGCATCTGAATAAATAAACTCTCGCTTTTTCCTGTGGTGCCAGTGTGTGCACAGGTAGGCAATACAAACCCAATTGTTACTTTTCCTTGTGTGCAGTTCACCATGTAGCAGCACCTGTAAAATATCAGGTAGAGAGAAAAACTGTGCCCCTGAAAGAAAACAAAGAGGATGATTGAGAAAGATGAGTCATGTTATTGCTACACAATACTCTTCATTTGTATTTTCACCCACTGACAAGTGGAGATTTGGTTTGAAATTCAAAAAGTGCTGTGAGAGATTAGGACTGGATGTCATATAAAAAAACCCCACAAATATTATGATGATATTTTCAAGTTAGCAGTCTTATCTTGCTTTTGGAGTGCAACACTGAAGGTGCTTGGCAACAAAAGTGTAATAAACTGTTTTCCTCAGTTTTTAGAACTTTTTTGTTCATGCTTTGTAAACCATTTAAGTCCTTCCCTCCCACCTGCCTTTTCTAAAGGCTTGATGGGTACAATGGTGTATAATTAGCTGCTGAATCTTTGGAAGGAAGCTCCAGGAAACAGATAATATGCTTTGAGGCCAGATTTTCAAAACACTTCCCCAACAGATCAGATTTATTCTGTATTGGATATTCAAAAGGGAAATAGTAAATTATGTTGCTGTGTCACTTGGCTGAGGAGCAAAACGATTTGAATTGAATGCACTGTGCTGGAGCAGGGAATGCAGTATTACTCTGGGATGGGCTGTGGCTGAAGTCGATCGCTTTGTCCTAGGTTCTGGAGTGAGCATCCAGAGAGATCGTTTCACATAGCTCTATAATGAATGACATTTGGAAGAAGCTCCTTCAGGAATGCTAAAAATACCTTGCTCTGTTTAGCCTTTTTTTCCTGTTCTGAACAGGTCAGATGGCATGACAAGTAAGAATTTTGGAAAAAAAAAAAAAAAAAAATTGGGGTTGTATCCTTGCATCTGTATTAGGCTTATGGGAAACGACTGCCCAGAAGAATTTCTAGAACTTCATCTCTGTATTTACAGTAGCATTTGTTCTTTCCTTAAGCTGGCATACTAAGGACAAAGTTTTATCTCTGTCTCATGTCTTTCCATGCATTAGTAACATCCATACTCATTCCCAATGCGTATTCCTTCCACATAACATGACAGTGTGTGGATATACTGAATCACTGTGTTCTTATTAGTAGGGACTGAGGTTCAAGGCACACTACTTCTGACCTTATGCGTCTCAGTGCAAATGGCTGCTATAACTACAGGTTCTGGACAGATTTCAGGGATCGTATGGGAAGAAAGTATTTATTCCTCCTTTGGGAGAACAGACGGTGCATGAACACTGGCAAACAGATCACTGTGGACCCTTTTAGTACCTGCACAAGAGGTCAGGCTGTAAATGAACACAAGTTCACTGGAAGGAACAGGTACAAGTAGGGGTTTGCTGGCATAAGGGAGTGGGTAGGCCTATACATCCATCTTCGCAGCACGTGAACTTATCTCCACTCTCAAATTTTGATTTTTTTTTCACTAAAATTTGTCATTTTTTTTAATATTTGCCATTTTTCTGAATGTGCTTTGACTTAGAATTATGCAAACCAGTTTTTCTTTGATAAGAATCCTCAAGCCAATTTTTATGCAACTTAGTTTCTTGCTTTTTATGCTGTGTCTGGGCAGATTCATAGGTTTTGAAGACAGAGAGGACTGCTGGGATCACCTAATCAGATCTCTTATGTAAGACTTCCTTTAATTATTTCTCTCTGGAACTAGAGGAAGTCTTTCAAAAAGAATACAGGCAAAAATGTTCCAGTCTTGATTTTAGTAGAGATTTCTTTTATTGAGAATTTATAAAGTTGCTCTGATTTGTTGAGTTTTGGAGAGTCCTTCAGTCCATAGCATTTTAAGGCAGTTCTGATTGTCCATTTTTGTAGATTATAACCTTGCTAACAAATTTGTTTCATGAGCAATAGGGTTAGGAGAGCCAGCATTTGCTACAGATATGTAACCTTTCAACACCTTCTGCCCTTCCCTCCTCCCCACATACTCCTAGATACCCACAGCTGAGCGAGGGACTGGGGTGCCATGCTAGTTCAGAAGGGTGTATGTGTTGACTGCCCGGATGTCAAGTATTCTGCTGGCTTGTCCTTGCTTTTCCTCAAGTGAAGAGCAATAAATGAAATCTCTTAGCCACAGTATTTTTACAAAAAAAATATTTTTGAGATTTCTATCCAGCTTCCAAACTTTAAGTTGCCCAGCTGATTCAAAGCTGACTGGGGAGGGGTTCAGACTGGAGGGAAACAGCGAGTTTGATGGTGGTCATGTCTGAGCCCTATTCGCTTTTATGTCTGACACCTGGTAAAACCTTAAAAGCTGTAAGTATGAAAGATTTAATAGTTCTAATTATGGCTTTGAATTGAGCCCACTGATCTAGATGTTCCCTAAATTTATATTTCACGGGATGTGTAAACTTTGCCGCTGGTTCCAGTTCATGGAGGATGTGAGCATGATTGTCTTTGGGAAGTCTGAAGTTTGACTGTGCACATCAGGCTCTCTTTAATCACATTGTCCAGCTCTTTCTCTGCCAATACAGTAGGATTTTTCTTTCTGGGCTTTTTCATGGCAAATGGCGTGTCCCTTCCTCCAAATTTATTTCCAAAAGCCAAATGTGTTGTACCATTTCATTTAGCAAAGCTGACATAAATTGAGACTTCAGTACCACGTGGTCATAGTAGACACAGAATTTCACAGGCATTAAGATGTTTTATGGCTCTTGGATTTGCTGAGAACTATAATTGTAAGGGGCACCAGACATTAATGAGCATGGAAACTAAAGTGCTGCTGTGCTGTGGAAGGAGAAATTATTCCTTCAGGTCATGGGTGAAGTGATGAAGCAAAAAACTGAAAGGAGTCGACTGCCCACTGGCAATTACTTTTGGACTGTGGCTATAATGATTTTCCGTATGTTACTAAAAAGACCTTCCATCTTTATTATAGACAGAACCAGCAATAATAATAAGAATTCATCCCCTTACTGAACGTAGAGTCTATTTGGCCAGTTATCAACATTCATTTAAATTCCTCTGCTGGAGATTTAAACTGGCACAGGCAACTATTACTGAGGTCATAAGAGTGAGCTGCATTTCTCTTGTCCTGAGATAGCGAGCCAGTCTGTCGCACTGCATGTGTGCACGCTATTTTTACAGTACTGTATATTGTTGCCAATGTTGATGATCCAGAGCACTTCTGCCCAAAGGCAACAGGCTCTAGGAATGTAAGCTATTTTATGAGTCTTTGCCTTTTTCACACACAGAAATAAAAGGAATAATAGCCTTTGGCTGGCATATACAAGGGAACATTAAAATAATCAAATAGAGAACACTGAACTCACATGCTGGAAGCACAATTATGAATGGAAACTTGATTAAAAAATAGTTGCTGTCATCCAAAATAGCAGAAGGCAAATTAGTGTTTCTGTCACTGCTGGTAGATGTAACAGCATATTTAAAGATCTACCATTTAATCCAATGACAGGGAGAGAGCCACAACAAGAAGAAACAAGTACTGTCATCCTCTTTCTGGCATGGACTTTAATTGTGTGTGTTGTTCTGTGACTCAAAAGGGAAAGGCAATGTGCTCATGTTGAGCATGTGTGTAAAGATGCCGTTCTGGATTGTGTCCTATGTATGTGCAGGTAAGCCATGCTATATGAATAATAAGATATGTGGAAGGACGTGTAAGTTCTAAAGCATATATGGCAAACTTACTGACCTCACTTTGCAGAGTTCCAACATACATTATTCTAAGGAGGAGGAGTTTGTGCTTTCTGAATTTTGGATTCCAACTTTTGTTTTGAAAGTGAAGTAATATCTAAAGCTGCTATCTTGGTTTGCGATCAGATTCATGAGAAACACTATGACTGTAAACAAGTTGAACTTTTTTGGATCTATAATCTAGCTATGTTGGTTGAAGACACATCCCAAATGCTTCAGCATGACCCACCAGTTGGAACCTGCAGTGTGCACAGTTCTTCACTGGCACATAAAAAGAAACTGTCTGAATTTGCTTGCAGCTGTGCTCATATGGGTCTTAGATCAGTACTTGCCAGCATGCACAACTACCACAAGATGCTTCCATTTTTAGCTTGCCTGGCTCTTGACAAGATTATTAACTTTGTACAGCTTAAGTGACTCTGGATTTCTCTTAGAAATCTGTAACTGAGCTAGATCACTGGAAATTCACTCTCAGAAGTTTTGGTTTGGTTTTCAGGTTGGCATTAAAATAGTAGTCTAATTTAGGGAACTTTTTTTCTTTGCAGCAGCAGTAGTAACCATAATGTTGCCTCTTCCCTGTGCTTGCAGAGATGTCTGGGTAGTTTGGTTTTCAGAATTTGTTTGCCATATACAAATGTGATGAGTTAGCACTAAGCAGTATGAAGGTGTGAATGAGTGGCCAAAAGCAGAGATGGCTTAAGATGACTTATGCAGTATTGTTGCCGAAAGTGTAACCACAAGATGAAGTTCATGCTGCTTCTGGTAATGAGTCCAATTTCAGAAGCTTCGGTTTCTAATTGGGTGGTAGCTATGGGAGGCAAGGCTAAAGACAACTAAAAGGTACTATATAACTTAAAACGCTTTATACCTTGAGTTTGTGAGTGTTATGATGCTTGTTTAGTTAACAAACTCACAATGAAATAAGGGAAACGGAACAAAAATTAGATTCTTCCAGACAGTGACAAACTAATTGGAAGGAGGGTGTAATCAGTAATCCTTTGTCATAATAGCATGACCTTGAGAGGGACTTTGTACAGGTCTCTAGAGCTTGGTTTTGTTGAACATTCACACAATTTGGATGGTGCACTTAAGGTTTGTAGATAACACCCAAACAAAACCTGCTGAGGAATGACTAAAATTTGAAGTAATCTTGAGAAATTGAAGAAACAGTCTGAAGAAATGGGATGTAGTTCAGTAGGAGTAAGTGAACTGGAGGGATGACTTGAGCAGGCAGCAGTATGGATGCAGGACAAAGGTACATGTTCTGCAGAAAACAGCCTGGCACTTTTGTGACTGAGCAGCTGAACAGGAACCAACAGCGTCATGTGATTGCAAGGAGTTAAAAAAGCAGGTGTTATAGAAGGTTGTAAAAAGACACAGCTTTGCAAACTGCATAAAATGAGCCCTCATTCCACATTACTCTTTTGGGTTCCAGTTTTGGATGCAGTTGAGTTGGGGAGAACTAAAATAGAGGTTTAAGGGGTTAAAGAGAGACCTGCATGGCAAGACTGAAATCAGGCTTTCTTAACCTACATGAGAGAAGAAATCATAGTTTTGAAGTAGGTACCAAGCAGCTGCAAAAAGGAAGGGATCAATCTGATAACCATGTCCCTGGTAGTTAGGAGAGGAAGTTAATGGCCATAAGTTAGCACAAGAAAGGCCCAAGTCAGTTTTTCTGCTGGCAAAGGTAGATGTTCAAGCACTGGTAAAAATTTCCTGGGAAGCTGTAAAGGACCTCCAGTGATAGAAATTCCAGTAGGTTAGGTAACCACCAGGCAGGAAAGACATAGGTATAGTTCATCTTGCCTTGGGGTAGTGGGATAGCCTGAATGACCTTTTGAAGACTTTTGCAGGTTAATTTTTCTATTCCTCTGTAATCGGTTGCCCATACTTTTTGAGTAGTAGTGTTCTTGCACAAGCAAACTCCAGAAAAAATGCTGCTTCATGTGCATTTCAATCCAGACATGACCTATTATTTTTATTGAAGTTACAGCTGATGCTTCCCACAGATGCAGACTCGCTAGCCGTGTCTAGAAGCCGTGCCAATTTGCACCATGTTTTCAGTTGAGAAAATGAATGACACTACCTAGAGTGAAACAGAGAAGCAAAGTGTTAATAGAATGTTTTCTTTCAATACCAAATGGATCAAAAATTAGTTCTTCTTTTTAATACTTGTTTACTTTGTCGTTTATGTGTTGCCATTTTGTAAAGCTAATAATATTTGAAGCCAGCTGTAATTCTGTTTAAATTTAGAGTAAAATGGTCTGAGAATTGTCAAAAATATTTGATTCTTGACCTGGGCCAAACATTTAATTTGAAGGGTTGTCTGACCACTGTCTTTTCATTCTATGCACATTATATCTTTGCTAAGCACATATTTGTGGGAGCCGTCAGCCATCTAGGCCTGTGGGGGCCTGATGCTCATCTGAATGAAAATGGGTTGTAATCTGACATGTGGTATTTATTACTGAACCTCGAGCTTAATTGACACCAAGGCTTGTGTTCCCTGCAATATTATTTCCAGAAAAATAGGGGGATGGTGGAATGGTTAAACATGGAAGAAAACCGTGCATATGTTCTGGTCCTGTCTTAAAATGAAGAGGCATAAAAGCAAGATGAAAAGAACCAGAGAATGCTATATGATGCATCCAAACAGTCTCAGTCTGAATCTGTCACAAACTAAGCCATGTCTCTTGGGCTTCTGCCATATTCCTCACATTTTCCATCTACGCAGAGCAAAGTCGCCTAGTTATAGTGCCTGCAGCAAATTTCTGTCACTTACTTCAGCACAGCTTTGCATTCAGGATAAAGGTGGATGATTTACCACACCAAATCATGAGTATGATTCCTTGTGGTATTCCAGCTCATGAGGACATCAAGTGCTGGAAGGAAAGGGATTTGTACTCAAAGCTGGTGTTTGTGGTGGTGTATGTGCTGTGAGAGGTGGTTTGCTGGAGTACAGTCGCTCCTTTATGGACTCTCCCACATAGTTTTTGAGGATACTGATCCCCTCACTTCTTGATCTCTTTTAAATGTCTGCAGATTTATAGGAAGAATGAAGGATATTTTACACTTTTCAGATACATTGTGTCTTTTCTCCCCTTGTGTCCCAAGTCCCTACATTTAAAAGAAAGACGAAACAGTACAGTTCAACAATAGTTTGTAGCTCCATATGCATATTCTTAGCTTGCAAGCTGTACATCTCCCTAGTGTCACACTAGGAACTTTTTTTCAGAATACAGGCAGATTTGTGCAAATCCAATGCTCGTATATCTTGTGGCTGCCTAAAAATTGTAGGGTTTTTTCTAAAGCAATGCCAACATTTAACTAGTGTAACGAGTTTGGATGAGCAAACAAATCCATCTTTTAGAGATGGCAGAACAGGACTGTGTAGGAAATTGTTTGTGCTGATGCTGTTGAAATAGCGAAGATGTCTGATATGCCTGGTGCAAGAGTCCAAAAACGTTATATGAGAAAGCTGCTATCACTAGACCTCAAAAGAAAAAGATAGTTACCATGCTGACTTTACAAGGCAAGTCTATTCTTGCAACAACAGCTGCAGGAAACTATGGTGAAGCTTTCCTCATCCCTTCAGATAGTCTCCTGACCCCTGAGTTGGAGTCTGTTTCCTCCAGTCTGTTGCAGGTTGGGGAAAATAATTTTTTTGTAGGAGGAAACTGTATGGTTTGGAGTGCGCTGCTGGTATGTGAAGGGCTACAAACCAGGCTGTACGTTCAATGCACTCTGAAGCCACATGCTGTTTCCTGCCTTGAACGGAGCAAAAGCACATAGTGTGTGATACTGGTGATGAGAAATCAGACTTGAAACAATCACAAACTAGCACTGCACCTTCCTCCCCACCAAAGCCATCAGAGCTGATAACTTTCTTCTAGAGGACAGTAGTGGTCAAACAAATGTGTTAGAAGATCAGACCCTTAGACATCATAAGCAATTGGAAAGCCCTAAGCAGTAGAAGAATCAGGCCTTTTTTTTTTCCCTGTAATAGACGTAATAATTGCTACTGAATGAAGTTTCCATGGAGAACATCAAAAGGCTTGGCCTCGGGGTGGACTCATCTGCCTGACCCTATTGAGCAGCGTATTTCTTATATGATGAAATGTATGAGACCTATGCCATCATTATGGAACCAGGAGCATTTGAGAAGTGAGAGAGAATGGAGCCCAAAGCTTCTGCAGAGCGTGCTCAGGGGTACTGGAGTCCTAGCGTGGCTGCTGGAGTGGTGGCTTTGGGTCTCCTGTAGCTAGAGATTGGGGTTGTACCCACACCTTCTGCATCAGGAAGGTGTAGACCCTACACGCAGTTCCTGTTGAACTGCTTGGAAACCCTGGGCTGCAGCTGCCTCTGTCCATGATTTGCTGAAGCCTTAGTGAGTAGCCTTTTCCACTGACCTCAGATCCACAGGTCTCTCCACCCTTTCTGTTCAATCTCTGCTTATTGCCTTCATCATGTAAGAGATCTTGTTTTTTTTCTTCTCAAGCATGTGGGCAAGACTTGGTCACTTCTCTTTAAATAAAGCAGTGTTTTTTGGTGGGGTTTTTTAGGTACTCCTGAAATGAGTGGAAGAGGTTATGGCTGTTAAGCCTGAATAAGGGTTTGAAAGTCTGCTCTTCAAAGGTTTGTGATCCAGTTTATTTTCATCTTCAGTCCTAGTGCAGTTGCCAAGAGGACTTGAAATTCAGGGGGAAATTCCCTGTGGTTCTTATGCTATTGTCATTCTCCAATATCAGCCTTTATTGACTTCCTCTGAATTGATGGACTGCATGATTAGAACTCTGTGCGCATCTTATATTTCATAATGAAACACACAAAGGGGTGGAATCTAGCAGTAATAAATACAGCTGAACAAGATTTTTAAAGGCACAGCACACATTTTCTGCTTTAGCAATTTGTGTCATTCTGAGCCTTTGGCGGGTGCGCCACAAACTATTGCAAGTTTGTGTACCCTGCTGTGATATGGAGAAATAAACAGGGAACATATTTCTTATGATACCAGTGCAATAGTAAATAGCTGATATATACCTCCACAATTGAACTGGAAAAGAGAAAAACAGTTTTGTAACTTTTTCACTAGGTACTTGATGCGAAGAACTCTTGAAATCTAAATGAGGATCAACAGATTTTGAGATGCACCTGACCATATTGCAAATAGCTTACGCAAAATGGGGTTTTTAAAAGCTGTTACCAAGCTGCAGATTTGAGTTGGTAAGCCTTGTTTATTCTGTATGTGGCTTTTCTGGCAAAGTGAGAAATTGGACTTGTATCTAAAGCCTCACTAATAGAGCATGATTATATTATTATTTTACAATTTTAATTATTTGTCTGTAGATGCCAATAGTCAGGAACAATTAATAACTTTTTGGAAAAAATAAATCCAAGTCATGGATACATTTCAGGCTCCAACTGAGGGTTCTGGATGTTCAGTGGAAAAAACCAAAAAGCATCTTCTCGCATATGCACTATCCCTCTTCCCTTTGTCATCCTCCCACACTTCCCCTGCCCCGACAGAAGGAAAGAATTAGGGATATTTTCTGTAAAATGAAATATTTCCTTCAAGACCTTGTAAGACTTCTAGCTGATCAAGGTGAAGCCAGATGATAATTCATATGGCGCCATTCCTGCTAAACTTGATCCATTTGGGTAGTTCCACTGATCTCTGTGGGCCTATTCCTGTGCTGTGTTTTTGGTCAAGTACTTACCAGTTTCTTCACTTATAGTTTGGAAAGCTATTATAATTGCTACAGGAGAATCTGAAGCTAAGGAACAGGCCAACATAAATTCTTTAAAAGTTTTTTCAGAATAATTGTGGAAGACTGGAACACCTATTACAGTGCATCTGTAGTGGTGAGGGCTTCAGCTGGTACTTTTCAAGCTTTTTAGCTTTCAATAATAGCAATGGCGGTGAGTGGGTGTCGCTGTGGTGTGACTCAGGACACAGCCAGTACTAAGCCTATCTCTGCTCTGACTGTAGCATAGGGCAGCACAGCTTCAGTGCACCAGTGTTACAACTTGCACGTCGGAATTTACCAGGCTGGAACAATCCTGGGGCTGCACAGTTCACAGACCGCAGGTTCAGAGTGTGGAAAAAGAAATTTTAATATATGTATAAAGATAAT
Source organism: Pampusana beccarii (assembly GCA_013399365.1). Lineage (NCBI taxonomy): Eukaryota > Metazoa > Chordata > Aves > Columbiformes > Columbidae > Pampusana > Pampusana beccarii. The sequence continues at coordinate 871,005 of VWYH01001802.1, forward strand.
TCAACACAATCTGTCATCTAGGCTTTTCTGTTTATTAAAGAGAGAGAGCAAAAAATAAATCCTTCTCCTGCTGGGAATAATTATCTCCAAATTTGGAGAAGCATAATGAAAAGTTTGAGCAAGATCTTCACTTTATTTAAACTTAAGTTACTTTTCTCTGCACTGCTGGTGGTTTATCTAAAATGCGTCACCACTCACTGGATTCTTGTGGCTGAGACTAAAGTTGATAAACTTGTAGATTAGCGATTTTTATATCTATAATGATGTATACATATGCACACAAACATATACAGACACCATTGAGACAAGTTTCATGCAGTGACTTCTGCAAATAATCTGCACAAAGATTTCATGCCTTGCTTTGCCATAGTTATCAGACTAGTCTGTCATATTTATCAGGTTGCTGTTTACTGATGAACACTTTGTTGTGACATCCAGATTTATAGTTGAAATCCTTTCATTTTCAAGTGTTGCCCACAGCCAAAGTAAAGACTATGAAACTACACAGCTGCTCATGTTAAATGTTTTGCTCGAGAGGAAAGCCTACCTTTCCCATCTTGGAAAGATCCTGGAGCATCATAATGATGGCGCGCAGCTACTTTCGTCTTGCAAATGGTATGCCATGCCATTGTGTTTGTTGCTAACATTACAGTATTAAAACAATTTCGGTAAATCTCTGCCTCGTCTGTAATTACTCCTCTCTCAAGGTGTGGTTTTACCTGGTTTCTGTCAGCTTCTTGTGTTACAGCTGGAGGTGGTGGTACTTGGCTCTACCATGTGGTGTGACTGCAGCTCCAGGCAAACAGAATCACAGCATGGTTGGGATTGGAAGGGACCTCTGGAGATCATCTTGTTCAACCAACCAGGTTCACCTAGAGTAGATCGCACAGGAAGGTGTCCAGGTGGGTTTTGAATGTCTCCAGAGAAGGAGACTCCACAACCTCTCTGGGCAGCCTGTTCCAGTGCTCTGGCACCCTCAAGGTAAAGAAGTTTCTCATCATATTCAGATGGAACCTCTGTGTCTGTTGCCCCCATGCTGTCATTGGGCACCACTGAAAAGAGTCTGGTCCCATCCTCTTGACATCCAGCCTTGAGATATTTATAAGCATTGATGAGATCCCTTCTCAGCCTTCTCTTCTCCAGGCTGAACAGACTCAGCTTCCTCAGTCTCTCCTCATAAGAAAGGTGCTTCAGGCACCTTCATAGCCCACTGCTGGACTCCGTCCTCCTTAAACTGGACTGCATTTGCTCTTACATCGTATAAAATATAATAACGTGGGTTTTTTTTGTGATCTCACTTGACTCTCAACTCTTCAGCAGTAATTGAAAACAAGTCCTGCATCTGATTTCCTCTTCAACAGTACCTGTTCACTGAGAATGCAGCGGAAAGTTAGAAGCAGGAGAGCCTTTGAGATAGTGAGGGCAGAGCTATGGATATTGGAGACCGAAAGAAAGGGAGCTCAAGGGACAAATTTCCCCCCTGTGCCTCTGGCAAACATGAAAAATGTTGCACTCTTGCAGTAATGTGGTTCGCTTTTTACCTATAACCTGTGGTTTATACATGTGAAAACACTATGTGGAATATTTCTGAATTGCATGTGATTAGGGAAGCTGCAAAAGACCAAGGTAATAATGGTGCTTGTGTGGAACTTGTTTATTTGAACCTGGTATCATCAAGATGCCAACAGGACTCTGTTAATGACAGATGGATGAAGGACCCTGACTTCTGTGGATGCCAAGGACTCAGCCCAGTTATTGTGCTTTCTTCCGAGAATATCGACAAAAGGGATTACAGCTGGAATAGATTATGAGGCTTTCTATCATACAGGCCCTTGTCCTCTTAGGGTGGTGTACAGAGGACTTGCTTTGCTAAGACCCTTCTTGTATTTTTTTCCTTCAATTTATTTCCTGAATGTGAGGTCGCAGTCTGTCCCTCTGCATTTTACTGATAGACATGATCAATGAAATACTGCAAAATTTTGTTTCAATGGAGCTGTCTGTATGATTCTTTACAAGATCAGGATTCCAAAGTTCTGGCTGCCCTTTCTCCAAAAGTGGCTTTTATTTGTTTCAAAGCAAGATAACGAAGTAGGGCCACTGATGCAGACCTGAATGATGGTAGAGAGACATTTAAAACAACAAAAAAAGATTTGCAGGATGTAAAGAAAAAAGGGCTAAATTTAAATCTACATTACTTTATTCAAACAGTTTTGAAACATTTACCAGCAGCTTTGGAATGTTGCCAGTGGGCTGCTAAAATAATAACAAACAATGATTTCTCACTTACAATTCATATAAATAATTACAAAATGAAGCCCCTTAGTTTTCCAGCTTTTTTTTTTTTTCTCTCTTGGCAGCAGCAAATCTATCTGCTTTCTCACCAACGACTGCATTTCCCCCCTTTATTCATTGCACTATTTCTCATTAATGGTCTCTTGCTGTGTGTAGTTTTCCATTTTGAGATAACAAAGAGCCTTAAATATAATAGGTTTATTAAATGTATGTAAAATCGTAGTAGGTCATCACTGTGGTACACCACCCTTGACAGTCTCTCTTGACATGTCCCTCTGCATTATAAACAGATTTACTCAAGTATTGAATGAGTGAGAGGGTGAAGAGAGGACCTTTAATGAGGTGAAGTCAGGGACATACCTCCTCAACATGGAAGAGATGTTCATTCTCAATGCTTCATGTCACAGAAACAGTGGTCAAGGCTGTGAGGTGACTTAACTATGGGACTTAAAATTATTTCCAAAGTACCTTGAACGCATTCCTTAAAAAAAAGACAATGACGAATTTCGATGGGCTTTTTTTCTTACCTGTTTGTTGCTGAAAGAGTTGTGTAGATCTTGGCTGATGACATGCAGCTCTCAGAGAGACTGATTGCACCAAATGCGTATTCTAAGCTTGCATATTCTTTTTTTTTTTTTTTTTTTGACATGTTATACATCCTGTATTTCTGGAGTCTATCATATTCAATTACAATAATGCAAAATGGCCCTCTGTTTTATTTCTTATGATCATTTATGTACATAAACCATATGTGACTCTGGCCAACAGTGCTTGGGACTTTTTTCCTCTTTTTTTTGTAGAGAATAAGTAGATGATGTCCAGCCTTCCCCAATAAGACTTTACTAAAGCCTTTTGAAATGTCTGGTCAGCAGGGGCTGGAGTCTGGGTTTATTTTGTGAATCCTGAAACTCCAGGATTTGCTGGTTGAACTAGTTCATTAAAATTTGGATGCACTCTCTGTATCAGGGCTTTGGCTCCCTTTGGGCACTTTACATTTGTTTCTGTCTTACGACTCTCAGTCTGTTCAGCCTGTCTTGAGAAACTCTAGGTGGCATTGCCAAGTGTCCATCATCTCAAGGAAGAGCTATTTACTTTTGATTGTCTCTATGACCTGCTGTGAATGTAGAAAAAGAAAATTGAGCAGTGGTGGTGAGATGCTTAGAAGTTTAAGGAAACACTCTGCATATTTATTGAAACAGTTTAGAAAAGCAGTAGCTACTGACAGTGCCCTTTTACTTGATAGCACAATTGACAAAATCCTCTGCCTTTAAATCAGGGTATGATCTAAATGGGATTACAGTAGGTCACTCTGAGACTTCATTTAATTTTAGAACTAGGATCTCTGTTCTATGGGTGTTAACAATGTCCTGGTCACTTCAGGTGGTATCTGTAAGGCTCACCTAATATTCTGCACAGAATAAAGAAAAAGGAAGAATTAGAGCAATTCCTTGTACAAGGAAAGTAAGTTATCCACCAGGTGCCAAGAGACGAGCTGCTCAGAGCACATCTACCAGCTGTTGTTGGGGTGATACAATAGAGAAGTGAATTGGGACAGGCGGCGACCCTGTCTTGGGTTTCAAATGGAATTTAGGCATCTTTTAAAGTTGTGAGGCCCAAGCGACTCTGTTGTCTGTCTCATTTGGGAGCTGGTTTATACTTCTGAGTGCAAAGCGCATGTCTATACTATGCAAAAGGAAGTGGCAAAAAGATGTCTGAGTTTGCAGAGATGGTGCTGGAAATTGAAAATACGTAGCTAGATTAGTGTGGTGCTATAGTGGATCATGCAGGACCTGCTAAATAGCTGTACGGGTACAGCTATGCTGGTTCTGGGGAGTAACTCTCTGTGGAGCTGGGCTGTGTGGAGGTCCCACTTTGAGCTGGTGCTACCTCGTATGTTTTGAGTTGTAATGTGGCTATTGCTCTGGTTTGCCAAAATGCTTCTGAAAAATAGTGTTCCTGTTCCTATGTGGTTTAGACCTTGTAGTACCCACCGAAGCAACTCTTGTCTGTCTTATAATCTGGGCCAAGTGATCTTTCCGTTTGGGGAACCCAACCTTTTTAACATGTTTTTAATTTGGGGACCAAAATGAGTCAGAAAATATTTCTTAGCTGTGTAATTTGCTAAATAGTCCTTGTCACTGGGATTTTCTAAAGCTGTTTGCTTTTGAATGTAATCTTGCTGGCAGAGGCTATTCGATTCCAGGAATAAATTACTCTCAGAGAATGGTGACTGTTAATGTTTCCACCATTACCTTCATATGTTGGAGGATAGAAACTATGGTTTTGCCATAAAATGGGGATTTTTTTTTCTTTTCTTCACATCAGAATATTGATCTTGAGATAACTAGCCCACTGTAAAACCAAAGCAAAACAGAAAATCACTCCTTTCCCTCTGCCAAAAAAAATCCCCTTCTATTGTTCCTCTCCTCCTCAGCAGTGTGATGACAGTTTATACGTCTGACTGTAATTATGCATGCTGAGATAAAAATAAGCCATGCTTATTCTCTGTTACTTATCTCAATGTAAAATCCTATTTTGACATAACAAAAGATACATTTTACTGTTATTATTCTCTTACTGGAGACCTTCTGGTTGTGTGGGTTGTGGGAGGGTGTTTTAGTGACTCTCTATAAAGAGACCCACTCAATACAGCAACATACAATTTTTGGGCAGCTATGCAATTGCCAACTATTTTGTAGACCAGTCGGATTGCCCTTTAGCTTTTCTATCATTGAAGATCCCTGGCAGGCTGAATTCAAGTGAGGTGAAAGCCTAAAATAATTCAAAAATGCAGAAGCAGAACATGGATGCAAACTGCTTTAAAAAGCACTGCGTGAAAATGTATGGCACCAGATGTTGATAGGAGGATGTAAGGAAATCCAAATGGGTAACTGCATGTGGAACCTTCCTGAACGATCTGCTTAGGGTATGTGCAAAACGAGACTGATGGAACTCTGTTTGGCTTTGGAGTTAACGAGCTGCTTGAAGGAGGTGTGTGTGTGTGTGTGATTGGCTTTGCAGGCAGAAGTAAATCTGAGTGAGAGGAAGGGTGTTTAGATGGGAAATTGAGGTCACAGTCAAGCTCTATTGCTCACGTGTAACCACCCTGCCTCAGTTTCCCACCTACAACATGGAACTAAGTGTGACTCCTGTCCCTCAGGTGTATTGTGACGATGAGAACAGATTTTACCCTGACAGGGCTTGTTGGAACAATATTGAGCCTTTCAAAAAAATTATTATTATTATTATTTTACACAGCATATTATCCTCAGTCTTCACTTGTGCTCGTGCAATCTGCTTTGTTATTGCATTTGCCTGTGAAGTGTCATTTAAAATGTCTTCACAATTCAAAACGAAACTCAAATTTTTCCCCATTTCACCTAGTTTTGATGTAAAACTACACATTTCTCATGGCTCTCTAGATCACAAAGCTCTGCTTGAGGCTGGGCCCCAGTTGACTGAATAGTTATGCAAACATTAGCAAATTTTCCCTTGAGCTGTGTTTCATGTTTGTAATGAAACCTAAGCTCAGGCAAATTTTGTGTGGTTTTCATTGCAAACATGTAGGCAATGCAAGAAAGCTGTGTGTTTTCCTGTCTGCCCTCTGGAATTATCTAATTTTTCATTTCTCTCAAGTGTCTCAGGTTAATGCCATAGCTGTTATTGTTAATTTGCAGTTTAATATCTCCATGTTAGCCATCAGGTAGAGTGTTTGCTGTAAATTTGTAAGGCATTTTTAGTAATTTAGGCAATTAGAGTTCGACTGATGGTTTGCGTATTAAAATTTTAGCCAACGCATTAAAAAGTCTCCTTTTTCTTCTTGGCATAGTCTGAAAACCCAAATGTACTTTTGTTTGTTTGTTTACAAGCATGTGTCATTTGAAACAGAAGGCCAGCCGATTAGTGTGAATGTCTAGTCCCCTTCTGCCAGATTTTATGTTTGGGCTGGAGTGGCGGATGGCTGTTGTTTTTGTAGACTGGCAAGAATTGTAATTACACAGAACCCTTCCACCCCCTTATGGCACACTTGGAGTGTTTAGAGCAATGCTTTTCAGTCCACAGAAATCTGTCCTCAGTGCAGGAACTCTGCCAGCTCTGAGCAGCGCTGATCGAACTTCTGCCACCGGCAACAATTATCAAGAGTTCTACCTAAAGTTCCCCAGCTGTATGATGTACATAATATGCAAAGTCCGGGTTGTTCTTCATGCTTTTTATTTTTAATACGGAAATGAGTTTTGTTTTCTGCTCAGTTTCAGTTCCTTTTTCAGCCAGTTAAGAAAAATTAATTGCTTATGCATATTAACAGCCCAGGGGAAATCTTGCACCTTTCCCTCCTCATCCCTCCCTCCGTAAGCACAAAAAGGCATACTTGTAAGCTAGTACATGAGTCAGTAATCTTGATTTATTGAGCTGAGATACCTTTGCCTGTATGTGACTAGAAGAAAATTAGGAATTCTTGCTGGTGCTAGTTTGCAACCCTAGATGACACAGCTTTGAGTAGAAAACAGAGCAGAAAAGATTGCGGCAGTCCTGAAGCTGCAGAAGCTGGGGCTGTTCTTGCCCCATGCTCTGTCAAAGAAAGCATTTGCACTGAAACACAGGTGTTTGTAATGAAGTGGATGAGGTGCAGACAGGTTGTGGTGTTTGGTAGTGTTTTGTGTTGGGTTTTTCATCTGTTTGTTTGGGGATTTGTGTGTTTGTTTGGTTTTGGTTTTTGTTTGTTTGAGTTTTTGTCTGTGTTTTGGGTTTTTTTTTTGTTGTTTGGGTTTGTTTTTGGTTTTGTTTTTGTTTTGTTTTTTTTTTATGGGTCCTGCTGCAGTAAGGGAGTAACCTTGTGCAGAGGGATATGCTGGGAAGCTGAGGTTTCTGTTTGACCCTTGTAAAATACTTAACTGAAATTGCTGGTGAATTGCTAGTTATCTAGCAGGACAGTTAATTGTGCATTATCCTCTGAATTATTTTATCCCTTGCTAGCTAAGGGATAAAGCATAGCAATAGCATATATCATAGCAACACAGGAGCTGTGATTCTCCAAATCCGACTGTTTATGTCTTAGTACCCAGAGGGCAACGAACATCCACTGCTTTCCAGGAAGAAAAACTCTTTGTGAGCAACTGTTCATTGCACAATGTAATATAGAGAGTATAAATTAGTATTGAAAGGAATAAGTTTGTGTCCTCTATTTGGAGACTTATTTAGATATGAGATTGTCCTATTATTCTCATGATGTTGTACACAAGCTTCTGCCCAAACGTTTTACGCTGTACACTGGTTCACCAAACAGCAATAGCCCCACCGGCCCTGGCCTGTATATTTTTGCAAGTGTTTAGACAAATTAAGCAGCATGCAATGTTAAGGGGTAGATATAGGAAAATTCTGTAAAACATTAATGGAAAATCTTGTTTATAGGTCGTCATGATGAGAAGCACAGCACGCCACAGTCTGCCAAATAAATACATGTAGAGCATACACGTATAATACTTGGGCTGTAGCCATTTAATGAGAATCTGATTATGCCCTTTTATCCATCTGCCCTCCAGCTTGGCCATGCAGACATGGGAGGAAATGTAACATGCGGTGGATGTCACTGCAAGCACATTGTCTCTTAAACTTCAAGTATAGAGCCTTGTTCTCTTTTAAAAGCTGGAGCTAGTGACAGCTACTAATATTGGGAAAATGGGGCTTTGGCATTTTTCTGCTCTCCTTGGTCTGCTGTTCAGCTAATACTGGCATCTTTTTGCATGGTGGTTTGTGTTTGTTTGTTTTCATCTTTTTTTTTGTTTGTTTTTATTTATATATATTTTTAGGCAGTCTTCCCCATATTCCCTTTCTTTTTCTCAGAACTCTGAACCCTGTTCCTGCTGCCTCACCTCCAAAACTTACACTAAATCCACTATAGCCATTTTCATTGCAATGGAAAAATTAGAATTAACACACAAGTCTGTATGTTTGTTCTAGCACACCTCACTTGTCTGTATACCATGGCAATATGTGCTACTCTGCAATAGAGAAAGAAGAAGCCTTTTATTGCTATCACTTGTGTTTTCAGGAAGAAGCTGGAGATTTAATAGAATGAGAAAGTTCCTCTGTTAAAGTACACAATGCTTCCCTGCATTTATTCATGCTAGCTTTGCAGTTTGCTTTGAATTCTTAAAAAGACTTGTAATTTTGAAATTTTTATGTGGTCCCACACTTGTGTACACAGATTTGAGCTGAAGGTCTTCCACTGAATGACACAAGCTGGACACAATTGCTGTCTGCAATTTTTCTCTTGTAAGTTCTTTCTCTAGCTGCTTGAATACCAGGGGGACTTGAGGTCTGAATAGTTTGTTAATGTGTAACTGAGTTCAAAGTTCTCTGGTGCAAAGATGTTTGTTCACAGTATGCAGTTTTGTTTCTATTACAATTAGAGATGAAAGAGGTTCTAACACTTGCAGGATATTTAATGTTTCAGATTAGCATCACTAGCTCAGCTTACTTCAGGCTCATCAGATCACTTGCTTTCTATGAATCTCTTTTCCTGACTCCCCACACCCAGACGTTGGTTCCTATGTTTTTTTTAATCTAATTATTTTTTTCTTTCCATATACATACATTTTTCTGTTGTTTCTTTGCCGCCTAAATCAGAATTTCCCATGATTTAACATAGTAAACAAAACCAAGGACAACATGGAAAACATCTGAAAAGATTAATGCCAGCTGCAATCATGTCAGCAGTGCAGTTTATATTTAGAGGGGAAGCGTGCTGGAGAGGAGGTGAAGAGTTCAGAACGGGATTCAGCCTGAGTGCTTGGATCTGAGCAAGGAAGGACTGCTGCTAGGATTGAGCTGGCCTTCCCAGCTCTTGTACGTGGTGCCACTTTCAGTCTGTTAACAGGGCTTTTCCCTCTGCAGCTTTAGAAAAGCTGTTTGGAAAGAGAACGATGCGCCCAACACCCAGACTTCTGCTAAGAAGCCACAAGTTCAGACAAAAGGAGCTTTGGATGCTCTCTGTTCTTGCAAGTTGTCCGGCATAAATCTGACTCTTAATTGTGTATCCTATTCAGTGGACCACAAGTCTCCGTAATTACTGTGAGTTTTGCTGTCTTGGTACTTACATGTCCCCTTTCAATATGTGTTAATCAATTTATCCCAAAATTCATGGCTTTGTTCCTATAGTTCTGTTGCCATGTAGGGAACTATTTACGGATCCCCGTGGTACAGATGAGGCATTGATGCTGACAGACTGTTCACAAAATTCTGGCAGAGCAAGAATGGAACAACAGTCTGAGTTTTGATAGCTGAAATTTTACACTTTAATAGGTTTTAAACCCAAGTATAGTATCGGTAGGCTTTGCTGCAATATTTCCTCTACTTCTTGCTAATAAATTCAGGAGAAAAAAAAATCAAGGCTTTTTTCAGATTTTACACTACATCTGCTTCTTGTGCAACAAGTGCAAAAAGGAAGTTTTTGAACACAGTTAAAAGCACACAGTCAAGCACTTATTGGGTCTTATTTCATATCTTTTTAAGTTAGGAAATTTAATGAGATGTGCTAGTGAGGGAACGTACTTTCCTCAGTATTGTTTGCACTAATATATTGTTGAAAGGGAAGGGTACAGGTTCCAGTTAGTGTAAAACTGGAAACCCTGAAATAATAGTTTTGTAATATTATGGTTCAAAATATAACAAAATCAGAGATGCCTGTCTGTTAGCACTGCAGATAGCATCTGGAAATGAGAAAAGAGAGGCATTACCTCAAATGATGTTGTTTATTAGCTGAAGGAAGTGAAAACTTTCAAAGACTGACCTGGAAGCAGTATAAGCATATTTTTTTATTATTATTTGGTTTTGCATTTGGGGAGACTGCAATGAGCAGGTCTTATGCCTCAATACGTGAGGAAAATAGCTGTCTTAATCACATCACTATGATTTAATGGCCAAGGACTTTATAACCACAGCAATATCAATTACCTCTTGAATAAGATTTTTTAAATTTCTGAAAGTATTAAATCTGAATGGTAGCACATATATCTCTGTCAGCCAGAAGGAACAGCCCTTCCAGAGGCTCCTAGTGTTCCCCCCGCACTGCCCTGTGTGAAGGCACGCTGCAGTGAAGGGGTTAAGAATGTAAAAGGGTGAGTCTCGCAGCTGAATTTATCTCGGTAACCCAAGATCTTCGTGAATGTGGAACACTGTTACTACCGCAGCTATTCTAGTATTGGCTTCCCTACCAAGTCCTGACATGCTTTTGGGCATGCATGCTTCTTGCGTTTCACTCCAGGGGGAAGTCTGGGGGAGATCTGGTGACAAACAGGCCTCAGTGCCTTTGCACGCTTACTGAATCAAGTTGTTTGTATCTTCCACACATCCTGCTTTCGTTATGCTGGAACTTTTATTTCCTTGTAGTTTACTATGTACTAATTAAGATGACAAATTATTCAGGTGTTTCCATTAAAAAGCAGAAAAGAAGTGTGAGCCTTGAATGTGTTTTATTCTTAGAAAGTAGCATTTAAGCAACCTGACAAAGGAAAACTGTTCCTCATGCTCACAAGAGTACAGTGGATTGATGCGTTTAGACACGGACTCTTTGTAGACGGCAAGTATAGAGCTGCATTACCATAGGATCACGATGGGAAGCTGAACTTTTGCCCCAGATTTGGCAGTTCATGGCCATCCTGGTGATCTTCCAAGGGGCAACGAATGCTTCTATGAAAGCAGCAATTTCTGATATTTATCACATGAAATGTGGATACCAGCTCATACCAAAACTTGATTCAGAAGGTGCTGTGGACTTGGGAGAAATTTAAACTGCATTTCTGCAAACTACCTCTCTATCCTGTTTGTTTTCCTGCTAAAATCTTCCTATACATTGGGCTAAATTCTAGATCCCAAGTATGTCCACCAGTACAGTGTTAAACTTCTGTAACCTGCCAATCTGGCATGGCATATAGCTCTGCTTTCTCATGATGCTAGGACGTATGTGTTTTAATATCACTCTCAGAGTGAATATTATATATGGGAATGAGGCATTGCATTTGCTTAATAGAACATTGTATTCAAATGCAATTTAACTAATTTCTAGAAATGCACAGTGTTTATAAGGCAAGTGAAATGCATTGCATATGCTCAGGCTGCTTTTGAGCTCTTTATTCTTCCAAGCCCTAAAGTTCAGGAAGCACCCAAACTGGAACAATCTGTACTGGAACAACAAGATGAAGGGTTGAGTTTATAGATTGAGCTGATACTTGTCGTTTGTGGGATTTGGATTGTAACAGGGCTGTTGCTATTTTGATACCTGAAGCAGAATTTTCATAAATCATTTGAAATCTCTTCTTGTAAGGGAAATTTAATCTAGACTTTAATTAAACTCCTTTTATCCAGAATAAGAATATCCCCAGAATTAGATTGCTATGTTGTATTTTCTGTAAAGTCTCGGAAATTTATTGGCTTCAATAAAAGACTTTGTTAGGGAGAACAATCTTTGAGATTGGCTGGATGGGGGGAACAATGGAGGTAGGTACCATATTCCTTGGTCCCTCTCCTAAAAATGTTTCTTTTGAGGGATCTTTCTTTTTATACTTCTTGTCAAATATTCAGTTGTACTGAGTGATAATTGGCCTCCATCTTATCTGTGCAAACTACTACATGTGTATCTGTAGACATGAACAAATACTTATGAGAAATATCTTTGTTTAACGCCTCTATAAAGAACTCGTAGATAACTTATGTTTTCATTTAGCTGGAGGACTTTGAGTTAATCTGAAAAAGATAAATGTCAGTATTTTCGAACTAAACTTTAATACCTAAAAAGTAGTTCTGAAATTCAGAGATGTTGAATATCTGTTTTCGAAAATGGATAATGAAAGTTTTCTGTTTCTGGAAAAGCAAACACTAAGCTTAGAAATCTAGCTCTAGGCTCACAGTTTTGAAACAGTGGTAGCTACTTCCTTATCTCTAGAATTGCTTATCTTTCCAGAAGGAAAGTTGTGAACTTGCATATCCTCTCATTCTGAGAAGTCCTGGAGAGCTGTAGCATAGATTTGTTCTAAATGAGCAGAACATTTTTGTGAGCAGGAGACAGTATTTTTTAACCTGCTCCCTCAATGCTGGAAATATGTTTGCTCAACTGCTAACACGATTGTGGTGAAAGATACAAGTAATATAAGAAGGAAAAGCAAATGCCTTAACGAGCCTGGTAGTAAATAATATACACCCAACAATGCTACTATTATGAGGAGACTTCCTTTTTTGGGAAAAAAAAAAATTCTGCTCAGCACAGTATGAGCAGAAGTTCCTTTCCTTCCCAATTCTGTGCGAGAAGAAACTTCACAGTTTACAAGGCTGTGGTCTTTTCAGTAAGCTGATACAAGCAAAGCTGACTGCATGCCTTGCCCAGCAGTGTGTGGTCAAGTGTGTATTAATAAAGAAGCAAACTCTTAGTGGTTTGGCCTGAATTCTTTTGGCTCTATAGGCACTCCTGTGCTGCATGTGGGAACAGGAACTGAACTGCTCTGAAATCTTACTACAGCTGAGTGTAGTTTTAGACTGCTTTGAAAGGGCTGAGAAAGGAAGCTCTTACTCTACAAACAGACACCTCTAAAGATTTATCAACAACCTGATATTGCTTGTGGTCTCCTGTCAACAATAGTGTCCTCCTCAGTGTAAAATTTGGGAGATTGCTTTGAAAAAAGTCCAGCGAAGGACAGCAGGAATTGGGGAATGCCTGAACTCCAGTGCATTTCTCAAGGGCAATCTGAGAGAGTGCCATCGGTTTCCATCTTCTGTGTCTCTCTAAGTTTCTCCCATCTGAGAGCTCTTTGGTGGGATGTTGCCGAGACAAGATTCTCAGCTCTGATTTGCCTGCTTGCTCATCTGGGATGGGTTGCTGAGGTGCCACGTTCATAGATGGTAATATGGGTCTCAATGGTATAAAAGGCAACTGATAGTATCAACAAGAGTGAAACTTTAAAAGAAATTATTCCGCCTTCTCTTCCCTAGGAGCAAAAGACTAGAGTAAAGAATATGTCACACCGAAGGCTTGTTCTTTTTCTTATAATTTTAAAATTAAGTACAATAGAGGCAAGAGTCCTTATTCAGTATGATGCTAGTGGTTAATAAATGGAAGTGAAAGCTCCTCAAAGGACTTTTAGCTTTTTACCTTTTGCTGAATCTGTTAGCTAAGAAGGTTGTAAGAACGGGTTACTCACACATCAGTGTCCCTGTTTATCTAGATGGACTTAGCTCATGCTAAGGTGGCAGGATCTGAGTGCAAAATTGTTGTGAGCTTGAGTGGAGTTATTGAAAGACGTGTCCACCAAGGGACACCGCTGGGGCTGGGCTCACCTCAGTGACCAGGTGTGGGGCTTTTGGTACCTCATCCCCTTTGAAATGAAAATGCTCTTGAGAGTCCTGCCCTTGTCCTGGGTTGCAGGCCCCTGACAGCTGCTGCTGTGGAGTTGTAAAAGTTTGCTTTAAATTTGAGTCTTCACTGCTCTGGAACGGCACTTTCCTGCCTTACCTGGAAAAGAACAGGGCCTCTCTGGTCTGGAGACCATTAGCAGCTTTGTCCTCCTTCATCACATATCTAAGTACTGAAGTGAATGTGAAACACAGGCTGTTAGGAACAGGAAATCAAAGGAAGGACTGAAGTGGTGAACGGAGGTGAAATGTGAGGACAGAAAGCTGCACTGGGAGGGTGGTACATGGGCTGTTAAATCGTGAACTTAGGCAAAGTTTGATTTGTGTGTAAGTCACTGAGACATCTAGCACACATTTAGTACATTCAGTTGGGTTGTTTAAGTCAGTTGTGGAGACCTAGTCACTGCGCGGTATTATCAAAGCCCTTTGTAATGTACAGGGAGCAAAATGAACTCATTTAGTAAGTAATTTTGAGAATACATGCTGTGGTACCTGCTGCTTTCTTCAGAATCTGCATCTACAGGGGTTGCTTTTTGGTAAGCCTATGCCACCCACCCTCCAAGTGCTAACTCCTTTAGAAAAATCACTGTATTAGAAAACAAAACCAAAAAACAACAGCCCTCACCTCCTCAAAGACAGAGCTCTTTAAAACATTCAAGCTGTTTTGAAAAAGCTGAAAGATCAGTATTTAAAAATTATTTATCTGATTCATGTCAGTGCTAGAGACACGAGTCCTACAGAGCCTGAGCCTAAGATTAGTTGGACCAGGTCTTCAGGTAGTGCAAATCAGAGCAGCTCTCCTGACATGAATGTAGCAGTGCCAACCTGTGCCATATTAGCATTTGTGTGAAGGCAGGTCCCTTTAATAGAAGCCAAAATCATGTTCTAACACAGTAAGTGCCTTTTGAACCTCAACTATTTTTTGGTGATTTTTCCCTTTGTTAGCTGTTTTCATCTCTTATCTGAACTTGAGTGATGGTGCTTGGGGATGGGAAAAAAAACAAAATATTTGAAAAGAGGAAAGTAAACTAAAAACATCTATTTTGAAATGATATGAAACAGCTGACTTAGTATTGCCAAATTATTGTTTTAGAGCTGATGAACAATGTGTCTGTCCCTAATTCTTTTTTTTTTCTTTCTTTCAAAATGTTCTTCAACTATTGCAGTGTGTGAGATCACGTAAATTCCAATAAGCCTGTCCTTTTCTGAACTGTTACACTGTGCTCTTCCTTCAAGAGGTGTGGTTTAGACCCTGATGCAGGATTCCTCTGCCTATGTACCCCTCTGCTCTTCTCCCCCAGCCTTCCAGCAGTTTCTTTTACTCTCTTCTGACCCTTTTGTTATTGTGAAAGAGCAGAATTGGGTCCCAGTTGGCTGGTTAAGACGTCCTCACGTGTGAAGTGGTAGCGTAACTACTAAAATCTCTCTCATCCCAGCCAAAGAAGCAGGAAGGTCCGGGCTGGAAATGTTTCAGAGCCAACTGCAGTTATGTAGCGTGCTCTGGGTTTTCAGCTGATGTACCATTCTGGAGGGAGAGTAGTTAGATGATGTTTGTTAAAATCAGTCTCTATGGCTGAAGGTGCACGAGTCCTTTCCTGGCAGCAGCTGAAATGGCTGAAGAGATTTAAAATCGCTGCACCCTGCACAAATTGCAGTGACTAGTCCCTAGCAAAGTCTACAAACTCCTCTGTGCTGCCAGTTGTGTTTCTCTTGATACAATTACCAATTTCAGTCAAAATGAGCTGGGTTGGCACAGACCAAAATTGAAATCGCTTAAATTATCTGGGCTTCTGAATGAAACAGGCTAGGGATGGCCAGTGAAGCAGCTCATCCAGCGGATCTAAGGAGTCTGTAACCCTTGGCAGAAGGGCATTGATGAGGAACTGGCACTGGGTTAGAGCCTGTAGCCCGCTCAGCTGGCACTGCTGCAGCTGGATGAGGGTGGCCATGGACAGCCCAGTCTGTCCAGCTTCTGCCAGTGAGCGGGGGCTCCATGTTAGTGGCTGGATCCTTGCCTTTGTCCCCGGGGAAGGCCTAGGAGCTGATGCTGGATAGTCATCTCTCTGCTCAGTGTGTTCACCAGGCTGCACAAAATGCAGCAGCCCTTTCTCTCCCCTCAGAATAAACAAATCTTGTGGCACACCCTTAATGCACTGCTGGCGACACCGACACAGTGGGTGATAACTTTTGCCACTGTGCTGTGTAGGACAAGGTAGAGGTACAGATATCCTGGACCAGATGTCTTCTTTCGTGCTGTCCTAGGATCTCAGCCCTTTGCACTGCTGCTTGGCTTCCCAGAGAGAAGAGAAAATAATTGTTCCATCTTCTTCCTCCTTGCCATATGTATTGGAAGGTGCTGTAAAGCCCACTGCTTCATCTGCCTCTATTCCCTCTCAAGAATGAAACCGCATTTACTGTTCTCTTCTCTGAATAGTCTTAAAATCCCTTCATTTATCAGCTGATAGTTAACCCTCCTTCTCAGTAGTGAGCAGTTACTTCTACAATATTCTCCTAGTAACCTAAGGGCCTGTAACTAACTCTCCTCTGGCAGTACCAAAAGAATTTACAGTTTGAGCCTCTTAAAATGCTTACATCACTTGTTTTTGTGTTTTGCAGAGAAGTACTGAAATGATAAAAATAATCTGGGAGCTCCAATTTGCCATTCACTATTTGACATTTGCATTTCTGTTTGTCATAAATGCAGGCCAACCAGGCTTAATCACATTCATGTTCGGTTGCTACATCTCACAAATCCAGTAGCTGTCACACAAATATTAATTTTTTCGTAGCAGGCCTTAGCATAGGCAGAGGACAATATTCAGAATTTAGCCTGTTGATTCCTCCTCCTGGTAACAGCTTCCTGGCTTTCTCTTCAAAACTTCTATCCTCGTTTTCCATTTATTTAAGCGATAATTGAAACGCTAAGCTTTGCAAACATTTTGACTGAGGCTTGTTAGAGTGATAGTTTTTCTGGCATGATTTGTGTACAGACTAATCTGTTCTCACTTGCTTGGGCTAGAAAGATCCCCAGGGAGTGTTTTACAGGTTGGGATCGGTGGATGTGCAATGTACTTGCCCAGCTCAGCTCCCCTGCCCTGGAACGCCTCTTCTTTGCAGCCAGTCTGAACAAGACTCCAGCTCTCGTGGGGAACAGACGTGTGAGGGCAGCTACTGCTGTGAGGTCCCCTTGACATGAAGAGTCCTCTTCACCCACGGCTTGTTCCTCTGCGTGTGCTCCGCAGAGAGCACACAGGATTGAAAAAAGTCTTTAATATTGCTTGTTTCTTAGTGAAAAATAACAACAAGCCAAACCATGGTTGGACTGTCAGAATTTTGGTTTCAGTCTTGTTTCTTGAAACAGAAGTAAGACACCCTCATTTCAAGTGAAATTAATTAAATCATTACTGCAGCCATGGCATTTTCATTCTTGGGTCTGCAAATAATATTGGAAGGGCATCCTACCCTGTATGCCAAAAGGAATCATAGGATTCATCCTAGGGCAGCCTGAAGCCTGAACTTCTCGAGATAGTGTGTGGGACACACAAAAGGTAGGCATAGCCCCCTTGCCATGGCAGATAGCAGAGTGTTTAGAAGCCGATAGCAATATTTTGAGACTCCTTCAAGCTTTCTAAGAAAACTTACCTTGCTAACTAGACATCTTTTAAGTGTTACTGATGTCTGTACTACACATAGCTGTACATTCAGGAATTGAAGCGAAAACTAAGATGCTAAAGGAAGCAAGTGCACTGATGGTATCCCTTAGCTAAAATAGCAGATGCATTATGCAGATCAGCTCCAAGAAGGGTAAACGTGTGTTCAAGATCACTGCTTCACCCTTGGCTGACTGAGGTCCTTAGGGGAATTTTGGTTTTGCCAGAGTGTATTTAGAGTCTCTGCAAGTTGCACATCATTTCCCAGGTTCCTCTTGTTTTCTAAAGTCCAGCTTGAGGCTCCGTGTTCCAGATTGCCTCTTTCATAATCAGCTTTGGGAGGCTGTGCTGCAGAAGTATTCTGTGTTTTTGTGGACACTCCACACAGGGAAGAAGAGAAACAAACAACCAACCCCCCCAAAAAAACCCCACATGAAACAACTTGTGTTCCTGAAAAGTGACTGTAAATGAGAAGGGTACTGCTGCAAGTGTAAATGTGCATTATCAAGTATTGACAAATTTCTACTGTTTTTTTTTTCTTTTTGTTTAGATTATAAATTCAGTTCTAGAAGGTCAATGAAAGGGATAAACATCACATTTTTAGAAGGGAATCAGCCGTTGCACAATTTCAGCTTGTCTTGATTACGGCTGAGGAGAATCTCACTATAGTTTCAGAAACTGTCTTGCAGCATTGCAATATTTATTTTTTCTTCCACCTCTTCTCATATTTCTGAATAAGCTGCTTCCTGCCACCCCAGAATGGTCAGTGCCACCCCTTAAGTTACAGTTAGGAATGTAGACATGAGGCAAGGCGAGGGGATGAAATATGGTGTCAAGTTTGTATCTGCTCACATTTCACACACTAAGGAGACAAGCCCCTTTGGCCAGTTGCCATGGGGAATTTTCTTGCAGAAGTAAATAACATGGAACAGAAAGAACTCAGATTCATACTACCCCAGCTGCAGAATGTCATTAAGTCTAAAAGGATGCTATGTGCATTGTGTGAAAGGAATTTTGTAATCTGGCTATAAATGCAGTTGCAAAACTATATTTGAGTTTAAACCTTTATTTTGATCTTTTAATTACTGGCTTGTTTCTTCTATGCTGATTAAAGCACACATTGTATTATAAATAGCTTCTATTTTTAAACCATAAAAAGGTTTAGATTAGATGTTTCAATAGCAGATGAGTGCTTGATTTTGTTGTGTTTTCTTGTTTCTTCTTGTGCCAACTGCACTCTAATCTCCATTTCCTAATTCACTTTTTAAGGATGCTTGAAAAGGGAATTAAATCTACTGAGGCACTCAAAATATCGTGTAGATGGCTTTTTATTTTAAAGTGTTATTTGGGACATGACTTTCTGACCCCAATAACCTTCACAAACTTGGTGGGGAAGGGGTTTAGGTGTGGGTTTTTTTTTTTTTTTTTTTTNCCCCCCCTTAAAATGTCTGAGAAAGCACAGGAACCTCCCTTCCATCACTAGTTAGGCAGTTCTTTTGCAGTCTGAGTTACATGACTGTAGCATCCCTGCAATTGGTCCAGATATACATGTGATGAGACTCACACTGTGGTTTCGTAGTACTAGAGGACAAAATAGCAATTCTTCTGGTTTGGTGAGGTTTCTTCTGGTACTAGTACCTCAGCTCAAATCTGGTGATGACATGGGGAAGACATATGCTTTTAGCATTGATTTCAGCATTTGAAATAAAACCTGTTAGCTGGATAAAACAAATGCTAGAAAAAGGTGGTTTTATTCACTTTGTATACTATTCCAGAGTTGTAGAAAGACACAACTTGCATTACAGCTTTTCTTTTAAGTGTTTTGGTTGTTGTCTCTGTGGCGGTAGGTGCCATGAATTGCTTGGAGAAAGGCTGATGCTTGTGCCATTGTGGTTGTTAAACCAGTGGTTCATACCATGCTTTAAGTGCATTGAGCAGCCCGTGCAAAGATGTTTTAACTGAGATGGTCTTTGAACCAACTGATAAATGAGGCTGCAGTGACTGCAGGGTGCCTGGACAGCAGCAGGGCAGGGCATGTGTCTGCTGACCGAAGCCCCAAGACCTGTGCCCCTCAGCTCCCACAGACCTTCCTCTTGTCTTGCAGAGTGGTAAGGTCTTGCTGCCAGGTCTGCCTCAGATATCTGTGTCGTGCTGGAGGAAACAAGGTTTGGCTGCATTACGTGCTCCCAGTCTTGTGTCCCCCACTTGTAATGATCTCCTGTTAACAAAAATTTCAACCTAAGCTTTTAAACTACTTTGTACTTTGTGGGCAGAGGGTAAAATTCAGACCAGAGCCTGCCAGCTCCTAAGCATCTCATGTGATGCCCAATAGCTCTGTGAAACTTCTCTGCGAACCAAAGGAAGGGGGTTTAGAAATAAAAGTATTAATACCACCTGCATGGGAGGGAGAGCACTCGTGTGTCTGTGTCATCATCCATTAGCTCCTCGAGCTGCAGTTTTGTGGAACATGTACCAGGACGAATGCCAGGAGACAGTACATCCTGCTCCCAGCTCTCTCCTCTGACTATTTTTGTGCTCCTCACAACTGTTATTAAGCAAGACCACAGAGTATTTTTACAGTGAAAGCAGAAGACGTCTATCCTTCATTTCAGGGTGGTGATCTGCCAATAACCCATGCCGAAATATAGGTATATGTAATGTCTTTACGTAATCTGAAGAATGTGCCCTGGCATAAAAAGGAATTCGGGTGCTCTTAATGTTTTGTTAAATGTTTGATCAAACAGATTAACTCGTCATAGGACTCCACCTCCTCTCCCTGTGCCATTTAAAATGCTTCCTATAAAGTTTTTTAAAAGCTCCACTTCTGAAAATAGAAGGATTAACTATGTTTTACTTTGGTTTTGGTGTGCAATGGGTTGTGTGGGACATCCTAGACTGGGCACAAAGCAATGCTACTCCGGGTTGTTCTGCCTAGGCTAGTAAAGAAAAGCAAATGGAGACCTCCTGACCTCCGTATGGTGCATCTGACTCTGTGCTTGGGTCTCTGTTCTCTTGAGAGTCTCTGCAACATCATCTTCATTAAATCTGACAAGTCAAAATTAGTTCTTCTGGATCTAATTGCTATTACTATAATATTGGACAAAAATACACTTGTAAAAATGACAAATTTTTAATGATGCTTTTGACCAAAATTTGAACCAATATTACATTTAACCCACTATCTTCTTGTTTTGCTTTCTATAGAGCTTTATTTTTTATGCTTAAAATGCATGACTATGTGAATTGCTGGTTTCAGCAAAATTCGTTGAACTTTAAAGTTAGCAATTTCTAAACTGAATTATTTCCTATGCACAATCAAATGTTACAGCTGAATAAGAAGCCTCATATTCGTTTTTGTATGCCATTTAATCAACATTTTGGGGTTTTGATGACTAGTTTAGACCCTTTTGACAACACCGAGTAACTTAATTTCCTAGCCTCAACATTTCTAAGGATTACTTTTCATCAGGAAGATTAGGACCAGATGGTATAGGTGGGACAGTGCAGTTTGTAGCTTATGAAGGAGACAGCTGAGAACGAGGGAAGTTACACAAAGAGTGTGCTGAGTTGTGTGCTCCTAAGGACAGACTTGGGGACTATAACCAGGTCTGCTCTGGAGTGTTTCTGTGCCTGCGTTTCATGTTATGGGAGTCAGTCTGTGGAAATCTCGGGCTGTTTAGATCTGTGTGGAAGCCCTGTTGACTGCTGCCTCCTTTTGAGACTCTAACGGTCAAATCTCTGAAATATTTCGGCATAAATCCAAGGTGGAATCAGAGTAAGCGACAGGAAAACTTGGCTTGTATTTTATTCCTCAACTTTTCCTTGGTGTCAGGCCCTTTTGAGTTGTACTGTTATTTTGTCCTGGGGTTTGCTGTCAGTTGAAGCTCAAGGTTTTGAGGAAGAGGGGGAAAAACAAGGAACTAAATCGTCTCAGAGTTATATGAGTATACTTGTAAAACACAGAGTAAGCATTTAAGAAAAGGGAAGTTAATGACCTACTTCTACAAGACAAGGCAGACCATAGTTGGCGAGGGGCAGAGCTGAAGTGCCCCACAGCAGACAGAGTGGTTGCTGAAGAGCTCTGCTTCCCCTTTCGGTATTCACTCATCTCTTTAAGAGATTTTTGTGGATTCGTAATCTGGCAACCGACACAGAGTTAACAAAACAGAGTTAAAATTTCCCCTCGTGTTTATGTAGAATGAAATTTTAAAATGTCAGGGCTGTGGGGAAAGATGAGGCTGGATGAGAGCCCTTGGTTTGGGGCAGCGGAGGTGACCACCATGACCACAGCACTGCTGGCCCTGTAGGGCTGGGCTGGGCATTTCACTCATGTCACTCAAAGTGAGTCAGATTGCTGTTGTGGTTACTTGGCTGATCTGCTTCAGCTGTTGGGACGAATATGTACGCACAGATGAACATGTGTATGTGTCTGTGTAAGTGGAGCAAGTTAGGGAGCAATTGTAGAGTGGGTCAGCTGGCAGACTTTGGGTGTAGGCTGAGCTATAGGCCTGGGAGCAGGCTGAGCTATAGGTCTGGGAGCAGGCTGAGCTACAGGCCTGGGTGCAGGCTGAGCTGTAGGCCTGGGTGCAGGCTGAGCAGCAGGTAAGACCCAGGTGCCGGGCAAGCAGCAAGGTGTCTGTTTAGGCTCCCAAGTTTATACAAGTGCATGTGGACGGAGAAGTTGTGTCCAAAACATACAGGTTCCTCTTTGACTCTTTCTGTAATGTGTGACAAATCCTGCTTCTTGCCATGCCTTGGTTTTCTTCTCTAGGGGAGAAACAGTCTTGGAGATGTATGAATGGAAGGCTTGATCTGTGTCCCCCTCCCTTCCCATGCAGTGGTGTGGGTGGGGACAAGGACCTTCTTCCTCAGGAGGCAGACACCTTTGCTCTGTGCCCTCTCTGCCCCTCACACAGCAGCAGCAACAGCAAACCCCAGACTCTGCTGCTTTCCTTTCCACGCCCACCCTTTTCCTTCCTTGCAGCAGGGGTGAGCCTCAGTCCCAATGCAGAAACCTGACCCATAGCATTGCCAGGCTCCTATCTTCTTCCCTCCATCATCTGCCCGGCAACGCTGCTGGGCTCCTCTCATCCTCGCAGGGAGAACAAGTTACTTTGTCTTCCTGAAGCAGATTTGGGTTTTGCCAACACACTTGTAATGGTTGCTCCGGCGCTGCTCCTGTCCCGGGTGTGCTGCAGGACTCCTCTGACAGCCAGGATCATAGAACCATAGAATGTCCTGAGTTGGAAGGAATCTGTAAGGGTCATTGAGTCCCACTCCTGTCCCCGCACAGGACAACCCCACAGTTCACACCATGTGTCTGAGGGCTTGTCCAGTCTCTTCTTGAACACTGTCAGGCTTGAGGCTGTGACACCTCCCTGGGGAGCCTGTTCCAGTGTCCACCACCCTCTGGGTGAAGAACCTTTTCCTAATGTCTGACCTAAACCTCCCCTGGCACATCTTCCTGCCATTCCATTTGGTTCTGTCATTGGCCGCCAGACTGATCAGTGCCTGCCCCTCCTTCCTCCTTTGTGAGGAAACTGTAGACCAGAATAGGTTTCCTCTCAGGCTCCTCTTCTCCAGGCTCCCTCCTTCTCTTCTCCAGGATGAGGCTCCCTGTGTGGTGCCAATAACATGGGTGGGCTGAAGGAGGTGGGTCAGGGTGGGAATTAGGAGTGCTGAGTGTTCACTGGTAGGAAAGGTCCTGACCATGGTGGGGTACAGTGTCTAAGCAGCCTATGGGGAAAGTGGCATCTGCCAGAAGATCCTCTGTGCGGCCTTGTGCTTATGGTAGGGCAATGCAGAGTCCAGAGCGCAGAAACAGGGTTTAACACTGACTTTGGCTGCCTTGGGTTGGACTGTCTGTCTTCCACTCCTTGCAGGCTCCACTGCCAGTTTTGGGTAGGGTGCAATAGCTGTTGTCAATAGAGAGAACATGTCTAATCCTCTTACTGCACCATTAGTTTCACCGAACAATGGTAGAGATTTTCCTTCAGTGAAGAAAAGTCAAAGCTAACTTAGGTAGTTCTCTTACTTATGTAGTTAGCAGTACTCAGGATATGTTTAGCTGAACGTCATAACAATTTTTATTCCTCCACAAGATTTTTATCTTTCATGGATTCGAAACTTTTAGTTGTCCTTTTTGAGAAATGTCACAGGGTTATTCAGAGTTGTTAGATTACTGTTATAAGTAAGGATTTTTGATGTGATGCCTCAACATGGTTTTAACAACATCCAATGACTTTGGATTGTGTGTAACACTCATCACAACTGGCTCATTATGTTGGTTGGGAAAGAAAGTGTGGTGGTGTTGGCTTGCTTTTTCCTGCACCCTGGGAATTAAAGGAACTGGAAATGGGCTGTATGAATTTTGTATAACAAGTTAATGTTTTAAACATTTCTCTGTTTGTCTGGAATATGAGCTACCAGTACTTCTGTTATTGTTGCTGTTGCTAAGTTACACACAAGTGTTTCTTTATGAAGTGACACCCTTAAAAAACCTCTGCTGGTTTGAAAGATTTTGCTGAATCTTGATTTCTCCTTTTCTTTTTCCCTCCTCCCCCTCACTTTTTTACTCCCTCTCCTGCATGCACTTCCTCCCCAGGGCAACGGGAGATTACAGAAAACTATTCTGTGATAATGGGTCTAGAAATGGCAAATGATGATAATGAAAGAACACAACTGGGACCTTTGATTAGGATTGCTCTGATGGATTGTAACTTTTGTGTGCCCATCTCTACACAGATGCATCATCCAGTAGGGTGCATTTTACATTGTTTATGCTGATCTCTTCAGTGCATGCCAGACCTTTGAAAACTACCCTGGTTTTCACTCCATTAAAACATGCAAGTCCTAAGGATAACAGCTTTTAGGCCATGTTTTCAGTCCTTTTGATCACGGAGAAGTTAATATATTACATGAGCGCTTTTAACTCTTTGCTCTGGTGGTGTTCCACGAGCAGCAGTCCCGGTGGTTCAGCCACCCATGCATCCTCACCTCCACGATGGGCAGGCTCGGGCTGGGGGAAGAAGGGGAAGCTGGTCCCGTTATCAAGATCTTACTATAACTTTTGCTTTTTGAATTTCTGATGGTGCCAGCAGAAGCATTTTGAGTGTGCTGGCCTTTCTCGAGGTGTTTATGTAATTTCTTTCTGCAGCATGTAAAAGCCCACAAACTAGTCCTTGCTCTTGTCATAAGGGCTGCCCTTTGAAATATGGGGAGTGTTGGTTAGGGTGGCTAAAAGATCTGGCTTCTGAAAATATTTCTGAAGCTCGGGAGCCACATTTTGTCCTGGTCTGCACCCACATAACTTCATTCAACTACAGCATTAGTGCTGCAGGAGTCTGTGAGCAACAGGTCCATGTCAGCTGGGGATGGCAGAGTGGGACAGAGAGCCCAAAGCATCTTTTCCCTCATGGAGCCACGAGGTTTTTCCACCTCGTCTTCCAAAAGTTCTGTTGGTAAATGAGGCGGTATATCTGAATATGCACATGGCTGCTAAAAATATTGTGAAACGCAGGAGAGGTAGCCAGGTGATCTGGGCAGTGTCACCGACACGTTTTGGAGAAATGAGCTTGTGGGGAACAAAAGCAGGGAGCTGGCTCTCTTAACAAGACTGAATTAGTTTCTCCATAGCCCTTTGAAATCCTTCTGGACAGAGGCTTTTAATTGCAATATGCTTAGGAGGAAATTTAAAGCAACGTATGATGAGGCTACGTTATAGGTTCAAACAGAAGTATCAAATACCTGGAAAGAGAGTATGACTGTTTTGATTTGCAGCCTATATTTTGCAGAGGAATGCCATTTCAAAGCTTTAAGGCAGACATAACAGTTTTCCTGAAATAATACCAGCAGTAATCCCTTCAAACACCCTCAAGTATATTGGCTCACGCACGTTTTAAAATTCTTTCTCTGTTTTGTTACAAAAACTTGCATATTTATCTCCCCTTCAACATATGAAAATCTTCTAAGAATTTTTTATGAGCTTTTGTAGACTTGAGAATAAGCTCTCCTTCCCCTCCCCTTCCTTACTTTCTAATCCAATTTAGTCAGATAGTTACTTCAAATCCCTCGGAGGCCTGTAGTTTGTTCATTCTCCCACAGTGCTGAGATTTCCCTCCAGCCCAGCTGGCAGGAGTTTTTAGAAATAACAATATCTCAGGGGGAAGGAGCTGAAGATTGAATGGGGTCTTTTGTCCAGGTCTCTATGAAGCCAGATTAATTATGCATTGCAGAACACAGTTTAAAGCTCTGAATTAGGTCCTCATTGCAATGAAAGGAGAGCACAGGCTTGAAAACGGAAAGAATTCCCATTTCCATCAGAGGGACAGACATATAATGACTGAAAGCAGGAAGAATTTTTGAAAATCGCAATTAAACAGTATTTTGTATTTACCACTCAGTAGCAGTTGTCTTAAGCATTTACAAAAGTGATTCTTTGACATTTTTTCACATGATCGCTCCATAGGTGGCTAGACTTTGAGGATTTTCAAGTCTTTTCTGTGTTACTAGGTTACTCTTGAAAGTACTTGTGCTTTGATGAATGAGAGCGGGTTTTTTTTGGCCAGCACTTACCTGAATAGAGGTCTTTAAAACCTCAGCAGTACAATTAGCAGTCGGTCAGATGATACTGATGGTACAGGAAAAAAGCAAATGGTTTTCTCCTTTATTTCTGGGGATTTTCTAAAGCTGTCTGACCCAGAGTGATGTGCAATAACAACATTTTTCTTGGTTTCCTAATGCACTTTAATTCCAGCGTGAGGAAAGTAGAACTCTTTCACGGATGATAAGTCCATAATGTTATACAGCTGCCAAATAAAAAGTTGTCCACAGGCATTTGTATTCATAAGGGTGCTTTCTGTCAGGGTGGGGATTGTGTTTTGGGTAAAAGATGGGGGGACAAAGAGGCATAAGGATAAGGAAAAGGTTGGCTATGAAACCTCTTGCATTAAAAATTCTTAGTACTGTTGGATATGACCAAACTGGGATAGACGGAGTGTGAGCGAAATAAACTGATTTTTCCAATTTATCGTCTTCTTGA
This sequence comes from Pampusana beccarii, assembly GCA_013399365.1. Classification (NCBI taxonomy): domain Eukaryota; kingdom Metazoa; phylum Chordata; class Aves; order Columbiformes; family Columbidae; genus Pampusana; species Pampusana beccarii. The sequence continues at coordinate 897,387 of VWYH01001802.1, forward strand.
AATCCCATATATGGAAAAACACTGTGTAAAATAACTGCAGTATATTGAACTCTGCAGTTCAATTAAAAATTATAAACAGTAAACATCCGAAGAGATAGTCATAATACATACTTAGAAGGATAGCAGTGTTTTGCAGCTCAGTAAATAATTTACTGAATAATTTACTGAATCACACTAGAAAATCTAAAAGTAGGAACTTACTGTAGAAATCATTATTGAGAAGCATTTTCTATGGAGCAATAACACATTAAGTTATAGAACTCTTTAGTGTTCAGCATTATGTGATGAACATAAGCATTGTCTGTTAGCTGCAATCTGTCCAGCTGTCTGTTGTACTGTGAAAAAATAGCAAGTTCCTTGTTATTAACCTGAGGACAACATGAATGACTCTGTTAACATATGTGAGGCCCGTACAGCTCAGTGGGCAAAGCCCTTCGGTTGTTCCGCTCTCAGGAATGCCAGGTCTGTGGGGTCTCTGAGCTAACTGTGGAAATGAATAATGTGTTTGGTCAACATTTGTGGCACAAAGTTTGTTCTAGATTGTCTCCACGTTGGTCTTCTGGAAGCACAAAGAATTCATTGAGAGCCACGTTGCCCAAAAGCAATCGCTGCTAATTCAGAGTCACCTCGAGTTGCTCTATTTTATGGGGTCAGAATGGGGCTGGTTGAGAGGAGTGGGAAATCATAGAATCATTTGGGTTGGAAGACGCCGTCAAGAACATCTAGTCCAACCATTAACCTAACTCTAGCACTAAACCATGTCCCTAAGAACCTCGTCTAAATGCCTTTTACACACGTCCAGGGATGGTGACTCCACCACTTCCCTGGGCAGCCTGTTCCAATGCCTGACAATCCTTTCTGTGAATTAATGTTTCCTAATGCCCAGTCTAAACCCATCCTGGCACAACCTGAGGCCATTTCCTCTTGTCCTGCCACTTATTATTAATACTTGGGAGAAGAGACTGACACTCTCCATGACACGGCCTCCTTTCAGGTAATTGTAGAGAGTGATGAAGTCTCTCCTCAGCCTCTTTTTCTCCAGTGTAAANTAATGTTTCCTAATGCCCAGTCTAAACCCATCCTGGCACAACCTGAGGCCATTTCCTCTTGTCCTGCCACTTATTATTAATACTTGGGAGAAGAGACTGACACTCTCCATGACACGGCCTCCTTTCAGGTAATTGTAGAGAGTGATGAAGTCTCTCCTCAGCCTCTTTTTCTCCAGTGTAAATAACCCCAGTCCCCTCAGCCCCATCAGACTTTTTCTCTGGACCCTTCACCAGCATCTGAAGGGTCTGATGGGGTCTGAACAACTCCTCTGAACTCTTACCAGTGCTAAGGCACATTCAAGGCCAGTTTACCACGTACCTCTGCTTCTCTTTGCTTCTGCTTTGCTCTTTTGTAACAAGAGGTGAAGAGTCTGTTTTAGTTCTCTCTGTGACTGTCCTGGAATGAACCAGCAGGAGTAATTAGGACTTCCCAAGTCTTTTCCAAAACTCAAATTGAAATAAGTTTTCTGAGATTTGAAAGAAATGCAAGTGCTTCCTATTGTCATTTCATTTCCAAGCATCTATGGCAGGGGAGGGTGGAAATAGTTCCCACTGACCTGAAATGCTTGGTTAATAGAGGCACCAGAAAAGTTAATGCCAGGCCTGGAAATACCCAGGTCACCAGGTCCTCAGCAGTGGTCTGTCTCTTATTATCTGCCGTCTGAACCTTCTCATCGGTAGTTTTTGGACCACACACCAGCTCTGTCCAGGTGGTCTCCAGGAAAGATGAACAAAACTCAGGTTTGCCTGATAATTCACAGAGTAACAGCAGGGTTCACTGCACTAGTTACAAGGCTGTTCACAAGCCATCTTTTCTGTGTCACTGGTCTTGAAATAAAAACAAAAAGTTGTTTTTAAGGTAAGAATACATGGACAGCTAGAGCTGTCCGGAGCATTCCCTCACAAAACACCTTCTGTTAGAAAACTGAGCAGGATGAAACTAAGTGTACTGCAAAGTGTCAGCTTTAGTCTGTCAATAGAGGAAAAAAAGGCTTGCTGAGGAAACCTGCCTTTTTTTTTAAGGAAACACTTTTATTTGTTTGCAACACAGCCTGTCTCACGCCAGTCTGCTTGGAAGCTGCTGTAGTTGAGTACCTGGCAGGGCCTTGCTTGGCCTCTCTGGACTTCCAGGTTTGCATCAGCAAGTCTGCAGGCTTGGGCTCAGCTTTTTGAGGCCCTAGGATAGCTGGGCTCCCAGCTGCTGGGCTTAGAGCAAAAGAAAGGATTTTAGAGTCTTCCAGGAGTATGTGCCACTTGGTGAATCTGAGTTGGAAAGTCTGCACGTGAGGGAAGTGTTTCCATTAAGACAAAAATAAATAAATTAACCTTCCTGCCTTAAACATATAGTTAATAAAGACTGCAAAGATAATTAAGTTAATGTCAGGGCTGGGAGTATCATGTCAGCTTTTTACCTCTGGATGTCGATTATCTGAACATTTTCGACAGTCCTGTCAAAAAATATTCTAGTAATGATATATATTTACCCATTTCCTCCTCAAACATCAGCTGTTCTATTTGGAGAAGTTTTGAGTTTCTCCAGCAAAAGATCAGGCATTTTTTAGGGTTCTTAATAACGGTACTTCAAAAAATCACTGTTCACTTTTGAAAATCCTGTATATCTAATTTGAATTCCTGTTGCAATATATTTTTGTCATTCTTCTCATTTTCAAATTAAAAAATAAAAACCTAACTAAAAAAAAACCCTCTGTCTGAAAGTGATCGATGTAAATAATTAGTATCATTAATGTTAATATAAAGCTGAAGACAAGAATTCTGTATGTTAAAATTACATCTGAACTTCAAAGCAGCAAATCAGCATTGTCACAGTGACTGATACACAGCTACCTCTGTTAGTGGGAGATAAGGAAAGTTTCTATTGATAGTTTGACTTTTTTCTTCTTTCTAAACGGGCCTTCAAGTGTTTTCCTGAGCCCTATAGGGACAGTGTCAGGTGACCTAAAAATGCCGAGATTTGTCTGATTTCAATATTGAATCTTGGACCTTCAAAATCTGAAAGTCTGAAGTGTGGATGTAGGGGCTCAGCTGCAGTGTTCAGCAGTTTTGGCCCAAATAACCCTTGTATCTTAGCTGGAGTATTTGTTTTCACGTCAAGAACCATGCATTGCCGCTCAAACCGCTATTTGTTTAATTAATTATTTATTGGTGCTGTGAGACTTTAATACGTGCTGCTCCTACTAGACTAGTCTAGTTTCTGAACTCCGCGTATGTGCAATTGTAAAGAAATCAAATATTACAGCTGGAAAATGTGAGATCAGCCTTGTCAGTGCCCCAGCCTCCTATTTACCGTGAAAACAAACACAGCTCTCTTCTCATGTCTGCCAGCAGGAAGGGGGTGGGGAGGCAGGCAGAGACACGGGAAAGTTTTTTTTTCCTTCAAAAAGGAAGAAGGTCAACTATTTTGGGAAACTAAAACCACTCAGCAAGTAGAAGAATTCTTTTCTCTCTGCTCAGTGATTAGAGAAGTCTGCAGGCAAGCAGTAATTGCTGCAAATAGTAGAGCCGTGCAGATGGATGTGAGGTAAATGCATCTCTTGGCCTTTGCAGAAACATGTCTTTGCAGAAGGTGAAGTGGATAACACACTGTATTTTCCTGCACCGGCAGTTAAACTCTAATACAGTCTGTAAAGCTCTGCGCTGGGTAAGTCAGTTCTTCAGGTACAGTTAGTCAGCTGATGTGCTGAAGGCAGGCACTGCATGACTGATTTCCACCTGCTGCTTCTGACGTCTCTGCAGGACCCACTGTGTTTCTTAAGGCTGCATCCACCTAGGAGAGGGAAAGAAATAGATATTACTCACAAATTCTTACTCTCGAGATGCAAAACAGTGAAAAATCGTAATTCAAACCGTAAGAAAGAAAAATAAAATTAAAAAAAAAATTCCAAACCTGGAAGAAGCTTCAGACTACCTGGTTAATGCGGCTTTGTTGTGGGGTCCTTGGGCTAACCCTACACCTCCTGCCAGGAGTTCAGGTGTCTCCGCATGCTTCTGGCAAGCAGAGCCTCAAAGGAGTCCATACAGAAAAATATAGGCACGTTCATCACGACTCTCTTTCATGCATTTGTGAGTGCCCTTGCTTTCTTTAGGTTTCACCTCATGGCAATCAATAGTTAGAAAACTCCAGTTTTCTGGGTAGGATCTGAAAAGTATATTTTTGAAATGACCTATTGAAGTCATCTGGTTTTCTGTTCTGCTAGTGTTTTTCATGCAATGAAGATTCCCTTGTGTTTTTAAAGACATTATTCCAAAGCCTGATACTTCAAGATTTTTTTTTTCCTCAATAGATGTATTACTTTTGTGTCTACAGTTATAATGTTACCTCCATTCTTGGTGTTTACATTGCAAATCCTACCAGACTGCTGTTTGAAGTCCTTTCTCTGAGAGCTCTTAGATGTGCTATAAATGTGTTTATCCAGAAAATCAAATATAAATCTATTACAAGGCATTGCTCAGCTCAGAAAATTCCCTGTTTTTCATCACATGGTCCTGGCAATCTCATCCTCAACTGACTGTAGTATTCCATGTAGGATCGTATTGGAACTGTATAAATTTGAACTGTTAAAATGTCCAATCTGCACTCAGAATGCATATGACCGTGCAACACAAAGTTGTATTGATCTTTGCAGTTGCGTTGCGAGCTGTTGTATAATTGGCTGTCTGCAATCACTCCAAGGTGTCCTTTGTTCTTCATTCCCTTTTTTTTTCATTTGATTGTGGACATACATGAGGACGTTTTCTTCCAGACAGATTCAACTGCTGGTGTAGTCTTCCAGTGACCATGCCTCTTTTTTGCTCAGCAGTATCTGTGGAAAGCATAAGTTTCCACTTCTCCCACATCCTTTTGAAGAACACAGAACTAATTTGGCTGTCTTTCTGCCCGTACTTTTGGTGAGGATTTAGCCAAAAAGAATCATACTGTTCCATGTATCAATCTTGTGATTGCCAGAAGTGGGTACCTCAGCGTAGACGTGTCCTGGAAGGCACCATGAGTCCACAACACCAGTAGGAAGGTCGCTGCCTTTTCTTTGTCTCAGCTGGAGCTCCTCCCGCAGCATTTGCAATTTTCTCAGCCCCTAGAGCACCTATTTCCTTTCTCCATCTCGAAGATAAAATAATTCCTACTCAAAATGTACTCTAATTGAGATTTGTGTTGCCCTCTCCATTTGCCTGCAATACTGTGTCTGTTCACTGGCTTTACAGATGGTGAGTGCTACATTTGGAGAGGAACGCAGTGAGGAATGGCCAGCAAGAGTCTGAAAGATCCTTCCCTCGTGTTGGGTGTGCACAGCCTTCTCAGGCTATGTCTGCCTTTTCTTCACAAAATTCCCGTCATTGTTATCATCATGGTGTTAAGTTCTTTGGCTACCGATGATTTTAGTACAGTGTTCCCAACCTCTGCAGAGCAAGTTGTGACAATATTTGCAGTGTTGTTATGTTAAAAATTATTTAACGTGTTATTAGTTTTATTAAGTATTTTTAATATATACTATATTACCTAATATAAAATAATATTATGTTCTAATATAATATCTTCCTAAATTAAAAAAAAAATGTGTCTTCTGTAGCAAAACAAAGTATTTGGGAGATCTGGGTGTCCATCATCTGAGACAGCCATTTTATTTCTGTCAGGTCTTTTTGAGATTACATACCCTTGTTACAGAGAGTTAAAATGTTTTGAATGCTATGGAGGGAGGAGGAGGGGGAGATTTTGGCCAACAGTTGGTTGTCTCAAGTCTTTCATCTGACAATGCTTGTGCCTCTCTTGTGCTGATCACAAGATCATTGGATTATCAAGGAAGACAGTGAGGCCGATACTAGGCATAAAACTCTTTGTCACGTGTTGAGATTACTATTCATTTGTCAACTCCTACATCATTAGCTTAAATTGCCCATTCATTGGTATGCATAATTATTCTGCTTTGAGTTCGTTCTCTTATTTTTCGGGTGGCTCTGTGATGAGACTGCTGCTAGGCAGGAGTACTGCTGGAAGGTCTTGGAGCGCATCCAGGCAAAGGTTAAAAATGGCTATTACTATATTCCAAAACATTTATTCCTTCATTGCTCATCTTCTCTTCTCAGATGTCATCCTATGAATGCAGTGTGACACATCGAAAAACCCCAATGAACCCTTCCAACAAATATTTGTTCACAGTAGATGCATGATTCATGAGGTGTTATTCTGCCAGCATACGGACATCAGGGTTTTGTCCTGTTTATTATTAACTACTTGGAATCTTATAAACTTCTCTAATATTACCCTTCTTCAGTGTTTGTTTTGGAGACTACAGTTTTTTCTTTATTTGAGATGCTATAAACAATGTAATTTCGTGAATCACTATACCGTAAGGACTGATATAGTTAATGTTTTTAATAGAAGTTGCTGGCATCCATGAGTTGTTTCTCACTATTGGGTGGAGATTTAGTGTGAGTTTTCTCACCATGGCCTAGGAAAGTCAGGGTGTAAGTCCAAGATAGCCTGATCTGAAGTGGATGCCAATCAGTAAAGGTAAAGTGCATTTCACCTACACTTAATGGTCTAAATTTGGCTTTAGATGCACGTGAGTCATTTACTTTTTTTTTTTCTCCCTTTTGACCATTAATAGAAAAAGGCCTGTGTCCAGAGGGTGATTCATCTGAACTATGTAAATCACCTAAAATTAGGATATTATTGCTCTCTGGTAGTTCCTAACTTTCTCTGTTGAACAGTGTGCAGGAATCCCAGAGGAGATTTAGAGGAGGTACCCAACTTTTACACAGGTAAAAGTAAATGGCATGAATCTTGCCAACAAAGACAGCCGTAGCATTTACCCAAATGTAAGCTCTACTGCTTGAAGTACCTTCTCGCACTCTAAAATGTAGTGAGATTCAAAGATAAAGGAACTGGCATATACCACTGAAATGCTTTTTGACACATATTTCTGAGAAATGTAGAGGGACTTAATGAAAGTATGGTCCTAAAGGAAAATCGAACCTTCTCTATTCAGCGTGAGTACAAACACAACAGTACCTTGTAATTCATTGCCTAGTTGCACAAAAGTAATGTGATTAGCTTGGAATGTAAATCTTGTGATACTGCTACTTTCTGAGTGCGCAGAAACTTCCTTTTAGAAGATGACACTCAATTGAAAATCTTCTGTCTTGGAAAACAGGACTGAAACTTTACCAGGGAGTTAGAGTTTGTTGTGCTTTGGTTTGATGAAGAACCTTGCAATGAGCTTTAACATGACTGTGCTGAGAAACTAAGTGGAGTGAAATGGTGAAAATATTGATAGCTATTTTCACTACAGTGCTTTCCACCAGTCACCCAGCTTTCCTAAATCCATTGTGTGTTTTGGCTGTAAGACAAGTAGTCTGTGTTTTCTGAAATTAAAGTTGGACACTATGAACATGTTGTAATCATGTTTTGAAGATTATATACTAAAATAAATTCTCTTCCTTCAGTAATGATTTTGAAAATTGTCCAGATTCCTGTATCTTTGACTGTTGCTTAAGTCAAAGTTACCAGTCAGAAAGTGCAAAGGGTTCATTTTGGGACCGGATTTTTCACTCTAATTTATATGGTCATAATGTGCTTTCTTACTCATGTCAGCATCTGAGTTGGTTAGTTTCTGTTTTCCATAGTAATATTTTAAAAGTATAGGTGATCTCATTCTCTTCTCACTCTAGATCAACACTAAAGTTACTGCTATTTGGTAGTAGTGTCAATACCACTAGGCCCAGATTCATTATGATATGTCTTATTTAAATTCAGGCTAATTCAAGCATATCAGGAAAGTTTTCAAGTATTAGCTAACATTGTATTATAACTCTTGCAGATAATCAACAATTTATTCAAAATGTATTCCAGAACTGGTATTTAGGACTTGAAGTATTTGTTGGTGCTTTCCAGCATATCCGTTAACTATGTTTGTGTGTTTTCTTTCGCCTTGCAAAGCCAACGAAATCTTTAGCAAATTGCTGTTTTGTGTAGAATTACAGGCAATTGGTATTATTTTGCAAAGCATGTGCAACATAAAAATGACTCATTGAAATTTCAAAGTTTAATATGCTAGAGAGAGAAAAGAAACCAAATTATATAGAGCCTTGTAGCAATAAACATTTTAATTTGCTTATGTTGTGATATTCAGTGACTGTAAGCCACATAAATCAGATTTCTGTTCTTTGCTTTTGTAGCTGCTGCTTTTACGTGTTTCATTCACAGTGCTTTTGCATGAAGTAGCAAGCGGACACTTGCAATGTTTTCTGTTCATTTTTCTTAGAGCTCTAGCTTGGGATGACATGGTCTATGAACCGTATTTGAATCTGTGAACTATGTTTGATTTCTGTAGGCATAGGGCCAACATCAGTATATCTCCATGCTGGTTTGATCTGAACGAATTCAAAAGCATTTTAAAAAGAGGTTGGTACTGTTAGCCTTTTTTTATAGTTACAAAACCTGAAGCAGGTCTTGTATAGCCTTATGTCCTATGGTTAGTTAAGCAGTATTGCCTGGATTTCACTGGGAACTCATGGAAGAAGGACTCACAAGGTTTTGAAGTGGTTGTAGGATTTGAGGTCTGAGGTGCTGTAGGCAGTCTTGTTGTGTTTTGTTTCATTTTTAAGGTATTTCCTATAACTAGGAGCTTGAACCAGCAGCACTTGAGTTCTGTTGCTGATTCTCTCATCGATCTGGGAAGATGGTCAAAATTTCTGTGCCTCAGAGAGGTTTAAATTAACCTCTGTTAGCTTCACTGCAAGAATTAACAAATGTCTGGAGTTGCTAAAATAAAGTGGAAAGAATTGTGATTAAGGCTTGTCCTTTCATACTTGATAGTAGTAATTGTAAGTATTCCTTTTATTGAAACAAATGGCGGTTTTCCTCCATGTATATGATCTGAAGCTTGTTAGACCACAAATTAATGGAACAGAAGTCCTTGTGAGCTTTGCCTAAGAACTGAAGACTCACTTAAAGGTAAACAGCACCTGACAACTTTCTATTCCCTTCTTTCTAGGAATCATCACTTTGAAGGAAACTAGTGGGGACAAATAAACAAAATCCCTGAAATTTAAGACAAAATACTTGAAGAAAATATTCCTCATACTTTTCAGATAACTATTTAAAATTTAACTGTGCCTGATAGAAAAATAAAACTTTCTGTTGCTGTTTTAGAAATAACTTTTACATCCTTCATCTTTCATCTCCTTTATTTTGACACAGATGATGAACTAGAGTGAGATTTACATGCGGATATTTCATCTGCCAATCTATCTAATTGTGCTTTGAAGGTTTCTATCAGTACACTTTTCCAGTACCTTGTAAATCATTACTTTAACACTAAACACATCTTTCCCAGATATCCTTGCTTCAAGCGTCTGTGTTGAAGTCTGCTGAAAGAAATGGGAATCCCTTGACTGACTGTCACAGACCAAACCTCCCAAAGATACTTCGGCCTAAATTTCATGTTTGTTTAGACACGATGATATGAATCAAATTTCACCCTTCCTTAAGGAATGAGCTGTTTGTTAACTATATTTGCAACTACTACTGGAAACAGAATTATAAGAAAGCACAGTTTAATACTGTTTAGAGTTTAGGCCTCTATTTTTATGAGATATTTGATAAGGGTATTTTATACTAATTCTGACTTCTATTGCAATTTTATTTTTGTAAATTTTATTTTTTCTACTTACATTTTACCAAGGAAGCAGATTGCTGTTATTTACATGCTGAAATACATTGACTAATATTTACATATTCATGTACTGGCATAAGAACATTGAATCCAGACTGAAACAGAGAGCTGTCATGCATGATTTCCACTTTATGCACTCTAATTTAGATACCTTAAATAATTACATGCTCTTATCTATGTGCCTGATTGATTTTAATGATATCAAAGTGGCAGAGTGACTGCAAATGAAATTCCTCACTCAACAAGTCATCCAATAATTATTTCTGTGAAAAGTTGCAGAATTTTCCTGAAAAGTGCCTCAAATGACTCCATCAGGACTAAGCACATTTCTGGGAGGCATATTGCCCTGAAATTTAGGTCTTTACTCTCAAAATTAGGTCAGAAAAGCTATTCTGTCAATACTGCAGTGTGATTGATATACTTTTGATCATAAATCCAGTGTTTCTCTTGCACTTACCAAACAAATGAGGATTTTCCACATGATAAGTGAGGAAAAACAGCCTGTTTCAGAAGCACAGGAAGGGCAAAACTACATGTATCCTCCTTTATTTTTCTTTTCCTCTGGCAAAAGCCAGTGAAGGGGCTTAGGGAAGAGAATAGTCTCCTTAAGAAATGAGCAGAGATTGTTGTGAGGAAGGGAGGGAGGGAGAAAAGATTTAGGGAGAGCACAAAGTGCTGCCATTGGAGAGGGCTGAGACAGCTGAATCAGGGTGATACAGACTTTTCATTATCAGAAACAATTACTCCGTCGAGAACAGCATGGGACTTCATGAAATGTTTTTGAACTCGGACTCCTGATAGGAGCGCATTACATAACTTGTGCTTTGTGAATGCTGGCAGCCAGCAACCTACAGAAAGACACGGCCAGAAGCAACGCACTCAGCCGCTTGCGTTTTAAAAAAAATATATATCTGGGCCAAGCATTAAACAGACAAGCCTATCTTTACCCTTCCCTCTGCCCCCTCTGTCAACAGAAGCCTGGTTTTCATCACAGATTAATAAATGAAACCTTCTATCATTTTCCTGTGCTTCCCACAGCCTTTTGGTAGGAGTTAACAATGCTCCGAGTCAACATTGCCACGATGCTTGAAATATCTTTGCCTGTTTGTTCACTTGAAAGAGTTGTGGTGATGGGGTTAGAGAGAGGGTTTTAAACCGCCAGCGTGTACAACCTCAGAAACTTCAGGATGGTTGTGATTGCATTTGATTTGACAAAAATCTGTTGGAGAGCTGTATTTCAGTTTTATAATAACGTTTTTTTTTTTAAAGACCCCGTGTTATATATTTCACTGTCTCCCGAAGTGATTATTTGTATCATTTGCTGTTAAGGAAATATGTCTAAGTGCTGAGGAATTCAAATTAAGCAGGCTCAGCTGGAGCGAATAGCTGGAGGATTTCACAATACCGTTCTGAAATTAGCGGCAGGCCCAGAAGCCAGGGAAATTCTTGAATTTGGGGGTTTTACCATAGTGGACATAGCCACTAAATCTTACTTATTTGTTTTCAAATCAGTGGGTTTTTAGACCATGTTATTTCACAATCTCCTGTCAGTGGTTGTTCCTCTTTTTTACTTTCTCTTCCATCTGCCCTAAAAAAGATGCAATCTTAGCCAAACAAGCAGAACCTCTTCCACATTTCTAAGAGAAGTGTTTATAGTACTAAACACCATAGAATTTTGTTGGTTTCAGGTGTTTTATTTATGAGAAAAAAAATAGAATCACTGACCTTGGAGGCAGAGACAAACCTGCTGAGCCCTAAAGGAAACTGCAATGTAGGTAATTACTGAATTTGTGAAAATTTAACAGAAAAGGGACATATTAAATTCCACTGTAACATATCCTTTTCTGCATAGTGCGTTCATAAAAAAAAAAAAAAAAAAGTTTAAATTTCTCTGTGTTGTGTAACTTTTTGATTCTATTTACATGGTAAACACTTCTCTGTTTTGCTTTCCAAGGGCCGTCATTCCCTGCCTGCCTAATCTGCTGTTGCTAACAAAAAAGTGCCAGTAACGAACCAGGGAGGAACATCCTTCTCTGGTCCTTTGTTTTCACTCTGCTAGGTGAACACATGTGTTTTTCCCTTTGCCTTTTCTCTTTTCTCCTTTTCACTTCTGGGAAAGGAAACCATTTTTATGCTGCACTAAGGAAAAGTGATGGAAAAGTGGAAACCCATACTTTTCTCCTTAGCAAGCGGAGATCTGTTTTCAGTCTGATGTTTGGTGAAAGGAAGCTTCAGAGCTTGGGCCAGCTGCCAGGAATGTCTGATTTCCTTTCCACCCACTCCTATGATCCTCCCTTTTGGCAGTGATTACCGATGACCACAGCTGTCATGCTAGGTCATGGTAAGCTGTCAAGCAAGGTAGTATACGAGATGTACAAGGCCCAGTCCTTGATCTGCGCTGAAGAACAGGATCTTGGTATCAGGCAGTGCGTGAGCATTCCACAGCAAGCAGTGTCGGGCTGATGTCAGCTTGCTGTTCTGGTTTCTTGAGAAGGTGGGCAAGCAGGAGGTGCTTCTCTAGCCAGTGGAAAGCTTCTTCACAACTTTTCCACAGCTACTGATATCCTGGAGCATGAGGATGGGTTGTAATTTAGTCAGAATGGATGGTTGTCTAGAATGGGTAAGTCCTTCCAGCCAGCTGAAGCTACAAATAGCATTTTAGGTTGCCCTCGCCTAGTAAGTATGTAATAAGGCAGAGAATTCCATAATCAATGATCAAAAAAATAGTGTTCAGGTGGTTGTGCTGCATGCAGCACTCTATGGGTGACCGACTGTTGACATAACGGATGTGGCTGAAAATCACCACAGAACTGCAGACCTCAGTTCAGAAAATGAAGGATACTGTTGTCAGGACATAACTTCTATAAATAGGGCTTGCACTCTATGTAAGGTAGTATTTTGTTAAGCTTCACGTGTTCAGTGCCAAGTGCATAAATGTCTTCTGAAGAGGTATTACTTTATTATGTTCTATACCAGAGGTTTCAAAATCATTTTCACTGGGGGCCACATCAGCCCTGCAATTGCCTTCAAAGGGCCGAATGTAATTTTAGGACTTTTTGAATGTAACTACTCCTACATTCATACAGCCCTAAAATTACATTTGGCCTTTTGAAGGCAACCGTGAGGCTGATGTGGCCCCCAGTGAAAATGAATTTGACACCCCTGTTCTTTATTGTTATACTGGCTTCATAATGCACTTTTTGCTGGAGCTTCTGTTCGTCTTCTGACAGTGTATTAAATAACATGACTAAAATCTGATAGGTGTTTGTTGTGTATGTCTTCCTCCAAAGGGGAGGCATTTTCAATTGAGTGTTTGTTTTAAAAATGTGTAAGAGCAGGTTGCTTTCTGTTTCCCAGAGAAAAATGGTCAACACTCGAGGGACAGAAGGTTGTAAATGCTGTGATCGTACATTGTTTTTGTGGGAGTTCATTGCAGCTTTAGGTTGGCACAGCCAAGAAACCTGCCTTCTAAGTAGCCTCAGGGTGTGTGGGTGTAGGTGATGCTGGTTTCCTTCAGTTCTTATTTAAGATCCATGTGATCTTGCTCCAGTTGGAGGTATGATCACCTTAAAAAGTCGCATCTGAACTTCATTTGGTATGATGTATTTTGGAACAGTAAAGATTATTTCAGTTCTTTCGCTCTTTGTTCTCACAAAACACCTATGGCCTTGTAACAAATCTTACATAAAATTAAATTTGATTTTATTAAGCTCTTACACAAGGTTGGGAGAAAATTCCAGGAACCCTCTGGACAAGAGCCGGTTTCTTTACAGATTTATCCTGGCCAAACAAGGCAACTAATGACTACTTTCACAAGGCTGGGAAATCCACAGCTACAGCTAAGAGAGGTTAAAAAAATGTAATAAATAAACAAGTCTGTCCACAAACCCTTCCTCAGGAAACCAGCATGGGAAGCACAGGCATTTAGAATGACAATCCAGCATGTTCTGCCAAAGAGAGACGTTCCAAAACAGCTGTAAAAATGGCTATGGTTTCCTTGAACGTCCATTTTAATAGCATTATAGCCTCAACTGTTTACATGTTAATCTAATTGTTTTCATGCTGTCAACTGTATCTATTGCAATTGTATAAAGTTTTAAACCCACGCAAGTAACCCTCAAGAGGGAGCGACAGACTTCAACAAACGCTGCTGTCCATGAACCCAGCTACCTTCCAGCCCCCACTCATTCAGGTACAGTTGGTTTTGAGGCTGTGACAGAAACTGTTGTTTGGTCTCCCTGTGGGATACCACATTTGGTTCATTTGTGCAGAAAGCTTTTCGGAACTGTCCCATGTCTGGAGCACTCAGGAATGAATGCGCTTCCTCTCTTTGAATAATGGGTGAAATCCCGGTGGAAGAGGAGGTATTTAAATAACCACATTGCCACGTAGAGTATCTCATTATTTCAGTCGTCAGAGTCCCTGATCTGTATGAGCACATATTCATAATCAGCCTGGTGAATGCTCTCTGTGGCTACTTATCAGCTGTGAGCCTGTGTTTCCATTTTACAAGTGCAACTACATAAGAATACGGTATGTCTTGTCATTACTAGAATAATTTCTTTTTTTTGTCTCCAAGAGCAGAAAGTTCCAACATAGCACAATCCTTCTTTGTGTAATCTTACATGCTTTCTTCTTGTTGCTTTGCTGTCTTGGTCTGTGGAACATAATTACTGAGACACGAAAGGATTTCTGTGTCTGGTCCTCACTGCCATGTTAGTGAGTTTAGCTTTAAATGTATTTGCAACTGGAAGGACATGTGTCCATACTTCTGAACTCCCCTACACTTAACCAACCCAAACTGACTTTTGGGAGCAGTCTCTGGCCTATACTAACTTCTGAGCTGTGTAGGAATTAGCTGTAACCTGGCACACTCCCAAATGCCAGCTGACCCAGACTAAAACCGTGTCAGTGCTGCTCCACCACTTTAACAAGAAAAGCATTTGACATTGCTTAATCTGCCAGTATACGTGCAGCTCTTAGCCACAAGACAGACCCATCTGTACTGGTCAAAGGGAGGACTCAAGTCCCTCAAGTGAAACTCAGATGCCTACATTTCAGTTCAGACTGAGAGTTTGCAAGGCCATCTGCAGTCATCATTGTTTCTGAAAGCCCAGGGACACAATTTTTCCCAACAAATTCCTTGAGTAGTACTGCCTTTATTCAGAAATAATACAATTTTGGTAAAACTCAGTGTCTTGGCAAGTTGAAAGCACCATCAGAAGCCACAAAGCAGGCTTCCCTGATTTGACATCTCCTGAAGGGCTGGGTTTGGTAGGTCTGCTTGTGGTGACAGTGGTGGGTGGAGCACAAAAGCAAGCATCCATGGCTACTGAATTCAGGACTGTGTGTAGTGCTTGTGGTGAAATGCTGAGCTGTGTGTTCAAATCTGTATCCTTCACTTCAGATAACTACTGAGACTCACATGGAAGAACTCTGGGGTTTTCTGCTGAGTGGGGGATATGTGGATTTAGGATTCTAAGGGCACTGTGGGTGTAGGGTCCTAGTTGCCTGTTTCCTTTGGAAGTCTTCTGTCCTCTATGCTATAGCTTAAGGTGGATGGTAATATTAACACTGGATGTGCAAAACAAGAGAGTGATCTTGATCTAGTCAGCCACACCTAAAGGAACATGTGAGGCCTCTGAATACAGAAGGGGTTCATGAATAATTCCTATGACCATCAATAAGTTTAAAGAAGCTCTGCAGTGTAGAGAAATGAGGGATTCCAGACACGCTTTTCCATTTGGCATTTCCTTCAGCAGCTTGATTGACTGAGGCCTCTGGCTGCTGGGAGTCCCATCACCATGCATGTAAGTGCTTTGTGATCGGCCAAGAGCTGCTACCCGGGCTGAGACTGCACAGTCTGCTCTGGGAGCTGGGCCCCTGCAGCAGAAGTGAGCATAACATCCTCATATGAGAGTCCCACTGAAGATGTAAGCGGCATTGACCCAAGGAAATTGCAGGCAGATGTCCAGTGTCCTCAGGTAATGCCTTGACTCTGGGGGCTGTGTATCAGCTCAAGGGTAGATCATGTTGCTCTAAAAAAAATGTCGTGCTTTGAAGTGAAGATGTTCTTGTCCATCTCAGCAGAACTTGTGCTAACAAGGAAATTCCTGAAAAAATGCTGCAAATAGACCTTCATATTCTCCATCTGTCAACTCCGCATGAGAATTATGTACCCCTTGCAGCACTTCTGTGCATTTTAATTCTCTTGTCAGCCAGTCTTGGCCTTGTATTTGAGAAATATTTGCATCTTATTTTCTACCAGGGTATCTATCAAGCAACTGCTTCAAGATAGAATTTGGACTAAGAATGCTCCATTGGTCAAAACTTACATACTGTTGGTACCAGTAATTCTATAGGATATCAGAGAATATTGAATACTCGCTTTTTGAAGGCTGTGAACTGGCTTGTGTTGGATAATCAGAAATGAGAATCAATACTCAGTTTTGAAAGATTAGATTTACAGCTGTAGAATGTCTTCCCACTTCCAGCACGATGTTTTATGTGCGTGGTAAGGAGGGAGTGTTAATTTAAAACTGTGTATAAGAACGCATATTTTGATAACTGGGACTGTTGTGAAATGTAGATTGACTCAGACATTTTTAGGATGTGCTAAAACACTAAAGAAAAAACTTATTAAAAGTGCATAAAATTCTAGTTGCTTGCTAACTGAAGAAACATTCAACAGAAGTTAAATGGAGGTAAATTTCTGTTTAGGCCTGTTCCAGTATTTTGACTGACACCTGGCATAGCATGTGAGCCAGATTTAACAGAAAACTGCTTAACGCTTTGTGAAGAAGAGCCTTCCGCTAGTGTTAAGGAAACTGGATTAGAAATGGCTGGTTTTCTCACGAAGGAGACGTCAGTCGTGGAGTTTCATTCCTTTGAGTGCCCTCAAGAGACCAGGCAGATCTGATCGGCAAGGAGCGCTGCTGACTCAGGCTGCTGCGGGAAGGCGTGGAAGCCCAGCCAAGGAAGTCTCTGACCTTCACTTTGCCGCTGACCCTCACTTGGGTTTTCCTGCCTGGAAGAGAGGCGGTGGGCTGGGGTAGCTGGGGAGGAAACAGAGACCAGAGCCATTGACCTCAATCTAAACACAATACAGAAAAAGACAATAAACTCCAGGAGGAAAAACACTGGAGTGATTTACCTAGGAGGAAGTGAGAATATTAAATTCTTTCAAGTAACTTCAGGAGGTGTAATAGAGGAAATCTATTGAAAACACACAGAGAAGACATCTGTCTCTAGCCAGTGAGCCCCGTGATCCACGGTAGCATTGGATATCTACTATATAACTGATTACATACATACAAATTATTAAATTTGTGAATGCCATGGGATTATTGCAATTGTGCGTTCATATTGCTGTTCTGTGTCTGGAAAAGTAGAAAGGTTATAAACTGTAATAAATTCATCCTCATTTATCTGTTCATCTGGATATAAATTCAAGGTGGCAAAATTGTAAGCCCACTTGTCCAGAGCTGACTAAGATTTTTAATGTGGGTCACAGTGGCCTGTGATGGGGTTCCTCTCCTTGAAGGTCTGTTTTACCCATTTTACCTAGTACTATAACACTTCTTCTCCCTCTCCCTGTTCTGTCCTCTCCCCTTTCCCATGTATTTAAAAACATGTTCTGTTTAATACAGAGAAGAACTGTAGATATATGAATTGCCAAAAACATGATAAGGTTTTGATATTTACCTTTCTGCAGTTTGCACAAGTGTGTCACCTTGGCTCTAGGTATTCACAAGACTCTTCTGCTCTCGATGCTTATCCTTACCAGAGAGTGGGAAGACCTGTGTGCAGTAAAGCCTCTTTGTTACAAACATGGGAAAGCAGCTAGAAAGCCAATTTGTAACAGCAGACAAGTTATAAATAGTAACTTACAGATTCATTCATACTCTGAACAGAAATTCTTTGATTCTATTCATTACAGTATTATGTTACCTTGACTCTGGTTTCCATGTACCAGATGTGTATAGCATATGCTTTGTCACATCCTTAGGTTCTTAGACACAGAGATCAACTGACATATGTCAAGGGTAATTCTTATACTCTATCTGTGCCTGGCTGAGAGCACCTATGCATGTGGAGGGGACAGAGCACCAGAATTCAGGCCTCTTAAAGGAATTGTTTCCTGTCAGATGATGAAGATTAAATAATGGAAAGTATTCTCTTTTTCTCCAGTCTCTTGAGTTTGATATTTTCATAACTCTTAACCCAGATTAAATCTTCATGCATTTTGAACATGAAAAAATAGAGAAATTCTGCCTTTTATAAAATACGCTTTCATTAAAAAGAAGCTAGAAAACCATCTTCGGGGTAACTGCTTCTATAAGAAAGAGACAAAAAGAACCAACCCTCCGCACAAACTAAATCTTAACAGCATAATTCTATAACGAAAGTCAAAATAAAATTTATTCAGTTCTCCTAATTGATGCAATATTGCCAGGTAATTGGAATCCATTTTGTATGTGTGTCTAGGACACAGTGCTCATGTTCAGTGCTGTGAAAGAAAGTCTATGAAGATTCCATTTTGCAATGCTGAAAGCAGTTCTTCTTGTTTCAAGGAAAGTCATACGTTTTGTTGGCAGTTATGACTAAGTGTGACCAAGTACAAGACACACTGAGTAAAACGTTATGGTTGTAAGCCTTTTAGTTTTCTGCCCAAAGCACCCTGGGAAAAGTGTTTTGAGAATCTACCATGTAACATATAGGTAAACGAAGAACATACCGATTTCTTACTATTGGCGTGTCTCATCGTTCCCTACTTTGGCATGTCTTTTCTCTACTCCCTGTACTAACACTGTATGTGACTGAACACATGGAAGTATATCTTACTGTATCAATATTTCCTTGACATTAACAACTTCA
This sequence comes from Pampusana beccarii, assembly GCA_013399365.1. Lineage (NCBI taxonomy): Eukaryota > Metazoa > Chordata > Aves > Columbiformes > Columbidae > Pampusana > Pampusana beccarii. The sequence goes on from VWYH01001802.1 coordinate 916,003, forward strand.
AGCAGTGACATCATAAAATGGGGAAATGAGAACAGCTTTGAAAGAGAATCATCGCTAGGTTTGACACTCTGTTGACTCGCCAAGAATGAAAGAGGGGTTTAATATTTTGTTTATTACTTGTTCATTGTGTATTACTAAGGCTACGTGATGTGTTTGGGTGGCCTAATTCTCTTTCCCATAATTTAAAAGAATTCTCGAGTGCAGGAGTACTTCTGGGAAAGCAACAGAATCAGATCAGTTGATGAGATTTGATTTATGTGAACTATTGTCTCCCATATATTTTATCTCCAATCCTCTTACTTCAGGAAGACTTAGATATCAAATGCGTAAGATTTTTGTGACAAATTCTTTAGATTCAGGCTCACTGTGGATTTAATTTCACTAAGCAGTTCACTGCCCTCCAAACGTCTTTAGGTTTGAGGTAGTTGTTGTTGATGCCCAGCAGGTTTGTGAAGAGTAGTAAGTGGTTAAACCTAACTTTCTAAAAACTATATTGTCAAGTGTGATGGTATGAACAATTTAAAAGTCTTTTGGAAGTTCTTCTTTTGAGAATATAAAGTTATTTTTCATCTCTGTGAATTATATTGATTCTGAGTCCTCACACAAATGAATACCAACTAGTAGGACTACTTCTATAATTGCAGGGTGACATAATAAGTAGGGGTGGGAAATTTCTAAAGCTGTTTGCCTTCTGGTTCACAGGCCTGTAGTGTTAAATTTTTCTTGTGCACTCTGGCAGGATTTGCTGTCTAACGGAGTTTGCATCAGCTAATGGCAGAATTAGCTGTAGCAGCGTGGTAGACCTGTGATTTTGTACTGTAGCTGGAGAATCATCACGGATACAACCCTGGACCTACACACCCAGCATCTATGGTGTGTCAGTGATGTGTGCTTCAGCAGGAGAAAGGTGTGCTCTGGATTTTTGGAAAGGCCATTTTCCAGCAGATCATGTGCCCTACAGTAGGATCTGGGTGGATTCAAGGAGAACATTTGGTTGGGTGTCTGTCTTAAAAAAACCACAAATCAATAGACCAAAGGAAATTTTGTAGTCTGTTAGTTGGCGTCTGCTTCCAGTAAGAAATGAGAAAGTGAAGCTGCGTACTAGGTCTCCTGGTCTTCTGCATTTGCCTTTATGCTGTGCGAGTAGAGATATATAACCTTAATATGTAGTTTGTATAGGCTGACTGCCCTGTATTTCAAATAGTGAATGATACCAGAGGAAAACTAAGTGGAAGATTTCATGTTGCAGGGCTGAGAAGCTAACACAAACATGCAGCTGGAGCGGTGGGCTGGGTACCGTGTGCATGACCAGTGCTTCCAATGTTTTTTCATCCTTCTTAAAATCACTGGCACTGCTGTACAAACTGCGTTGAGTATGTTCAGCTATTTTTGATTGTTATAACTTTCTTCCTTTGCATAATCTAAAATTAAACACTCTGCGGACTCATCTACAAAAGCTCAAATTGTAAATCAATCCTAGCTGTGCATGTGAAAGAAACCTATTTGCAAACTGGAGGTCTCACTGCCACAGAGCAGGACTTTGACACTGGCACTTGCTGTGGGATGTTTGGTCTCCTGACAGACTGGGAGTACATGGGGACTTCTTGGAATACATCTGTAACAGCTAATAAAGACTTGCCATAAATAATAAGTGCCCAAGGTGATATTCTTTCTCATGAACATTTTAGTAGTTTCTCTTCCCCAGTAGGAGACTCTCAGACTTCTTAATAGAGGCATAGAATGAACTCTCTGTGCCACGGCTGTCTCTCTCCATCACTCTTTGTTTTCTTCTCGCCTGTTCCTTATTGCTGGCTGCCGCTGCTCCACTCTGCCTCCAGCTGTGAGGGCAAAGTTTACAGTGTCTTCAAAACCTGCTGTTTGTTTTCTTTGTTCGGGGTAAAGCTTGATGAGGCACAAGGCAAAGTGTCTCCCCTGCCCACTGGAATGCCCCAGGCAGCAGGGAGAATGCTCCTGCAACTCAGCCCTGCTCCCTACACCAAGCGTGAACTGGGAACAGAAGAACCAAGGCTGTTTGTGCAGTAAGACACTGCTCCAGATGGTCCTGGTAGCATGATGAAGATTAGCTGAATAACTTTCTGAACTGCCCGAATAACTGCTGAATAACTTTCTAACTGCCTTTTTCAAGGCAAAATTCAGATATTTTTATGTGGAAGCAATGTATCCTGAGGACATCCATGCTCTCTACTTAGCTCACCTTTGTCTATAGGTTCTTTGTTAGACACAGGTTTCTTTCTTTGTTTGCACACTGTTTTCCTGAATTTCCGGAAGCACCCTGCATGATGGAAAACAACTTAATGTTCTACCTTGCTGGTCTACTAAATTCCATAATCTCAGAAAATCTGAATAGTAGTTCTCTATCAAAGTGTTTTGTCTTAAAATTCAGTCCTGCTGGGAAATTATGCCTAGCCACCTTTAAATGGTTTAGAACTGTATTTTTAACTGGAGTTAGAATATTTCCTGAAGGAACCTACAGTCTGGGATGGAGTCCAGATGTACATTTGAGATGGCTAAAATGGAAAGTCCTGATTTTTTTATTAGGCATGACATTCAGAGTGCAAAATGAAGTGTGAGCGAAGAAAGCATGTTGGCATGGCAACAGCAAGTACAATTTAATACAACAGGTTTTGATTCTGACCTGAGAAAGGAACTATTTGTCCTGAGAGTCAGCTTGTAGCCCATAAAAGTTTTAAAAGACAGCAACTTGCCTTCACTGAAGGCCAGCAACCAGAGAGATGGATACCTCAGAGCTCTCTGGCCAACAAAAGAATCTAATTATTCTAATGGTTGTTGCTCTGGTATAGATGTGCAAAAGGAATTGCTTCAATAATGCATCTATTGCTCACATGATAACTGCCTGCGGGCAACCTTTTAAGCTCAGGGTCTCTCTGTTATTTTTAATAAGATAGGTGATGTTTGTAGAACTGTAATACATAATGAGGCTAAGTAATTTACAGAAAAATACACAGTGTCAATTACCAGGATTAAAATGTAGGGTTTAGAAATTCCTGTCTTCCAAATCTATGAGGAATCCAAAATTATGTCCCCCCTACTTGCTACAACTATTCATCTGAAAAGACTGGGAGAAGAAATGACTACAGGAAAGCAAGCTGTTTTCTAGATTAGTTTATTAATGACCAATAGCTTAAACTGCACGTCTGATGCCAGGTATTTGGTTTCGAAGGTCATACTAATTTTCCTTTCAAGATTAGCTGCTCTGGATTCCTGAGAGTGGAGCTGGCTGCACAAGCCACATTCAAAACATTTGACTCTCTCATTCTATCTGCTGCCACCTCATCTGTCTCCATAGGAAGAGGTAAAATTACAGGACCAAAAGGAGGAATGAACCACTTTCCATTTTTTTTTTTTGATTCACAGGAAGAAATAAGCACCACAAATCTCGAGAGTAACTTTGATGTTCCAGGATTTGCAGTTCACCCTCTGGACTAAAGATGCTTGAAGCAGTTTGGCTAAGGGTAAGGTATGATCATCCAGGATGAACAAAAGATTCTAGACATGACTCAGAGACTCACCATGGAGAGGACTTGGGTCACTTCAGTGGAAGGCAAGCAAAGCGTAGGCATCTGTGTGCACTTTGTGACCTGAGGATCCTTTTGTTTTCATCTCATTGTTTGCAGGTGTCTTCATAGAATAGTGGGCAAAGGGATTTGTGCTCATCAACAGCATATGCACTGAAGGCAATAAAATCTTCCACTGTGTAGGTGCATATGAAGTAAAGCTTTTCTAGTGGTCTAACACACCATACCATGCTCTCACCATAGTCAGATTTTGATAGCTCAAGGAATATGCAGAAATCAAAGAGCAGTATCCTTGTTGCACCATGATTTGTTGTTGTTCGAGACTTGTATGACCTATTCACAGCTCTTTCTATAGTGGAAAAAAGATCATTATAATAACACACAAAACTTGAGTTTCATGCTTTTCTGACACTGTGATTGCTGGCTGCATTTGGAATATGTGCCTCAGTTAATATAGGCCTACCCTGGCCTAAGTTAACAGTCCCTTTGTCTAAATATTTACTATTTTTTCATTTAAGAAGGAAGGTGCTTAAAATGTTCCAGCATGGCTGAAAGCTTTAAATAGAAGTACACTTAAAATGCATGTTATGTGGTTCATATACTGTTGAGAGAGGGAAGAACATGAGGTGGGGTTTCAAGCAGTGAATTTCGCTGCCTTTTGATGTTGTATGGGTTGAGTGCATGTCATGAACTAAAGTCTGTTGTAGCCCTCTTTTATGTAGATCTTTCTGCTTTTGGTGAACCTTTAGAAATTTTATCCTGTTAATGATTTTTTTTTTCAGAAGCATGCATATGTGAAATTTTGCTGTTTAATATGTCACCTAGATGCTCTCTCATTGCCTGCCAAAATCAATAGAAAGAGCCCCATTTCATCAGTGTTTTGGAAAATTGTTTGCAGTTCTTGTATTTTCCTGATTGCTGCATTATTTCTTTTATACAAGTTTTCAGAATATAGCAGGAAACAGTGGTACCTATGCTAGGCTAAATTTAGTCAATCACACGCAGTGTAAATGCAGTGCTTTAACAATGCGTGATGAAAACACTAAAAAGATAATAATCTTTTATTCTATTTAAAGTATACCAAGTAGCGCTTCCGTTGGAGGAACTGAGAAGTAATTGCCAACACACCACCTTTTCCTCAGAGTGACCAGATTAACAGCAGGTTATAGGGGTCCAGAGCCAGGCAATTTAAGCCTTGTTACCATTTATAGTTTCTCTCTGTGTCCTATAATACACTTTCTCATTAGCTAAATGTGCCATTTCAGGAAATTGCCTTCAAGGGTGGTTTGATGTAGGGTGGGGTAAAGTAAGAAAGCAGTTGCCTTATTCCACTACAGCTGTAGACAGTTACTTAGTAAGAAGCAGGTATGTGATTTTTCTTATCTGTCCTTTCCTTGTCACTTATCGTTCAGTAGGAAGGCATCTTCAGGAAGTTCACTCAGGTCACTACATCTCACCCTTTTACGGATAGTCAGTAATAGGGTAAAAAGGGTGAAGAGATGGCAATAGATCACATGGTTACACTTTTCTAGTTTTGCTAGCTCCTAAATTTTGTTAGAGACTGGAATATTAGCCTTATTAATATTGGTTAATTATAGCTAAATGGGAAGACATCTTATCCTCAGGACTGGTAGTAGTCCTATGATTAGTGTCCTTTTGTGCCATTACAATTCCTGACGGGACAACTCCTCCTGCTCTGGAATAGACCAATTGACAGTCCTGAAGGCCATGTGTAATTTTAATACTTCTTAAAGACCTCAGTAGTTTTGATTTGTGGTTTGAGAGATTTACTGTCTACTGTTCCATGTTTATTGAATTTAGAAAATCATACGTGTCCAACAAAAAAGTCCCACAGGTGGACATGTTTGGTCTCAAACTCCAGCCTCAAGTATATTTTATCTTACTCTGTTTTTGTTTGTTTCTAATCTTTTCCTGCTACTGCAAATTCAGGAAGAAAACACTATATTTTTTACACAAAGTACTTTTAATCCTAAATGAATGACATTATTAGGAGAAAGAAATCTTGCAAATGAAGCTCTGGACAAATTTGCAAGGGAAAAACATCATAAATATCTAATTACTTGTAGAGACATCACAAAGTAACACCAGAAGTGAAAGGCCAGCAAAGGCCTCATATGCTACATATGAAAGCCAAGACTTTTTTTTTTTTTATTATATAAAAATTATAATTTTTTTTTTTTTTTTTTTTTTTTTTCCACTTGAACTACTTGATGTAAATCTGTAATAACTCAATTTAAAATGAGATGACTGGAGAGAAAATCTATCCCTAAACAAATTGTGAAATTCTGCTTTCCAACTTTTTTAGTGTACTTTCAAAAGTTAAGATGCTCTCCAAGCAATAAGCTTTGTGCAAATCTGTGAACAGGAAACTTCAGTAATGTTCTTGATCAAATGGAACTGATTCCTCAAAAAACTGATATACAAATCGATTTTTATTCTCACGTGACTCATTACAAACAGTTCAATTTTTCCTCCGCATTAATGCAGACAAACCCCACACATCAACATAGAGGGACTACAGTGACTGTTGCTAGGATTAGCGGGAGGTTTTTTTTGTTTGTTTATTTGTGGGGGTTTTTTTGATTTTTTTTTTTGTTTGTTTGTTTTTAATTTGTATGTACAGAGTTGATGCAAGATATTTTGTTTTGGTGTAATGTGCATTTGTATATTATTTTGCATAAAGTCTAATAATTCAGCATCTTTATTTTTAAGGGTAATTCTATTTGATTCTTATCTCTGAATCCGTCCTTGTCCTTCACATGACTTGACTTCAGATAAAAAGTGTAGATCATTTGGTTTAGTAGTAAATCTGGTCAGGGATGTTGTGCCACTACATTTTTAACTGGATTTTAATTTGACAGATGTGTACTTAGCCTGTATCATCTGACTGATGCACAAAACATTTATTTCTCCAAAGACACCACAGATCTTCTGCACCTTTTCCATCTCACTTATGCACATGTACAGAGAGTGCTGGCTATTCGAAATGATATCAATATGAAAATGATGACAACAGATTTTTTTATAATCAGAATGGGGCATGACTGGAGCAAATCAAGAATGCTTCAAAGACTGTGTGCCAGACCTCCTTGACAAGAGCAGGTGGTTGAAGAGTCAACAACATGACATAAGTGCTTTGAGTGTGATCCGAATGAGCATAATTGATTCACTACCACATGATATCCATATACTTTGTGGGGGCCTTTATTTGAACAAATGCTGCATTCAGACATAAATCAGCATAGAGGGATGGTTCCACTAGTGCTGATCAATGAGATACAACACTTATGTGTGGGATGCATGGTTCTATACTTACTCAAGACATCTTACAGGTGCTGCCCTCTTTAACAGTGAATATTTGAATAATACATTTTGATGAAAATGAATTCAAAAGTCCTTTTGATTTTTGCATACAATTAATTTGCATGATATTTCATCCTGCTACTTGATTTTCATTTGCATACTCAATGACAAAATCACCAAAATGTATCAGAAAAAATGGTGCAATTAATGTTCTAAACATTCATAAGCAACTAGAACTCAGCACGGGGAGAGGAAATAGCTAATTATTTGCCAAGAGCAAATTATGACAAAGCAAACTAACTTCCTGCTATGATGAAGTCCACAGACACAGGGGACACATGAAGTGTCCTGCCTCTATGTTACTTAAGTTTTGGCACTCTGTTGAATGGTATTCTTATTGGAAAGCTAAGGAAATGTAGCCTTGAGGGTAAATGCAAAGCTGAATGAAAAGTGAAACTCAGAGCATAATTCTCTAATTTTAATGTTTAATTGAAATATACTGTCAAGTTTCTACAGGGACTTGTCCTTGATTAAATATTGTTAAGTATTCTCATGAATTATCTGAATGAGGGAATAATATTATATGCAGTAAATTTGCATATGACAAGAGATGGGGGATTCTGAACATGTGGAAAGCAGAATTAGAATCCCAGATGATCTTCACAAATTGGAGAGATCATCTGAAAAAAATAGGATTAAGTTCAATAGAGACAAATGCGAAGTGCTAGGCAGAAATAATCAATTGCACAAACACAGGATGGGGTAACACAATAGACAGCAGTTCTTTGGAAAAGATCTGGGAATGAAAGTGGATCAAATTAAACATGAGTTGATGAATTATTAAAAAGCTAAGTGACCAGCTAGTAGGTATATGAAAACCAGAATGCAGCCTGCAGAAGTAATCTTCTAGTATTTTGTACTGGTAAGGACTCTAAGTACTGTAGCCAAGGAAAACTTGAAAAAAATTGAGTTATTAAACATTCAAAAAGAAGACAGAAGGGCCATGGCAATAATTAAGATGTAAAAAAAACCCCACTGTTGTAAAGAGGAAGGGAGTAATATGTCTTTTTTGTTCACGGTAGACGTAATAAGAAATAACAAGCAAAATTACACCAGGGGAGATTCAGAATAATTATTAGGAAAATCTTTCTAAATATGAACATAGTGAAGCCTGGGAACATGATGAAGTCACCATCATTAAGAACACACATCTCTCACAACTGACATGAATATTGATTCTGCCTTGAGGACAAAAAGTCCTTTCGAGCTCTATTTCCTATAATTTTATATCAAGACAGGAATAGGGTTTGCCACTCTGTGTATCTCAAATAGTACCTAATTCCATGAGATCTATTGACCCACAGGAAAAATTCTTAGTCAACAAGAGCAATATTTACCCACATACAACAACTAGATTTGGTTAAGTTATTGCTTAACATTTTTGCCACATTAATTCTTTTGTTAAATTTATATTTGCTTGTACCTGGAAGTATTTTAGGATCGGTATTTCAGGTTAGTACAAGTATAATAAAATAAATTCTGAAGTGATTTGATCTGCTTAGGGAATAAAGGTGAGTATTCAGTAAAATTAATTCTTGCTCAGTGGCCCACGGAAAGTTTTGGGAGAAGAAAGGTGACAGGCTCACACCACCTTTATGTATGTTTCTGCTGTTTGGGGCTGCAGCTGTCTCAGGAGATCATGGCAGTAAGAGACCCATGCAGAGCACTCCGTTCTTTGGTACTGTGTACTGTGCCCATGACCCGGACCTCAACATCGCTTCCAGAAGAACGGGAGAAATTAGTTGCATAAAGCCAGTGCACTGACTTTTTATGACCTGGGCTTTGTTTTCAGTTATTTCTCCAGGGCATCCTTTGCACAATGCAAATGCGGTGACCAACGGGCTGAGGGATGAACTCTATCAATTTCGTTCCTGTGTCTATCCAAAGCTCTCTCTTTTGGATAGGAACTTCATGTTCCAAACTGTTAGTGCTCTCAGTTTGTCATTTGTTTTGGATGGCTATGAAATGCTTAAAGGATGTAGTGATACATAAATATTTGTCCTATTCAAAAACATATATATATATATATATATGTACATTTCTGAATATTTAGGGAAGCTTGGGAAATTCTTCATACCTTTCTGCTCCTTGAAGTCTGGAGTAACTCTTTTTTTATGCTGCTTCCTTCCAGCTTTTTTGTATGACATGGTACCAAATTACTGTAGCAGAGATTGGGAAACCTCTGTTTAGCAGGTCTGGTTTATGGTTATGTTAAAAATAGAGGTGAAATGTGTAATTCATTTCAAGAACAATTTCTTCGCTGAGATCACAGGATCATTTAAAGCTGTCCAAACACTTAGGGTGAATGTCCAGATAGTCTGGATTTATTATTAATTTTTTTCAGGAAATTTGGAAGTGGGACAGCTTACTCACTGTAGATGATTCATATCTTTATGTCGTAGTTTGAAGTGGTTCACCACACCGTGGTCACAACTCCAAAAGTGTCAGATGATCATCAGACATCACTTCTGCCTGTAAGATCGATTTTTTTTTTCCAGGTTTCCATAGTTTTCATAACTTGCTAACCTCTCCCCCTAAACCCAAACAATTTAAGGTCAAGAATAAGCACTAGGAAACTGTTTATGAAATAATATATTAAATTCCCCAATAGACACAGGTCTTAAAGCCGAAGCTCTGAGGACTCAAGTGCAGAGATACTGCCCTTTTCATGGACTCCTAAAGCACTTTTCCATGTTCCCTAGCAGAAGTTTTATCTTTTCCCGTTTTAAATCTTTTTGTCTAGACAGCAGTAAGTAACTGGCATACCCTTCTGTCAAGAATGGGATGGTTGAGTCTTTCAGATAAATATAGCTGGATATTTAAATACAAAAATAAATGTCTAAAGCCCTACTTATTAGTAGCATCTGTCTCGTGCTTGATGTGTACTTCTCAGAAATATTCTAATACCTACAGAGACTATATTTAAGCAACCTTGCTTCTGCTTTGGTGATCACATGTCATGCGCTGCCTATATTGTTGATTTTGTTGCTAAGCCCCGCTGTGAGTTCTAGTTTCCAGCGTTTCAGGTTACATGTTTAAACCTGGCCTTCCAACTGTTTCACACTATCCTGTGTGTCCCCATCTACTAAAGCTGATACTCTGGAGGCCCTCTCTTTCCACACTGGTCCACACTGGCATGAAAAATTGAGTGTAAGGAGGAGTTAAGATTACAGATTTTTTGTTTATGGTAGTTGTTAGCTTTCCACATCAGAAATGTCACTTAGAGGAAGCCTTAGGAAGCACATATTGGGTGTATGTGGTCAGCAGATTGGCCTTTGCAACCCTCCCCCTTTCCTGGAGAATTGCAGCCATTAAAGAATAAAACCCAGAGAATATGATAAACCTGGCAGACATCAAAACTAAGAAACCAAAGAGGACTAGAGAGAAAAAGTTCTACTTTAAAACTATTTCCCATAAGCCTTCGATTTGATGTTTTACATTAATACAGATAAGGAAAAATTTGATCTTATGGACGCTTCTTCAGGGGATTATATTTGGACTCACTTGCATTACTGGAAGAGAGCTCCCTGAACACCTGTGAGGTTTCAAGTAACTTATAAAATAAAGCATCAGTGACTTCCATGGGACTTGGGCTATCCTGGTGAAACTGTGGGCATGATGACATATCAGTCAGCATGACAGGACTTCATCTCTGCAAGTAGAAACCCCTCATGCACTGTGTTATGGAAATTCTTGCTCTGTGCCAAGAAACTTTGTGTTACCCCATCAGGCACAGCTCCATTCCTCTGACACTCTGAATGTTTTCTGTATGTGCCTATGGGTAGTTTGTGTTTCTTCAGTGAAATAACTCCAGAGTCTTTATAACCGGTTTGATGCATTGTACATTTTCTTGGCAATGTGTTATTATTCCTTTGATTAGAGCAGCCACTGTCGCTTGGTTTTGTATTTAGAGCAAAGAAATGCAAATTTCCTCAGCATCAAGAAGGCTGGGCGGGGTAGTACTGAAGGTAGGTTGTTTTTAATCTCTGTCCTGCCTATATTCTAAGCTTACGTTTGTGTGTGCCTGTTTTGCCCTTTGGTCCAGCAGAAGCTGCTGTTTTTCAGGATGCAATAAAAACTGTTTTCTGAAGACTTGCTTTTGGGGGGTGAAAGGTAAAGGAGAGAAAAAATCCAAGCTGAACAAATCCATATGCTGAGGTTGACCTTACCTTAGAAAAGTTGCTTGGATTTTCATGCCCCTACACTGGTTCATTGATCTACATGCCAAAAAGAGCTGGTTGGTTTTGATTTACAGATTCTACATTATTTAGGAGATTATAGTCTAATTCTTCTTCTGCTGTGGCTAGTCAGGGCATGAACTGCAGTCATAATGATAGGCACTCTGTTTCTGGATTTTAGCATGCCAGGCGAGGAAGGCACTTCAAAGTAAAGCTGGAACACATGGAAGAAGTAGTTGTGGGGGAGAGAGCACTGGGAGGAGGAAATGAGATTGACCTCAGCTTATTAAAGAGTAGTATACGCTTGATGAATCACTGAATTTAAGCACCACTAGAAAGGTTATTATAGATATCTGGCTTACATTAATAGAGTTGGTGTGAAATAGCAAATATAAGAAAAAAGTAACTTGGAAAAGAGATTCACTTCAGTGGGAAAATGTTTTGCTGTCAATGGTTGATGGTAGTATTGTTGTTACGGTTGTGTTCAGGGTCTGCTTTGAGATGAGAGCACAGGGAGGAGCCACACTGCACTTTTTACTCTGCATGTGTCTAATAAAAGATTCCCTGTTTTCAGTGGTTCACAGCCCCCATAGGGGTGGGATAAAATGAGATCTTGCTTGCAGAGAGCATCGAGGGCAGGAGCTTAACTGCAAGGCTTTGAAAATGTCCTTGAAATGACTTGGGAAAACGTAGTTTATGAATGTGCAAAGCTGCTCTAGGCATTTTTGTTTCATTCAGATTTTGTTTGTTTGTTTGTTTTGGTGCTCTTTTATTATTATTATTATTATTATTATTATTATTTTCTCCTCCTTCTCAAGGCTGGCCTGAGATCTTAAAAGGCACCAGAGTTTAGACCTTTGAATTTTAATAACATTTGGCTCTTTCTAATGTCTCACCTTCAGCCCACTCCCTATGCTGTCATAGCACAAATGAAGTACAAGAAGCCCTTTGTTGGGACTCTGGATATTTCTTTGTAATAGACAGCTTATCTGCTGTGTTTTGCCTCTTTGTATCAAACATGATCCTCTTTCCTTTGATATTTTAAATTATTTCCTTAATTATTTCTTGGACTAACTGTTGGGTTGTTCTTTGCTCAAGAGGAGTCTGTTGTGTGGTCTAATGACAAAATTTGAGCAGATAAGGCTTGCTAGTATTTGTTTCTATCTAAAATAGATGAGGGTCATTGCGAGGGCTGAGTTTCTGACACAATATTTACAATTACGAACTCAAAAGTTGCCTTCTGTGCATGTTCTTCAATAGTCAGTTAGGATGTTTCTGTATAACCACTTTTTGATCAAGACATCTGTGGAAAAGTGACAAAGTGATAACTAAGGGAAAGGTTACCGAGTTAAACCAAACATTAAACTTCAAAATATTTCAATTTATGAAGTATTAAAGCTGTCCTAGGTGTAAAACAACTTGGATTTTGATTCACTGGTTCATCTTCATTCTGGAAACATTTCAGTTTGGGGACTTTGACTACACAGAGATTTTAAAGTGTGTTCCTCTGCCCTGTTGAATCAGCCCACCTGGAGATCTACTGCCTCTAATAGACAGAGGCCAAGTTTGGTTTACAACTGAATATTAATGTATATCCAGAAAGCCAGATTTCTCAAGGGAAGCTTGATTTAATCTGAAAGCCAAAACACTTCCAACTGGATACGCTTTCATCCTGGCTGCACACATGCACATTCTTTACCCCCTGGCAGGGAAGTCTACGTGATGAAGCAAAGATTTCTCTGACGTCAGCATTGTAGAGCCCCTTTCTTCTTCATCTCCTTCTCTCCCTTGCCCTTCAACTTTAGATTCATGGGTCAGAGAGGTTCAGTTTGGGTATTGAGTTACAACGTTGTCTCTATTTTGGAAAGGAAAATGCCGGCTGAAAATATGAAACCTTTTTTTCTCCTGTTTGGCCCAGTAAGTATCCCCACAAATAAAAATATATGGATGCAACTGTGTGCCAAATTAAATGCTATGAAAAGCATGGTAGCTCTAAAACTGTAGAGATTTGTGAAAGATTCTTTAATCTTTTACCTGTTACATGTGATCTAGTAACATTAATATATGCTGAGCATCCATTTGGGATTTTATATATCAGAGAGTCTGTGTATTTTGAAATTTAACACTCATGAAATATTTGACATACTGAACAGGAAAATTGACATAGGAACACTAATTAGGGAGTTGTAATTCAGAAGGTTCTGATCACGTACTTTATACTGACATGTGTATTGTCCCCCTGGTAACAGTGTTAATGGTGCTTAGACATGTGAATCAGGAAAAGAGAGCGTACCCCTGGGAGATCTGGAAATCAATCTCCTATGTAATGCCATTTTTATAATGCTCTAGAAGGAGTGGATTTACACATTTTTCCATTTATTAAACTGATCATACATAAAATACTCTGGCTTTGAACAGTTTGACTCATCTGGCGTTTTCATTCTTAATAATCCGCAGTGTATAGTATCTTTACTTGAAACTGAGCTTTTTGCCTAAAGAGCTTTGCAGTTCTCAGTGTTTATTTGAAATCTTGGGTAAATCTATTCTACTCAGCTGAACCAAGTCCTGTTTACCTTATACAGGGATTATTTCATCGACTTCTGAAGTGCAAAACCTTCTGTGGCAGGAGAGAAAAGGCCGCCTTGCGACCATGGCTCTGACCTGAGGGACACGTTCTCTCCAAGTGTGATTTCATTCAGGTAGTGAGAGCAAGAGCTCCATTAAAAAAAAAAATAAATAAGTAAAAGATTAGTCTTAAGCAGACAGGTGAGCTCAGTTTTTTTTTCTCTTTTCCTCCTGTCTTTGTGCCCATACAACACACATAATCAGACCATCTTGCCTATCCCAAACAGAGCATTCCTTGATGGATTTTCAACAAATCTGAGAGTTCTTGAAGTCTGTTTCCTCATCTTTATCAGACTTTTCAAACTTTCTGCACAATCATAAGGCTTAAGTCAGGAAATACTTTTAAAGCAGTCATTTCTTATATGGTAAATGAGTACAGAGAATTATTAATTTATACTGCTTAAGATGCAGTACTCTACCACTGTAGAAGACAGAAAAGCAAAAAACAGGCTAAAATTAGAGAGCAATGTAGGGGAAAGGGACCTGGGGGTCCTGATGGACAGCAGGATGCCCATGAGCCAGCACTGTGCCCTTGTGGCCAGGAAGGCCAATGGTACCTGGGGTGTATTAGAAGGAGGGTGGTCAGTAGATCGAGAGAGGTTCTCCTTCCCCTCTACTCTGCCCTGGTGAGACCACATCTGGAATATTGTGTCCAGTTCTGGGCCCCTCAGTTCAAGAAGGACAGGGAACTGCTGGAGAGAGTCCAGCGTAGGGCAACAAAGGTGATTAAGGGAGTGGAGCATCTCCCNGAGGGTGACAGAGCCCTGGAACAGGCTGCCCAGGGAGGTTGTGGAGTCTCCTTCTCTGGAGACATTCAAAACCCACCTGGACACCTTCCTGTGTAACCTCATCTGGGGGTTCCTGCTCCGGTGGGGGGGTTGGATGAGATGATCTTTTGAGGTCCCTTCCAATCCCTAGCATACTGTGATACTGTGAAATCCAGTTAAAATTGGTGAAGTCTGGCAAAATGTAGTTACCAAATTTAAAACCATCTGGAGATATTGATCTCATTCTTGAAAAATGTGTAGTGGGATTTTTAACTTTTTCAAAATTAAACATTTTTTAGGTCTCCTTGTGTGCAACTTATCCGAAAGCTGGCTCTTTCTGCAGTACAGTGTGTCCTCTGATGCTCATGTTTGGCCGTTGCTTTAGCGGTGACTCAGAGTTCCAGCTATTGTTTCACTAACACCAGTTCCTGCCATGCTGGGGCTTTCCCCTCTCATCTCTTTCTCAAATTTCAGCCAGACCCAAACCTCTTCTTTTCATAAGATCTGATGGGAGGCCCTAGGTTGGGCTAGGGGCTACAATATACTATTCATGCATTTCCAGTGCTGCAGCTACCCTGCAGAAGAAATAATGATTATTAATTTTCATATCTGACGCAGGAACCCCAATGCTTTGAGGCATCAATGAGACGAATAGTCATTGCGATACAGTGTGGGTGGCAGCACTTTGTCAAAGGCTGCATTTTGGTATTAATACCGGTACCTCCTGTAATTGGCGTGTCGCACAGCTCTGTGTGGCTTCTCTGCAGAAGAGTCACACTGTCATTTCTGTAGTTCACTTTGGGGGAAAAAGAGGCAGATAGACTTAAAAATGCTAAAAATTACCATTATACAAAGATCCACGCAGAGCATGAGGAACATCTTTTACTATTTAAACAGAAATACGGACAGCTAGAGAAAGATAGTGTGTCTTGGAAACAAGCAAATTTCTCCATTGCAGCTGTAAATTCGAACTGGATGGAACTGAAAGAGCTGATGGTGTCAACCTTGTATGTCCTGTAGCACAAGGACATGGAAAATGGAAAAATGAACATGTGACATACAGGTTAAGCCAATGTTTAAACGTGTCCATGCCACCACAGCCAGCTACCTGGGCTGGAACCCGCCGTCTTTTGGTATAAGGCTAGGAGGGTTTACAAAACCTGCCTTTCACAAAACTGAACTGTTTATGACAGCTCTCATCTGTGCAACATAGATGCCACTGTGGTAGGACTGCTAATGTGAACTTCGATACGCTTCATCTCATCAAGGCTAATGAGAATAGCCATGACATGTTCAGAAGTGTCCTTGACTTACAGCAATGCCCACGTCTCACATGGTTGCAATCTTTCTTGTATGTGGATATTTTCATAAGATATTTTTGATTTAAAAAAACACCAACAACTTTAAAAAAAACTTTAAAAAACTTTTCATTTATGTTTCTTATGGAAACACAGAAGAAATGACTCATTTGCCTCTAGTATTGGCTTTTCTCTTAATTAACAATTTTCTGTATTCATATTAACCCTACCTCTTTTTCCTCACCTCCATTTACAGTTGAGTCATTTACTCAACTGCAGATATGGATTATAATATCTTTTGAGAAGAATTACATGTCCTTTACTGCTCCAAAAAGCACAGGGCACTCTGAAGTGCCATGAAATGATGGTACTTTTCTTCAATTGCATCTTTTTCATACATCTTTGCACCTCAGCAGTCAGTCAAAATTCAATTCATTCACTACTTAGTACTATACTCAGAGGTTAGCTAGGAGGTGGAATGACCAGGTCTCATAGCCTGAAAAGTTGCTTACTATTTTCCTTTGTTTGTGATGCTTCAGCATGAGACAAACAGATTTCCATTTTGAGTGCTTTTGCAGGCACTGTTGGTAAATTCTGATTCTTCTGCTTGAGTCTTAAACTTTCCATAGGCTTTTTTGATTTTGTGCTGCTTACAGTGCTTGGACCCTCAATATAGCAGAGAACAATGCTTTATTAAATCAAGCTGCTGCATAAAATTTGCTTACTCAGCTGGAAGCTACTTGGCCATTTCTGCTGCTGTTCTCAAGTTCCAGAGCTGCAGATGGAGCTGGATTAATGTAACACAACTTTCCCAAGAGCCTGCAATAGGACTTGGTGTTTTCTGCTACGTATCCTCATCTTCCCAACTAACCTGAAGACAAACGGGATCTGTTTATTTGCTGCTTCTCTGAGACTGTATTCAGCTGTCATAGTTGTATCTGCTTTATATTCTGAGTAAACCTGAGGCCTTAGGCAGCTGGTTAACTAAGGCCAGAGAATACCCAATGTGCAAAAAAAGTCAATGGAACATTTCAGCATGCAACACGACAGGAAAAAATCGGCATAAAAAGCTGAAAACTCTTGTGAGAGATAGCATGTGTGTCTGATCTTTGGTTCAATGTTTTCCCCTCCTTCTCTAGGCATGTGGCATTCAGTTATGAGCACAGAATCACAGAAAACCTGAACAACAATAGCAGCAGTGTGGAAATCGACCCATGTACCCACACTTACTGAATGGTTCCAGAAGATGTGGGAAATTCTATTGATGGAAAAGCTGATTCATACAAGTCTCCCTACCCCAAAAGTACAACAAACAAAACCACTCCTGTACACAAGTATATTTGGAGTCCGTCCACTGAATATGCCAGGTGCTAACAAACAATACTTGCGGCCGTATTTTTATCAGGAAAACAAATGCAATATTTGAGAATAAAGCTCATGAAAAACAAAGCACATAGCACAGTGTGCTGCAATTAGATCAGCCATTAATACAGAGGACTGGTAACTGTTACCTTTCTTCTTCGTTACTCCTTGAAGACAGATGGAAACAGTAGTAGATGTGCAGCTTGTTTAGCTGATGGATCTGTTGTACTATAATTCAGGTTGTGATGCCAGCGGTTCAAGTCGTTACAGGCCAGGCATACATCTGGAGATGCCTGTGCAGCTTCCCTCTTGTGTCCTGTACGCACACCCTTGTGTCCCGTGAGCTGTAAGGGACAGGAGGGCACTGTGAAAATGACGTTGTGATCCAGCACTGAGCACCCAAGCCAGAGCTCGTTGATCCTAACAGGTGGATTCCTATTGCCCTCAACGGATCCTGTAAACCCGGCTTTTTTTTTTCCTTTTTTTTTTTTTTTTTTTNTTTTTAAATAGGTATCTAGATTTCTGATGACCCAGCTTTTTTTTTTTGGAAAGAGGGAAGCTGCATTCACAGAGAGACATTGTGATTCGGTACCTAGCACGTTTAGAGATGAAGTAGCTCAGGAAAGTAACTTTTCTTAATGCCTCTAGCTTGTGCGAAACAAAACAGAATATTAGCATTAGCATGTAGGACAAGCTGAAACCATTACAAAGACATACAAAATTTACAGATTAAAATATACATGTAATGTAGAGATGTCAGCTCACTATCGCTTCATTCAATGCTCCGAACTTAATTTTTACATTACTGCTAAAACTATCAATGAGTAAGTCCCCAATTCCCTGTGGTTGTCTGCGTATCTGCCCAGTGTTTTTTATGGCAGCTGCTGTAAGACCGATCAAGAAGCTATTCCTCAGGAAGGCCACAGCCTCCTCCCACCTGCTGTTGACATCCCCACCCATTTGGCTGCAGGGCTAGGCAAGGGAAGGAAATGGTCTTGCACTACATATGATGATGAGATGCAGTACAGTGTGTCAGAAATGAAATAAGTGGTTTGCTGAGGGCTGAAGTTAACCAGGGGTCTTTGGTTAACTCTGACAGAAGCCACGCTGGGTCTTCAGCTGCATGTTACCCATAGGTGAAGGCAGCAGACGACAGGACCAGCTCAAAGTAGCAGTCCCTCTCCCACAATATAACTGGATTAAAGCAAATGAATTTGACAGAAATAATTTAAAAAGCAGAAACTGTAGGAAAGGACTCCAGGTGACATTATATCTATGGAAATATTAGGACAAGTTTGCTCTTTGATCGACAAGCTGCTTGCTTTAATCAGCAATGGCAATGGTAATGAGGAGATGGTGTTTTTGACTGCACTTCTTTAATGAGATAAATGCTTAGCACTATTACAGGTGTTGTAAGGTGTGAATCAAGAGTGGTGAAAGTCAGCACCATTGTACATTTTTGGTAATGTGTAGAGCAGAGGTAATTTCTAACTTATTAGAAATAGTTTAGACACCGCATTAATAATAATTTTTAAAATAGTGAAAACCTTAGTATTCAGTGAGATAAAAACACAGTTTTGTGTGACACAGTTTGGTCTGGATTACAGAAGGAAGTCGAAGAATGCAGCTTCAGCTCCAGGGTCTAATAGGCTGTGAAAGAACAAGATGTGAAAGATATGTGTAAACAACATATGTGACAAATACCTTCGAGAAAGTTATTGCTCCTTCTCTTTTCCATGTCATTTGGAATGAAAAGACAGTCAAACAGCCTATTCTGTTGTGTTCACATTTGTTAACTGTTTACACTTCCTGGTTAATCACTTTCCACAGTTTAATGGAAAGAAAAGCCCCAATACCTTGTTTTAAAAGCTTACATTTGCCATACCAAAGAACTCACAAAATTAACGCGCAATTGTATCTTTCAGTCCAAATAGGATATTTCAGAGATTTGACAAAAAAAGAGCAAACACCAAAACAGACTCTCAAATGCTGCTCATGCTGAGACAACATCAGATAGGAAATGAAAGTTTAATGGTTCAAATAGGGAACATTTCTTCAGCTTCTGGGGTAAGACGGAGTCGCTCAGGAAGTGTGGCATTTTGCCAGAGCAGGGAGGCTCCAGGAACTGAAACAGAACAGCACTGGTGACCCTTCACTGCCTTCGACCAGCTGTTGGAGAGAAGGCAAGCGCTGGCTTGTGCACTGCTACGTGAAAGAGGAGAAACAAGGGTACATGGAAATTGTCACATCGGCATTAGGCTGGGAATGTGTATATTCACTGGTGGGAATGTAATGTTTTAGAGTTTGTTTTTTTTTTCCACAATGTTCTTTTATAGGTTATATCTGCAATGATTTTTTTCTCCCTAGAATTCTACCTATATTTGTGCATTTTGCTGCAAAATACTGTGTCGTTCTTATGTAGTCACAGAGAGTAAATATTGTAATTGGTGGGATCTGTCCTTTAAAATTACTTTAAAAGTCTAAAGGCATGCCCTGGAGAGTTGGTTTATCTCTATCCATCCTAACTAATGGAGAATTTAGACCAAGGAAGGATCACATATGGTAGATTAAGTGTTTTGGGAATCTAATGCTATTCACCCAGACAGTGAGAACAACTTATTCCTGGCTGGATCTGCTCTGTAAAGAGATCTGAACTGAGTGATAGAGACTAAGTATGTAGCGACTTAGATGACTAATTGTTGGATACCTGCTCTCCATACTGGCTGAGTTGGAAGTAAGGCATTTGGGCTACCTCTTTCTGCTCTACACACAGTCTGTGGGCTGCAGGAAGCCCACAAAGCAATGTGTTGCCTTGCTGGGCAGTCCAGAATCATCCTGGGTTGCTTGTTGCCTTCCTGAACACCACTGTACTAATGTACTTCTGCCTCTGGATTGCAGAGCCAGCCAAAAATTNGAGGAAGAGGAAGTTTAAGCCCCGCACCCTGTGATGTTGCAGATAGGTTCACAGGGCACATGAAGATGGGGATATTCCGGTATAGAGTAAAATCGGAAGAGCCAAATAGTCAGTGGAGGACACACACTTGTTTGACTTGCACACTGCTGACACACAGTGGAGGGCTCCCCGGTGCCCTTTCTGAAATTCACTCCTGTCACTAGCAGGAAAAGAGAGCAGCATTTTGAGTACAGAGGAGGCACTCAGCAACCCTAGAAGGAGCAGCAGCTGTTGAGCCAGCTACAGAGAGGGCTAACCGAAAAACACTGAAAGCTGAGATCAAACGGATGAGAATGGAGCAGAAAAGCAGCAGGAGACAACAAAAGCATGCAGTCCAATGGACCATCATGAGCGCAGTTCTCTATTAATCTAGAGGGACCTGGGCTTGGTGCTTGAATGGGGAGTTTTCTTAATTTTTACTGAGGTATGCTCATTTGTATCACTGAGAGATCCTGTTTTCAACATCCTTTTACATGCAGAAAGTTGTAACTATCCACCCTGCTATATAATTATCTTTTAGGAGGGGAAACAAAATAATTACGTGCTTCTTGGATAGGAGTTATAGAGCATGGCCTTTTTTGAAACCCTTCTCACCTGTTTGGGCATGATGCTGCTAGCTTAAATGGATTTCCTTCTGTTTTGAAATAAGTCACGTGAGAGGATACTCCTAATGTTCTTGTCCAAATTTATAGTGCTACATCCTACCCTGGGAGTCACGAGCGTTTGCTGTATTCTTCGGAGATATGTATTTGCAATTAGTCATCCATACAAGGGGACTGTTTAAGACAAGCCTTTCCCCTAAAGCAGTTAATTTTTCAAAATGAAAATAATCAGATAATGAGTTCATTTCCGACTTCACATTTAATGCCAAACATTTTTGGATAAACAAGATATGCTGGCAGAGCTCTGCTCTCATTGTATGTTTTTTATTAACTAGGAAACAGTTGATTCTTATCCTCTCTATCAGCTCAAATAAATGACATGTATTTTAGAATGAGAGACTTGTGCAAACTGGCTGGCTGGTTTCAACGCGGTAGCCCACCAGCCAGTCTGTATAAACTGCACCCAGGCCCCACCAGCAAGAAGCGAAAACCTCTGAAGACCCAGCCTAGGAATCTCCCACTCAATAGGAACTTTTACCACCGTAATTCGTATTTCTACAGCACGAAAGTAAGTAGGCAGCAGACAATCTATCCCTGGCAACTTTACCAAACCACACAGGCCCGGCACCTGAGCTGCTGTGCTGTTTCTGTGGGCAGCGTGGGTGCTGCTGCGTGGCTCCCTACTGCTCCCGAGCTGGTGTTGGCACAGGATAGCAGATACTGCTAGGTATTTCGGGGCTGTGTTTTAGAGAGGCTGTGGAGGGAGCTGAGAATACAACAAAGCATGGGACCAATAAAAGTGTTAAATACTTTTTTCCTCTCCCTGGAGCTCAGCTTTGGTCAGTGGACTTGCTGTGGTTCTACAGACCTGCCAAGGAGAAGAGAATCTGGCTCTGAGTCTGGGGCCCCTGACGCTGTCAAAATCAATCCTTCTCTCCTGGCAGGAGGAGCTGAGAAGAGAGAACTTGAAAATATTTATTTGGAAGTCGTGTTTATGGCATACTCTATGTCAAAAGCATTTAAAGAAGACTATTCTTAAGATAAAAATTTTAGAAAGAGTTCAAAGGACTCACAATAATTTCATAATCTGAACATTGTAGACTAAAATTCAGATTGACGTCTCATTTCTCTTGTACAAATAATGTTCTTCTTCCTATCTGTGCACAAGGAACTCCAACATGTCATGAAGACACCAGTCATTCATAAAGCAAAGCTGTCTTCCCTGTTGATCCCTTATATTAGTTTAGCGCTTAGGTTGACGGTGCTAGCTCCTGTGCAAACTGAGAACTTAAAAACTATCTCTGCACTAAAGAGTTCCCAGTCTAAACATACAACAAAGACTCAGGAGATGGAGACAGACGAGGCGGGAGCACAAATGCAGCGATATCGATCAGCACAGCCCAGGCGCAGCAGTAATTGCAGTTAAGGTTTTGAATGGTTATTGCAGAAAAGGAGCAGCTCAAAGTAGGATTTGAAAGTTATTTTCATAGAAGTTTATCTATTTTATTTTTTTTAATAGTGAGAAGCAGTGTCAGAGAAAACAGTTTGTCTGAATCCAGGCTGCATTCTTAGGAAGTCATAACTGACCCTGGAAGTGTCAGATTCAGATATTTTTTCTTACGTACAAAATAACACCCATTACAATGGAAAGTGTAACAGAGATATATAGGTGCAGCTGCAAGAAGACTTTGACTCTGCGAACTCTAGACAACTCCTGTCTCTGGCAACTTCGCTATGTATCTTCTGAGGACCCATTGAACAGAAGTCACCTGCGCTTTTGCATGGGTACAGAGGAAAGGGAGCCTGGTGGCCACAAAATAAAGCAAATGAACACTGTGTTTTTTGGGAAAAACAGCGTTCGTAGCATGGGCTCCAGACAGGAGAAGCTGGAGCATTAGTAACGTGTGAGTAGAGACAGTCTCAGCAGCACAGCTCTTGCTGTCAAGAGAATAAAGGAGTGTTTGAGGCAATCCTTTCCAATTCTCTCCTTAGAGGGGAGAAGAGTGCAAATATTTTTCTTTCTGCTGTCATTCTGAGGATGAAGCCACCATTTGGATTTTCCTAAGCCAGTGTTTAACTTTCAGATGACAGATATACAACAGTTCACAAGAACCTGGCCTCAGCCCTCACACATGTGCTAGTTAACAATTTCATGGCTAAGTTAAACACTAATTAAATCTAAGCTGCTTAAATAAGAATTTGGCAAAGTAAAACCGCTCCCCTCAAAAAAACCCTCAACAAGTAAAGATACATATCTCTGCTATTTCCTTTTTAGGGACCTTCACAGATTGTTTTCTTTTTCAGTAAAAGCTTGATTTGGAAACTTATTGTCTGGAGGATGTATTTGCATAACAGCAAGTAGGGTCAACCTGCAATGTCCTGCGTTGAGGAAAAAATAACCTTTGGAGAAAAGGAAGACAATTTGCCCTGTTGTGAGTCATCAGGCGCTGTTGTGCTGAAGGAAGGAGGCAATCTTGAGGGAAAAGCTGCTGGCATAGGTCTACTGCAGGGGAGAAACAGTGTTCTACTGTGCATATGGTTTAATTAGGAGAACAGTTAACAAATTGGGTATGTGCTCTGCTTTTCTGTTCCCAGGAGGCGATGATCCCTGGCAGATTGATAGTGACAGTTGTTGGCTGTAATGCTTCAAGGTTGCTTCAGCCACTTCAAGCCTTAAACCTAGTGTTTGGGTTTAAAGAAGTTTGAATTTGGTTTGATGTCTACCAGTTTTCCATACAAGCAATGACAGGTTCTGGGCCTGATGTGATATATCCTTAATCAAAAGGTGCCTCCTGTTTTGTCTTCTGAAATTTCTGGTTCTCACTTGTTGTTTCAGAACTTGTTTTGTATTCTGTCTCCATTTACAGTAACTTTCATACTATGTGTTTTTTTCAGGGAGAAAAAAGGCTGTGGTAAGGGGACGCTCAGAAAAGCACCCAGCTTCTCTGCAGGGTCCTTTGAGGAACTCCACTGCAAGAAAACAAAAATATTATACATAAGTGGGGTGATATTTTTCTAATGGGTCTTAATGCTTAACCATCTGGTTTGCTAGCCCATTTCAGCTGTGAAGGAATACTTGGTACGAGCAACCCATTTCATCAGATAGGAAGGTCACCACATGGTAGAACATTTTGTTGCCTTCTAGAAGACATATACGTGAATTTTGAGCATGAACATTCTGTTTAGACTAGTCCGCTGCCCAGTCTGAGGTCTGCCACACAGCAAACGTCTCCCTACCCGCATCCAACCAAGAGGGCCCCAGCCTCCAGGAGAAATGGCTCAGGACCAACACTGCGACCTCCAACTGAAACGTGTAGCGCTGGTTTGTCCTTCAAGTGTGAAGCCAGTAAGGGCTTTCTACCACAGTTTTTGAACATATTTCCAAGTATGGCAGGGCGCAGTGGCAGGCACATAATAGGACTTTTGGCATGTATTATACTGTGCTCAACAACTCCACTCTCTGATCCAAACATGCCCACCAAAAATAACTTCAGTGAACAGCTTTTATTTTAATTATTCCAGTGTGGGACTCATGAAGTTTTGCCAACAATCTGGTTTGTAAAGCTTTTTGTATCCAAGCACAGAAACCCGTAGTGTGTAGTTAATCCCCCACTGGGATTTTCCTGATCCAGTCACAGGTCTATTCTGCAACCTCATCTTTCTTTACCTTTCACTTGCTCTTAATGCTGTTTACCCCGTCGACTCCTTGAAATCTCTCCCTTTCTTGGCTCCTGCGACTGTTCTTACTTAGCTATGGGCCCTAATTTTCTGGTTTCTGTTTCAGCTCCACATTTAATTGTTGGTGTTGGTTATTTGGTAGTTCCCAAGTAGTTCTGATATCCACAGGGATCTCAGTGGGATCTGTATGTGAACTCTCCTCTCCCTTTCCACTTTCTGTCCAACCTACCACAGGAGGTATGTCCTGGTTTTGGCTGGGATAGAGTTAATTTCCTTCCTAGTAGCTGGTATAGTGCTGTGTTTTGGATTTAGAATGAGAATAATGTTAATAACACACTGATGTTTCAGTTTCTGCTAAACACTCAAGGACTTTTCAGCTTCTCACAGTGACCTGCCAGCAAGAAAGTGGGGAGTGCACAAAACGTTGGGAGGGGGCACAGCTGGGACAGCTGACCCCAAGGGACCATATGACATAATGTTCAGCATATAATGCTGAGGGAAGAAGAAGGAAGTGGGGTGGGGGGATGTTCGGAGTGATGGGGTTTGTTTTCCCAAGTAACTTTTACCTGTGACGGAGCCCAGCTTTCCCGGAGATGGCCGAACACCTGCCTGCCCACGGGAAGCAGTGAATGAATCCCTTGTTTCGCTTTGCTTGCGTGTGCAGTTTTTGCTTTTCCTGTTAAACTGCCTTTATTTCAACCCACAAGTTTTCTCAGTTTTACCCTTCTGATCCTCTCCCCCATCCTGCTGGAGGGGTTAGTGAGTGAGCGGCTGTGAGAATAACCAAACAACCGCACTTTTGCCAATGACTTGCAAATCTGCCTTTTCCTACCTGATCTGTTTCCTTTTGTCACTAAATTTTTCTGTTGTCTTCCTCACCTGTCCCCTTCTTCCAATCTCCTTCCTTTCCTCCCGGTGTCATCAATCATGAAGCAACTGTAAGAAAAAGGATATCCCTTCGGGACATCATCTGGTGAGACGGGCTGCTGGGTTCTGCAGAACACTTCCAGGCTCTGAGTGGGCTGACTGTGGTGGTTCCTCCCTCTTCTCTATGTTGGACTACTTATTTAACCCTTCCTTCATCAAACTCTAACTTGCTTTGTGGGGAAGCACATGCAATTTAGGACTGCACTATTTAAGGATGTACTTACTGTTATTTTGTAAACAGCCTCAGACAGCAAATAAATTGGCCCTTTAAGAAGATCAAATGTGAAAGACAAAAACAAAAATGAGTTGATGTGATGTTCAGTTTAGGTTAGGTTCATTTCCTAAGCATGCTAAAAGAAACAGCTTTAGAAGGAAGAGGAGGAACTCCTCTATATAACCTATAGCCTGATAGGTTTTGGCACAGGTGTGGATAATAGAAGTTTAGAGCCCTTCATGCCTAGAGGGATCTGAGCCCAAATCCCCTGCAGACTGAGGGAGTGCTCCTGTTTGTGGAGTGATGGCATAAAACCGGCCTGGCAGCATCAGCACCCACTTCTCTTACAGTTTTGGTGGAGGAGGTCTGGATACCAGTGGAGGAGGGTGGAGATCCCTACCTTGAGACAGGCGACTGAATTCCAGAGAGGCTTCAAGTAATTCAAATATCCTCCATGTCTCCTAATGGCTAATTTGGGCAGCTCTTGCTCAGCCCTCTCTTTGGGGTGTCTGTATTCTCCCATTCCCAGAGCTCTGGATCCCAGCACACGGACACACTCCTAGCAGTCAGGAGCTGCAGTTTTCAGCACTGTGGGGTCTAAACACTGCTTGTGTCCAGAACAAAATATTGATCTGTGTTTATGTCAATGCTTAGCTCTACAGGGTCTTGTGCTTGGTCACCTTGATGAATGCTACTAATAATAACAATATGGACAATATGACATTTACATGTAACGTTCATATAACTTTCATATGCCATCTGTTACAACACCTATAAGAAAGTGCTTAAACTTATGAAGCAAAGGCAGGGTAAGGTCTTTGCACCAGCTAAGGACAGAGAAGACATACAGTTTTGTGGGAATCTCTTTGCCTTCAAGATATTTTCAAACTACTGCTTACTAGCATGCTAATCTGACTAAACCTGAAACACAATATCTAATACTGGTATTTTCATTTTGTCTCACATTTGGACTGTACTCTGGTTCTGCTACCTTAAGTTTCTGTGTGTGTGCAGTGGAGAATATAAAATGGGGAATTTTCAAAGGTCTGGAGGTCCTCCAGTGTCAAATTACTTTTTAAATTCTACTTTAGCATTTTCATAAGGCCCCCAAGTATTCTTGGCACTTTATGATAGTCCTTGCCCCAAAGCATTTAAAATGCATTTCAGATGTACCAAAAATAATAAAGCTAAAAACAGGAAGAAAAAAAAAGGAATTAAGTAATCCAGGATACATTTAGAGGATCAGTGATTATTCAGTATTTTATACTTAAAGCTCATCTGGAAGGACATTTCACTTTTAATTGGAGTGTAAGACATGTTTCTAGAAGACAGATTTGAATTAGAGGACGGTTTCACATGAAATCTGAATGCTTTCGAGAGAAAGAGTTGCAAACACTAGACTTCATTATCAAGTACAAATACTGGAAACAAAATGTTTCATTGATCTTCACTCTCATCAGTTTATTTTTTCCAAATATACCAGTGCATTTTCCCATATGTGATTAAAAATATAGATAACCAAGAAACTTTTGTCTTACGTTAAGTGTGAAGAAAACAAAACAAAAAGCTCTACTTTACAGTAAGCAGAGGGATGCTGCAATATTTGAGCAAGTATCAGCCAGCAGCTGTTTTTTAGAAAAAGTCTGAAATAATTAAAGAACTTCCACTTTAAAAATTTTAAACCTTTAAAAAATAACAACCTCGGATCATTAGATTTGGTGCCTACTCACTGGAAAGTCACCAAATCTCACTTGTTTTGCTTGGGCCTCACTCAAACATAACTGGCCTCAAGCTAGTAAGCAAGCCAGCAAATGTCCTGGCTTGTAAAGAAATCTGATCCAAATCTGTAAACCGAGCCCAGCCTAAGCGCAGTGGTGAGGGGAAACATATGGAAAATTAATGACAGATAACAGAATGGTGGGACAGCCTTAAATAATAATGAAAAAAAAAAAAGAATTTTTTTTTTTTTAAAGTTCTTAAGTTTTAGCAGCAATTCCAGCTAATGGTCTTTTGAGTTAAGAAATTTACAGAGCAGCTGAGTGTTGCTTTTGCCATTGCCAGAACCTAAGCTCCAGAAATGGCTGCTGTGTTGTTCTTCCTCCTCTGCAGCCTGAAATTCCCCATTGCACATTCTTAATTGATACCTGTAGCGGAATTGCTTTATAAGCTAGTTCAGCTGCAACAGCACTTTGGGAAATACAGTAATTCTGCTCCCACCTGTTCAAATAAATGGGAACCTCAGGAAGAGGAGTGGATCGGAATTTGTTTGAGCTCAAACTGGGTATAACAGCAAAAGCCAGGCTGAGAACTGCAAGCCTGGCCAAGCACAAGGAGGAGGCAAGGGCAGTGTGTGTGTTTTCTTTTTTTCCTTCATGGACCTCCAGGCATTTTGCAAAGATGAGCTGCTTGTGGTGTGTTGTCGTGGATGGGGAACCAGTCCCAGGGACCTCGTAGTTGTACAATCTCTCTCTGGTGGAGGGACTAGGTTTCACAATGGAAAAAATCATTTTGAGGAAAGCGGATGTATTTCTGAAACACTCAAATCACATATTTATTTGGCTGATGGCCTGAGATGCTCACCTAAGGTAGACTTTGAAACACGGCACCATACAGTAGTTATTTTGTAATGAGACAAAAATGGTATTTTTCTTCTTATTCATCCACTCTTGTTTTATTGAAGACCAGCTAAAATACTGATATTCTTCCTGCCTGGACCCTAAAATGTCTCTCACTGCTCCCCTCTTGTTTCTGAAGAATCACCTGTTCACAGTGGGTGAGCATCAACCTGCATTTATTGCTGAATAACTCAGGTGTCTTCATTCGTTATTACCTTGCCCAGCCCCCTGCATCGTTAACAAACCATGCAGTGCAGGGTGACCCAGGTGATTCTGTGTGGTAAGTTGATGCCTTTTGTGCTGAAGGTTTCCTGTACATTTGAGGAAAACCAGCAAGGACCGTACAGAGAGAGAATGGCGAATTGAGGTCTCCATCTTTTTATTGCTAAATAACGTACTATGGCCACTGGTTTATTGTCTTTGTTTCACGGTGAATAACCTGGCAGGAGGGGCACAGCTTATGCTTTTGTGGCTGTAGCCTCTCTCCAGGAGAAAACTTGTTCGTGTTGTTTAGTCTTAAATTTGTCTCTTCTCCTTTCTTTTATAATCTGAAGCGAGGATGGTATGCTGTGGTCCTTGCAAAACCATTCCCATTTCCAGGGAATAGATGATAACAGTAGCTCAGCATTTAGAGTATTCCCCATTCCTTGCTCACGTTTGCGGCTTGGAGTATTACACACTGCGTTATCAAGTAAAATGTAAAGTGTCAACTGAAATGGAGCAGCAGCAAAAAGTGTTTCATACATGGCTGTGATAGAAGAGCAGACCCCCACCCCGTCTGAGAGTAGCAGCACTACCAAACACATTTTTGTCTGCATCCATCCTGCTGCACGTGAGCAAGTGTTGTTTTGCCCACTCAGAGACCCTTTAGGGCCAAAATTTAGTCAACTTACCTGCTCATTTGTGTGTTTAGAAAAAAAAAAAAATCTTGTTGTTCCATTCAACACACTTTTCTTTTTTTGCTGAACCTGTTGCCTCTGTGCTAACAAAGTGGCTTAGGGTCCTTCTCAGAAGAGCCTTGGGGGTCTCTGATGTCAGCTCTAAGCTTTCCTTTGCTGGCTGCTCAGCTGAGAGAAGAAATCAGCTTTCCAGTAAAAGCTTTCCAGGTGCTTTCTGCATCTGGGAAATATTTCCCAGAAATACACCGGGATCAGGGTGTCAACAAACTGATGAATTCCGTAGCTTACGTTAAATAGATGATAATATTAAATTATCATAAGGACTCATACTAACCATAAAAATTGATGGCTATAAAACAAAAAAAAGATGCTGAGTTGTGTAGGAAAAAATGAATATGTGACACACAAACATACATATATACATTATATATATACACACGTAGTGGTAGTAGTAATACCAGTAACACAGCAGAAAGCCTCTGCTATGTGTGTGTGTGTGGGGGGTGATTTAACAGGCAGATTTTTTTTTTCCTGAGAATTAACTTTTAAACCACTTCACATGGCTCAAAGACTGGGAATCAATATCAGTAGGGAAGGAAAAAATAAGAAATGTTTAGAAATACCGATGTTTCCAAACATAAATATTTCCATTTCTGGTTTGATAAATCTGTTTAAATCCTTTCAGGTTCCTGTGGAGGAGTAAAACAGCCTAAAGGTAAGACTTAAAATGTGAAAGAGTGTGTTCTGTGACCTTGGCAAACCTATGAACTGACCAAAAGAGGTGATGGCTTCAGAGTGCACAGTGCATGTTTTGCTTTTCTAATGTCTAGAAGATTCAATACATCTGAAATATAACAAAAAAAAATGCCTGCAGGGCAGTGGAGAGGTCCTACTGACAAGAGGGAGCTGTATTCTTTTCTCATCACCTCATAAACAGCGGGGTTCTGACTGAGGATGTTAGGTAACGCTTGCCATATACAGAACTCAAAGGGGGTATTACTTTCCTTGTATAACCCTTCAAGATCTGAGGCAGTATTGTTTAACAAAGCATATTGTTTTCCCCTCTTGCTTTTACTGAGCTTTGATGCTGATTTTAGAACTCGACAGCTGTGTTTAAACTTGTCTTACATCTCTCATACAGAGGAGGGGAAAACATAGGTGTTTGGGGCAGCAGGCAACATAAACTGTTGCCATCCTCCTTTTGGGAGACTCCTTAGAGTTAAATGTGTTGCTGGTCCTTAATGGACCTACAGGACCTATAGGACCTACAATGGTCCTAACACCATTGTAGAAGGGTGAGAAGTCTGGCTAAGCACCCTGCTTCAGGAAGACGCCTATATTTGCTTGAGACTGTGATCCAGAAAACCTATAGACCCAAAGGACTGCTTGGTCTTCCCTAGAGTGCTCTTCATTGTGACAGTATTTAGCTAGGAGTATTTTGTGTGGCAAAATAATTAGGGTGAAACAAAATATCTGTTATAAATAGACTCTGAAAAATGTCAGAACTTGTTACAGCTATTGTAATAAAGGAAATGAAACAAAACTTTTTAGCATTACTTTCAAATCCCTAGTATCGATCAAACTAAAGTTAATTCTTGTAGAATATTAAGCTGCTAACCTGTTTAAATTCATCCTTTATAGCATAAAGAGAGGTGCAAAGAGTTCGCATTTGTACAATAGCTGAGTTTTTCAGATGGCTCATCTTTGAATAATTATTAATACCTTGTTCAATATCTGAAAGCTGTGATGTTCCACCATTTCTACAGATACCTGAGGGAGAATGTCTTGATATAACTCATTGGGATTGCACACATGGAAACAGGGACTGGGGCCAAAACAGAAAAACAGAAGGAATCAAGGGACATTCAAAACTCTAATAAAATGGAAGTCAGACAGACTCCTATTCAAGACCAGAATAGCTCTTTTCTCTTCATTGTCCTGTCTAATGACAGAAGACCTAAGAATATTCATTCTTCTCAACTTCTGTAAGACACCATTCAAACAAGAGCTCTTAATGAATTGTGTGTCACAACATTTCTTGTGTGTTTGTGTTTGGGGTTTTTTTGGAAGAATGACATTTCCATGGCATTGGATTAAGTCATAGCACTCTCGGGAGAGGTCTCCTGAGTTTCATCAAGATTTTATCTAAAGGGAGACACAAAACCCCACGTCCCTTTAGATGTTTCTCTCTGTGCTGTTTATGTACATTCTTGTTTCCAAGCCGAAGTGAATCTTATGAGCACAGAGCCTTTGTAGCAGCTTCTCTGTAGGAATGCCACCTCCCCAGACCATGAGCATGTCTGTTCTGTAAATACACTTCCCCCACTCTGACATGGGATGTCTTCACCTTTGTTTTCTCACCTTCTTTTCAGAATTTGTTTGCCTTTGGCAGTTGAAGGGTGGGGCATGATGAGCAATCCTTGCCACCCATTGCACACACTTTGAATTAATTTTTAACTGGCTATCAGAAGCAAGGATAATTTAACGGTCACCACTGTTAACCATTTCATAAATGATCAGTGTAGCAGGAATGGAAAATCCATATACTTTTAAGCAAATATAATATTGGCTGTCACTGGTTGGTATTGTGTCCTCTAAAAATGGAAATTAGCAGTTCATAGGCCTTACTTGAGCACTGAGCACAGACCCTGCATTTATTCTCGTAGAACAAAATGTACTACAGGATTGCCACTTCTAAGCTAAGATGTCAAACAAATATCCCCATAGCTTAGCCCCCAACTTCGGATCATCCTAGAGAAGAAAAATCTAAGAGTTCTTCAAGTATTTCACAATAATTGAGAGCCAAACCCAAATTTCATCGCTTGCAGGGTTCTTCAGTTCCAAACCACTGTGTCTGGTGGAAATGTCTGGAATGTGGAGTATTGTATTTAAAAACAAAGAAAAACAACCCTTAATAGCCATTCTATCATTTAGCTAAACAAAATCTGGTACCCACACCGTTCTGGAAGCAGGGAGTGGTGAGGATGGGAGAAACAGTGGGAAAAAAATTGAAGTAAAACTGTGTATACAGTGACCAGAATTAATCACTTTGGGGTTTGGAATAAAGATGAAAATATAAATTAAACAGAACTGCCTTTATTCTCTAAAACACTTAAAATACTAGTTACAGAATTCAGAGGGTCCAGTGTTTGTTTCCAAAGAAAACTTAATGAAAGGCCAAGAAGCCACTTGTGCTTGGTTACCCTTACACTAAGGATCAAAGCAGAAAAGGATCTCATTTTCATACATAACTTTGAAGTGTTTTATAAAGAAAGTCAGAAAATGGATCTTAAGAGTAGTTCTTGCTAGGCTTATTGCATTAGAAGAATGAGTAAGATAAGGTCTCTTTGTTGGAAGATGTACCAGGACTGTATTGTCCAGCAAACTTCTTCATCTGTCTCCTGTAATTTTCAGTTAGTAAAGACCAAGAAAGAGTGGGACAGTTTTTTTTATTCCCTTGGGATCATATTTTTTTCCTCTGCTCTCATAAACCTTCCATATGCTTCTATATCCATGTCTTGTTTTCAATTTTAGTGAAGGTTTTTATTTGGAGCCTCATAAAATTCTAATTTATTGCAGCTTCTTTTTATAAAATGGAGGGGGGAGGAGGGAAGTACTGAGATAGCATGTGCAAGGCAGCCCCAAGGAATGCATTTGTGAGTTTAAAGCTTTGGTCAGTTTATCAGCCCCTGCTTCAGTTACTGTCAAATTCTTTTCCTTGTTCTCTAACCTATGCTCATGTATTCTCACTGTGTGTATAGAAAGGCTAAGTGACTATCTAAGTGTGCTAATATACATTTATTTTGGGGGGTACAGAATTCAAGTGCCGAACACCTAAAACAGTTGAATAGGCCATACTAATGCATAATGTGTATACTGAGAGATGGTGAGGAGAACCTGGCCTCCCAATGTGCCCCCTCCCAATGGGCTTGGTAATAATGTCTCATACATTTTTGTGTGTTATGATATTTGAATTTTACTTAAATCGGGACAGGAATGTCAATTTATTGAGTTGCTGCTAGTTTCAGCAGCATAATGGAGTGCATCGCTAGTACAGGGAAAGGCATAGTCTTTCCTCTTGTAGGGCAGAAACCAGATCAGGAGGTCCCAAGATGCCAAGTGAGCATACCAAAGTCAACCTCAAGAGAGGTCTCAGGAACACCCAAGAGCACAGTGAACTCCCAGGTCTACCCGCTTCTTGTGCACATGGACTCCTGCATGCAAAGGGACATCAAGGGACAGCGGTTTGGGCCTGCATTTGGGAAACAGAGCACTGAGTGTACTTGAATGTACGTGGGCACATGCATCATTTGTTTTGCATTTTTACATTTGCTCTTTAGTTAAATAGCAGAACTGGTCTACAAACTCATGTTCCTCTGCTTAAATAACACTGTCTCTTTTTCAGTCAGCAAACTTGTCTGTATGCACAACACAGAGAGGGAGAATCAGGTGGGAGTCTCACCTCTAAATGGTGTGTTAGTCCTCATTGGCCTGTCATGGACTGACTTCCACCAGTGCACATCTTTTGCTGAATACTGATAAGAAATGCCCTCCAAGACAGCAGTGGTACGTCCCTCTGGACGACACCTTTGACGGCTGGTCCTTTCTTAGGTGAAGAGCAGAGGGTTTGCCTCTGAGGGAACAGGAATACTTCCAGGCTTACCCGTGATACCTCCTCCTGCTCTGTTCAGAACTGGATCAACCACTTCTCATTCTGATCCAGAAAATCAGAACAAGAACAGAAATCTCGTTCTAGAGCAACATTTCTACACAAGCGAATAGAGTGTATTTCCTACGAAGTACCAGCATAGTGGTCTTGTTTGTTTGTTTGAGGGTTTTTTCCCCCCATTTCTAGTATTAAGCTGACCAACTTAAATCAAAACTTCATACTTCAATTAGTGAAGAATCTGGGCACTAACATCTTACTGTGGTTCGAGGTTTTGAGTAGCTGAAGTTTAAAAATTCAGGTAGTCACTGACTTCAAGAGAACGAGCACATCTTGTTCAGCAAAGAACCACATCACTTTTACGGAACAACATGATGCACTGAAATTATATGTAAAAGTAAATGTCCAGAGTTAATGGCATATTGCACCAGCACAACCTATATGGAAGGTACTATCAGGCAAAACAAGAAGTTTAAGAAATTTTTGCAAAAAACATATATGCTTTTGCATATGTTGGATGTTTGATAGACATTTAAACATATGTGCAGCCCCATGCAGGTATTCTCTGAATATATTCTTCTTTGTCAACCACTTCCCACTCTATGTATGTTATTGTATACATTAAGGCATGTCAGTAATACAACACTCATGTTGTTTAACTGTTTGGAGGGAACACCATCCTGAGAAACATCAACTTGAGCTCTGAAAGAGAAATCCAAGCCCTGTAGCACATTTGAAATCTGTTCTTGCAGAGGCTGTAAGGAAGCATGAGAGAAAATTTGCTGGAGAGAAACTGCTGGGCACTGGACTTTTTTTCCCCTCTAAATATAACATAGATTAGGCTTTTAACTGCCTTTTCTCCATAATAGCTACTTAACCCTGTTCTCTAACATTAAGGAAAAAAAAGAAAAAAAAAAAAAAAGAAAATTGCAAGCAGAATTCCTATTCAGAGTAAAAAACATAAATTAAAACGAAGTGCGCAATGCAGGCCCTTTTCTTCCCTTCCTGTTTTGTTTGGTGTTTTCTAGCTCTGCTTTTTGGACAGCTGAATGGGGGCTGGGAAAGTGTTTACAATATTTTCACATGATTGAGATGGCAGAGTTCTTGCACTCACTGAAAGGCCTTCTGTTTTCAGATGGCATTGAAAGTTTACCGTCTTTCCAGACAAAAGGAAGAGAGCCCGTTGCCAGCGGATGAGTAATGGGCATGGCCTCCGCACAATACCTCCTATCCAGTCCTAAATCTACATGGTGTTCTTAGGCTTCCCCGCTTCTCCAAAGCAACCTTTGTCTCTGCTCTGGGAGACCAAAACTGCTCGTTGGGCGAGTGGGGATGCAGCCAAGAGGGGAAGGCTCAGTGACAACAGTTGCTCAGTGCTCTCTGCCCAGTATCTGCCTTCTTACTATGTTACTATAATAGTTGGAAACCCATCAACAATTGGACATCTTCTATACAAATATGTTGCAGACCATCTGTATAGTTTTCAGTTCCAGAAGATTCCAGTAACTCACTAAGTTTTAATACTTTTTTTTTTGTTAATCTGATGTGCTGCCGTGAGATAAGTGGTTACAACAAAAGCCTGCCATAATTACTTCAGAGCTAAAACTGCACAGAAGTTGCCAATTCCTTTATTTGTTTTCTTACAAGCAAATTGAAGCAAGCATTTTCCACTGTTAATAATTTTTAGGTTCTATTAAGTCATCTTTTTTTTTTTTTTAAGGAAAAAAATATTTTGGTGAAAATAATTGCTAACATAATCTTAAAAAATATTAGAAAATATTATTCTAAAGTTTTTCCAGAGAATCTGTGTGCTCGTTGGCGTTCTAGAGACCAGTAGGTAATTTGTTTTCTTGTTTCTCTTATAAAGTTTCCTAGAGCTTGGCTGTTTGGAATTTATCTATATGCATATATGTAAATGTAGACTACATGTGTGTCGGGCTTGTATGTGTGTATGTGCACGTCTCTCTGTCTATCTGCCTAAAAGAAACTACATTTCATCTTATGTACTTTAAAGTGAACTACAAAGAGCTTTCTAAGAATTAACTAAGCATCCATTAACTACACTTAATTTTGACTGTGTGCTCAGCTAACAATTGTCGGTATTAAGTTCTTATTCTTTAATACTAATTTGATGTTGCATGTTCACTGATTTATTGTTGTCAGAAAAATAGAAGCAAAGATGTAAGAGACGTTGGATTTCTTAAGGCTGGTTGTAGCTGGTATCGGCAGTTTGCTGATTAACCTGTAGTAACCTGTAGTGCTGACAGTCCGGGGTATACAAGAAATGCATTAAGGTTGTTAGCAAAACTATTTTCTAAATTACCCGAGTAGAGCTTTCAAGGTAACTAATTCTGTTCTTTGGACTTTTTTGAGGAGTTAACTGTTTAAAACAGCATTAAAATAATCTGGCTTCATTTCCTCTGTTGAAAGAGCAAATCAGCTGAAACTTGGACTTTTTGCTGAAAGTGGGGGGAAGGTAGTTTTTCTTTTAAAGAGCCTGACCATACACATTCCGCTCTGGTGCCTTTAAAGGGGACTTCCCAATTTTAAATGCCCTTGAGCACAGAAATACCAACACCTCTTAATTGTTTAATATAGTGCAGCTTAAAACATTTACAGAAGTGCTTTCCAAGTATTTCACTGTTCCAGGTGTTTGCTCCTGCACCTCCTAAAATAATAGGCTATTTCCCCTCGGTTTCCACATGCTTGGTGCCACAAGGAGACATACGCTCCGTATCGCGGGAAGGGGAAGTGAGGGAGGTAAGTGGGACTGCCTGACTTGCGGCACACACAGACCTCTCTGTCTTGCGTCACTCAGCTTGTTAAGAATGAGAAAATAACACGGCTTGTGCTTGGACTCTTAAGATCCAAGGAGAAAAATATCATATTGTTGAGCATTTGAATGTCACTCTGCACAAAGACCCCCTATAACTGCATCCTCTGAGCAGCATCACAAAATGAATAATAATTCTAGCAATCGGCAGCGCTGAACATAAATCAGCCCACGATACAGCCAACTTGCAGCCCTCTTAAAGCCACGGTCCAAACCGCATTTGTTGTGTCACGGAGGTGACGTGAAGCTGAAGTCCGATGTTTGTCAACGTGCAAACAAGCTTCAGACTGAGGAAAAAAAAAAATAATTCTGAGAAAAACATGACACCTTATTTTGGTTCAGTGGGGGCAAAGTGAGATAAACCAATTTACTTGGCCTATGCTTAGCTGATTTATTTTTCAACTTGTTGAGCCAAAATGAACTGAGAGTTTTCACCACTTGAGCAATAAACCCCTTGATATAGAGCACTTAGAGCTCCCTGGGCTTCCATGAGACTCTCCCCTGACATAACAGGACCCGAGTTACTCTGTCAATCTTACTGCCACGTTGTACCTCTGCTAAGAGTCTCAGATGCCACCTGCACACAAGCTGTGCAGTTCAGACATCCACATGCCACAGTCATGGTAACCTGAGCACACTAGGGTTCGGTGCATGGGCAATGAGTGAAACTGGGCATTTAAAAGGACTTGTCTGGAAAATACCTGTTCAAAAAGTCCATCTCCTTCTTGAAAACCCACTCTACTGTGCCAATGCAAGCTAAGACCCATGGTTTAAAGAGTTGGGGTCTCAGGCTCTTTTCCTATTAACTCCCTGTAAGGGAGCAGCAGCTGGACACAGTTTCCAGTAAGGATCTGGAGGGAAGGTGGCTCTGGCTGACCCGAGGGAGTAGATAATGCAAAGTTAAACAATTCTGTGAGAGCAGAGAACTGAATCTTTCCGCGGCTGCAGTATCAATCATGCACTTCCCCGCTACGTTCCCTGCCGTTCCTTTGAACCCACGTCTCCCATGTGACAGAGCAGTGATCTGGCTGCTGAGCCACTAGACTAATATTGTTCTTTTAATCTCACAAAAATGTGTTATAAAAGAGTTTGATTCACATGAGAAATTAAGTATAAGGTCTGTCCTCATAAAGACATTATGCCATGAATGCTCTCTTTCTGCTGGTTGCAAGAATAGGTGGCTCAAGGGTGAAAGGGTAGCATTTACATTTAAATACACCTATTGGAATCGCACAAACAGAAGGCTAAAACTACTGCTCCCTCTCTGAATGCTTTTAGAGTTTGCTGCTTTTTTTACACAGCAGCATTTTTTTTTTTTTATTTTACATATTCAAAAATGGGAAACGAGATCCTTAAGATGCCATAAAATAAAACAAAGAAGGTCTTTGTGCCAGCAGGATAAATGAAAGAACCTTTTCAAAGTAATTATTTCACTTTTCGTCTGGATGTGCTGCTCAGTATGTGAAATCCAGATATGATCCCGAGCTTTCTCTGCTGTTAACCGAACTGGTAGTGCTGGCTGGGTGTGATGCTGTTTACATTTCCCAGAGAAAGCGAAATGCACTTTTTTGTGTGTGTGTGGCTGCCAAAACCAGATTTACCCCCGAGATAAACCAGAAAGCTCCTTACCACCTGGAGAAAACAGAAACTGAAAGATGGTGGAAACAGCACTGGGTGCCAGGGTGCAAGCTCAGTGAAACTCTAAATGCACCCACTTGACCCAGGCCAAGGAGTCTTCCCTTTCCTCTCTGCCATCTTCCTCCCATCCGCGCAGTGACAGAAGCTTATGAGCTGGAGTTGTAAAACTCCGGGATTGCCTTTGCTCTTTGGGACCTCTTGTTGAATAAAAAACAAACAAACAAACAAACAAACAAACAAACAAAAAAAGCCCAAAGCAACAACCAAACAACCACTCTTTTATGGCTCTTTTATCACAATTTTCCACCACCCAAACAAGGGCCAAAACCAAACAGCATAAATAAATGCCTTAAAATCACAGTGTAGCTGGAAAACAGAAGTCAGGAGCTGCATTCTGAACAATTTTTGCGCACACAGTCCAATTTCTATTGAATTACCACATTATATATATATATAATAACACTAACCATTAAATATGTTTCAAATGCCTTTGAACAGTGAGCAACTTTAAATCCAGATCTGGATGTGGCAGTTTCTTAATATCTAGTTAATATATTTACCTTTGAATTTGTATGTAAAAACTGCTATCTTAATACATTCTAACCTTGGATAGTGATGAATTTTAAGGCATTTTTTACAAACTTAATTAAATGATATGGACTTCAGAATGGCTTCTAAGTAGAGTGAAATGATCAGACCTTCAAAATGTACACAAAGAAAGAAGAAGGGAATGAGTCCATATCTCCATGTTCAGTAGCCCTCTATGGGTTTTTTTTTAAGAGTACGTCTAATTATGTTTTGTTTGGATTTTTACTAGTTGTAGCCTTTAAAACATTGTGTGTCTGTGTAAAACAAAACAACACATCCCTTAATCTTCCTAGTTTAGCATATCTTAATTTTCCTAGTATGTCTTGCTAGCTTTTAAGTTTTGAGAAATGCTGCATAATTATTCCCTGTATACTTTCTTTATTTTTTCCGTAATTTTATGTCAAGTACTCATCAGTCATCTTTCTTTCTGACCCAAGGAATCCCCTACAACCTAAATTCTCCATGTAGAGAAGCTTTTTTACACATTAAACAAGGCCTATTTTTAAAAAGTAGAGGGGATAGTAGATGTTTTGAGGTTCTGGTTGCTGGCCTCAGTTTCCTGTTTTCCATTATAATGTAACATAAAATACAAAGTTATTCCTAAGAACAAGGACCAGAATCCTATAGCTGCCAACTACCATTGCCTCACAGGTAATGATCTCTCTTGTTTCCTTGGTGGATACTTAAGTGTTTCTGGGGAAATGTCATGGGAACTTCCAGGTCAAAGAAGGAAGCCTGTAGTTGCTTTCAGGTTTTCATATCATTAGACTGTGTGGGCAGAAGATGGTCCAAGTTGCTGTTTGAGATTAGAATCAAGACACCTCTGCTTCAGCTCAAGCAATGTTATTGGACATCGGCCAAGAAGTTTATGCTATAAGTTTAGTATCATTAAGTTATATCAAGTATAGCTCAACTACAATCAAATACCCATTTCCTAGCTTGAGGCTTTCGTTTCACACTCTGAATGAATAAATTATAGCCTGACCAAACAGAGGGTGTGAGACAAGTGCAAGCTCTACTTAGAGGTTAACAACCTGATTTCTCTCTCATACCAGTTTTACGGTCATTTAGCTCCATTGACTTTGGTGGAATGAGTCCTGATTTACAGCATTGCTTCAGAGCAGGTTTAAAGCTGTGTTATACAATAGCAATGCTGGTGCCAGGTCTTTGGGAGCAAAGAGTGTTTGCATTGTGCATGCCACAGTTCTGAGCCCCCTAATAAAATTTTTATTAATTTTTGATCCAGAGAGAACAGATTTTAAAGAAATTATTTAGATTTATCATTTGTTGCCTTCTATGATTTAATATCAATTATGTTTAGGTTTTTTTCAGTGATTTGTTGTTTACCAAGGTAATCCTAGGGAGTCAAATCATATAGGTTAGAGGTTTACAGGGTCTGTATTTGTGTGCATTTTCAGTTGAAACAGACACCCTTAACCTGAAATTAAATCTCAAAAATGCTGTCAAGTTTAAAAACAAAAACCCAACAACAAAACAGATAGAATTAGTTATTTTAGAAACTACTTGGAAATTAGTCTACCTCCTGTTACCTCTCCCAAGTGTGATTTTAAGTTTGCACACAACAGACTGCCATTTCTTCAGAGTTTGACATGTATCAGCACAGGTCTTCTGTGCTGATTCTTACCTCATATTGACTTCCCAGTGTAGAGCTGACAGGGGAAAACATCTGAGTGAATGCATCTGAACAAGGAATGAGGATCTATGTTCTTAGCTTGACTCATGTTGACAGGAAATATTTGTACTATGGGAAAGCTAAGCAAGCCAAATATGATAAACTTGCAGCCCACTTCACTGTTGGTCGATACAACTATGCATGCTGGAGATCTCCTTTAGGAATCCTTGTGTGCGCTGAGGAAAGGGAAAAGCATGTGTACTTTTGATGTCTCTCTGATGTATCTCTTAAATTGCCAGAGCTCGCCTTTCACGGTCCTTAGTGGCTGGTCTGTCACTG
This sequence comes from Pampusana beccarii, assembly GCA_013399365.1. NCBI lineage: Eukaryota > Metazoa > Chordata > Aves > Columbiformes > Columbidae > Pampusana > Pampusana beccarii. The sequence goes on from VWYH01001802.1 coordinate 956,759, forward strand.
GGCAGCTGTAGAAGGATCTTATCTTTGTGAGCCAGCCCTTATCTTATCCAGCACAATGGCTATGTTCTTTGGAGAAGAGATGAGCTAGCCCTCTCCCTTCTCTTTCCCCATAAAATGGTCTGAAGTGGGGCAGAAGCATCAGAAGTGCAGTGTGGCAGCGAAAAGAAGGATTTGTTTCTGGAGAGATGTCATTTTTTCTCAGTTCCCAGCAGCAGAAACTTTAAACTAATGATCTTTCCAGATCACGCGGGCAAGTTGAGCCCAGGACTCATGTTTGTGTTGTTATGATTTGATATTGCATTAGGAGTATTTGTAGCAGGGACAACGTTTTGCAACATCATACTAAGGATAACAATAAATAAAACCACATCACCTTGTCTCCCCCCAAAAAAACCTCCACCATGGTTATTCATCTGACGGATCTTGGGGGCTTCAAGGCCTTTACAGATGCCAGGGTTAGTGCAAGACAGATTTTGCTGAAGGAACCAGGTTACCACCTCTCTACTTCTCTTCCTTTCCCACCCTGCAAAATCCTGACTTTAGGGAGGGGATCAAAATCTTTTTGTGTGTGCCTGGCTGGCTGGGAGAGAGGCACATAGCTGTGGTCTGTTTGCTCAACATTAGCTGTGCTGCCCGAGTGTGAAAGCAAGCGTGGAGGGTAGATTCTCCCTGACTTCTGTGGGATCTGGAGCAGGTCCATGAGGAATGCTACTGTTTTCAGCACTTCCCTTGCTCTGCCTGAGACTGGGCACACTGAGATATGAGTGTTGTTGCAGCTGCCACATACTACATATGAGCCACATGTTGATGGTTATTGCTTTAAATGAGAAGGTCTTTGTTTAAAACATTGTTTTCTTCCACCTAGAACTTACTGGGTTTTGTGCAATACTTAGAGTAAGAGTTTCTAATTCTAACGTTGTTAGCAGTGTACCTGGAATTTATATAATATCACGGTTTGTATTTACTATATGCTATCCCTATATGTATGCATTGTGCAGACAGCTTTACGGTAACAGAGAACTAGCTCCTAATTAATTGAGACAAATTGGCCTATTAATTCTTTGATTGTTTGTATCATTTTATGTTGCGGTTTGTTTATTACTTCTAGGTCTGCTTCAGCCCACTCTGCAAATAGCAGTGCTTTTCTTTAAAATATAATTAACTGTGTTGCGTTTATGAGAGCTGCTTGGTCAAATCACGCTACTCTGGTCACCCTACTGAATGCCATGTCACACTGCCGATTTTTGGACTGAGCACTGACTGCTGGCTTCAGCAAAACTGGAAAGGAAGGGAAGTCCTGGACACACTGACTACCTCTAAAATATTACATAAAACTAGTCAGAGACTTTTCCTGGCGGCCAACTGGCATGAAAGAGCTTGCATTCACACAGCTATATTCATCCTCCAAATTACAGTGGCCACATCCAAAAAACCTATTGGAGATGGCCCATGACCCAGGTTAATACCCAAGCTGTGCTTTGGCGTTGTCTGGAAGAGCACAAGCGGGCTTGGGCCAAGACTATGCCAGGGACCAATTTAGTAGCATGGAGGGTTTAAGGCCCGTACCTTGTTGGTCCCGTTTAGTTTATTTAGTGTCAGAGTGAACCCTCAGTAACACTGCCAGGAGTCAGCAGAAAACCCCTGTTGGCCTGAGTGACCAGAAGCCACTGAGAAGTGTGATCACTAGTTTGTTGACCTCCTTCACATCTGGATTCTTTTTATTCTCACACTGGTTTTTACCAAATGAGTGCTGAAACGAGCATTTTAAAAATCTCACCGAGTAATGAAATTGGGTTGTCACCTGCTCAAAATTGTTAGTTTTGAGCTCCGGAGAGGTTTATCACACAAGCTGAGGTTCTGGAAAAGCCAGCTGCATTTCTGTTCCCTGATGGAGGAGCTCCCACAGCTTTGAGCAAGTAAGATCTTCTATGACTCAGCATCCCATTTGTATAAAAGGGTAAAAAGCTGTGAGGTTGTTGAGATACAAACACACCAGGTGCTTGAGGTCACATAAGCATGCTAAACCGATATGAACATAAAACTCCCTTTGATTTCCGTGGCAACTTTTTTCACATGTCTGGGAAGGGAATTTATTTTAAACCTTGCAAAAGGGACATGAGTGTGTTCAGCCCTATGTCAAGATCTTTTCACAGACCCACTGGGGGTGAGTTTGGATAAGACTGAAGTGTTTGTAGCATGAGATAGTTTGGGGAGCTGCTGCTCTGTGTTTCTAGGGCTAACTCTATGCACCTGGTACCCCATGTAACTCTGTCCTTCGCAGTACTATGTTATACTTGTGCCCACAGCGATATAAATAAGAATCAGGCAATTTACACTGTAATCTTTTTCTCTGTTCCGAAGGTAAATGGCAGAGAAGGCCGAGTTAGTTTTAAAAGCTCATAATACAAAATGATCATATTAGGCCATGCTGTATTACTGAGATTACAGAAAATGACCTACATGTATTAAATTAAACCATGATTTTCCAATGATCTCAGAAGCAGCAGAACTGGGACATTTTAATCATTGTGTTATCAGTTTGGTAGGTAAGTCCTATACTGAATTGCTGCTCAAAATGAAAAACTGTATTGTTTTATCCAGAAGGTTTCTGATTTCTAGCAATAGCCCTTACATTTCTTAGAGTTCAGACATATGATTGAGTTACTGAAGCGGACAAGTACTGATTTCAACGACGCTTAAACTAATGCATTTTTTGCCTCAGGTTTGCTACAGGCTAAGATTGTGCTGTTAATTAATGCGGTCATTTGATGTGCAGCACCTTGCTGAACTATGAGAACTTGATTGTGTGCTTTTGCCCAATGTTCCTTTCAGGTTAAAAAGCCTCTTTGTTTCTTAATTGACCTATTCATGGATCAGTCTCATAAAAGAGGCTATGGAGCCTGACATGTACATAGTCACACCTGGCCTGGGCTGTGTGAATCTTATTTAATGAAAATGTTATGAAGAAAATAATAGAATTGTTGCCCAGAATGATTTACATAGAAAATGAGCTGGACTTTGAAAAGCAGGAAATCTGTCAAAGCAGAGGAGGAACATTTGACCTCATCTACCCTTGGCTTCCTTTCCCTTCCCTTTCCATGTTGCCCCTCAAGCCTGTAGCACTCTCCCATGGATTCTTGCATCTGGCAGTGGCTCTGCTCAGACCAATTGAGACTGTTGGTCTGTATTTTTGCAGTCTGATCTTGAGAGAATCCAAGGAGGGCTTGCATTTCTCTCCCACTGATAACAGTGGCGTTGAAAGTGCTTGGTGCATTCCAGGGCAAAGCTTTGAAGGCTGTGGATTAGAGAGCTGCTAACACTTCCCTGGAAGTACATGCAGATTCCTTTGGTCTTCACTGGGGAAAAGCTTGGCTCTCCATTAAAAAAAAAAAGGCAAACAAAACCAAAACACCCCAAACCAACACCAAACAGAACAAAAAAACCCACCACACAAACCCCCACTACAAAAAAACCCACCATGATAGTTGTAGTGGCCCAAATAAAACACAGAAAACCCAGTCTCAGCCCAAGCACTCAGTTTTGGGATCTTTTGGAATTAGACAGAGGCTTGAAGCTTGACCCAGGGAGGAGTATCTGCATGGTATTCCCACGGGCAGAAGGGAGCAGGCTCTGCCCGTGTGTGCGTGGCCTGTGGTGTGCAAGGACGTAGGCAGCCCAGTGGCCTGGGGTGGTTTCCCCTGCCTGCTGGCACAGGGCACCACCACAGGCCTAATGTCTATTCACACTGCCCAGGCTCTGAGCCGTGCTCTGCAGCCATCACCCCCAGCTTCATCTCAGGCTCGTTTTGACCCCCTTTAGCTTTTTTAAAGCTGGATCCTCCCAGCTTACATTCTCTAGCAATTCTTTTTTTTTTTTTCCTCCCTCCCTACTTCCACAAGTGAACGTGCTCAGCCAAACTCCCCACTCCACCATCTATCCACCCCATATGTTTATATTTTCCTCTTGCTGAGGCATGTTGTGCTGACCTGCCTGGACAGAGCTCCTTTATCACAGAGATAAACATGATGTCCCCCTCACATAGAGTTTCTATCATGTGTGACCTTTCATCTTGAACTGCCATGACCTTTTTTTTTTTCCTTTTTTTTTTATTAATTCTGTACTGTGCTGCTTGCAGATGCCAGGAAAGAAAATCTTTTGTTTCTAGACAGAATACTGCTAAAGGACATGATACGGTCTTGTTTTTAATCCATCTAATTAAAATCTGCATGTGCAGTGTAACTGAGAATGCAGCCTTCGCCCACCACTTTCCCACAGGCAGGGAATAAAGGCCTTTAGTGCAGCAGCAGCTAGCTACCCTTGGATAACAGAGAACAGAGCCCACAATTCATCCCAGCCTTCCTTATCATATTCGCGGAGGGCTTTCCCTCCCCCCCTTCCCCCTTTCTCTCCATGGAATCACTTACTGTAGCTATGTGCCTCTATACATCACTTCAGAACGTAATCACGTTAAAAATATGTTAGCTGTCGTTTATCTATGCTCTAGCAAGCTCTGAATATAATTGATGACCAGTAAGAAAAAGAGAAAGAAATAAAAAGAAAAAAAGAAAGAGAAAGAAAAAGTGTCTATTTCCAATCAAATGTCAAACCTATTTCTGTTAAAACCATTCTGCCAAGAATGGAATAACACAGTTTAGCAGTTCACACTTTCATACATTCATTATGTAGGCTTTTTCTGGATTTGCTGGATGGTTGTGGTTATTACTAAGGCTGCCTTTTGTTTGTGTTTGTTGGGGAGAGGGTGCCATGGAATTTTTGTGTGTGTGTGTGTGTGTGTGAAACATTTCCTTGTTTAGTTTTTCACTTGTTGCTTTTTGCTGGGTAACTGAAGTGGGGGAGGGAGGATGAGGAGGGCAGCTGAGTGGGAAGAAGGAGTCAGAGCAGAACGAGAAGCGCTAAAATTGACCCTACACCTGTCTCCTCTTTCTTTAAGTCATGTTTTAGATGATGATGATGATGATGATGATGATGGTGATGATGATGATGAGGTCAGCAGGGAGCATAAAAATATGCCAGGAGATTAAAAACTTAAGAGATTGTATGTGAGCAGAAAATACACTTCAGTGCACGTAAGGAAGCCCTCCCCCTCCCAGCTCCCCCAGTAAAGCACACAAATGGGTTTCTGTGGGCATTCCCTGGTAACCCACACAAAGAGCTGTTCAAACAGCTGTGCCTTCAGCTAAACACCATCCACGGGATGCTGCGGAAAATGCCGATTTTTGTGTGTCAGCTTCCCTAACTCAAATTCAGCAAAACATACAATTAAAAAAAGTAGAGGAAAGGATTTTGAGTCCTGACTAAATATGCAACATCTCGAGAAATGAGTTATGGTCTTACTTTATTTCTGTGTGATGAATTATTCATATGTACGTTGTACCCAGAGAATTATTAAAGAGATACAAAAAACCAGTGCTTTGAAATCTAATAAAGCTTATTAGGTGACACCAGTCTACAGCACCTAACATCACGTTTTTTAATACCTCAGTATTTCAAAAACAGAAAACACAATGATTAAAGGACATCAGAAATACTGTGTTGCCTACATATTAAAAGATGTTATGTTGATCAAGTACAATACTGCTTTTCATCAAAACTTGGTTATCTTATGCTGACCTCTGTAAGCATGAATATTTTCCTGCTTTTAGTGCCTATGGAAGGATAACATTAAATAAGAAACAGCTATTAGAATACTTATGTAGCTATGATATATTATGTTTATATAACACACTATGAAATTACAGTGAGCATCAATTTTTATGTACTTTGGAATCAGTGTTTAATCAGTAGAACAATGATAGCCAATAAGACACCTATCTACATTTTACCAATTTAAGATTTTCTTTTTTTTTCGCATGTTGAGGAATATATTCACTAATTGCTCTTTGATAGCGACATCTGCTTTGACACAGTAAAAAGTTGTTAATACCAAGTCTCATATTTTTTATAAAATGAGTGCTTAGTTGTTGCATAAGCAATATAAGATTTATGAAGCTTTTAACTGTGCTAATCCTAATAAATATGGCAATTTTTTTACCTTTACTTAGCAGCCTTCCTTAAGAATTAAAATTAATTTGTATTTTGGGGGACACACATAATTTTATGGGCAGATGTGATGTTAAACCATTTCCTGTAATTCCATGCAACTAATAACATAAATTAGGGTGGGGAATATTATTTTTGTCACCAATAACTGCTGTTGTAGAGCCCTTCTTATGCCGAAGGCACATAACAAGAGCTGAAAATCAACCACATCGCTATGTTAGTTACACATGACCAGCAGCATGGCATAAAATCCCTCTCAAAGTTACTGAAGGGTGCTGAACATCAGGGCATGCTAAAGGTCAGGCTTAATAATGGGGTGTAAGTCTCAGATCTCCACAGTGAATATTTAATGTATTGGGAATCAAGATACCTTTACTAAGTCCCTAAACCACTTTGTGCTCTCAAAACTGGATCCAAAAAGTTTAGCTTATGACAGGATTCCAAACTGTTTAGGTGGTTGTTCTCAATACACTTAATGAAAAGTGGATCAAAATTAAATTCTTCAGTCTCACACGTAGGACCTGATCTTCAGACACTTTGGTTCATGTGCGCCATCAGCAACCATTTACAGGTTTTCCTCATTGGTGATAGCATGGGAAATAAGACTATGGTAAGAGGGCATACCTGAATTATTGTATTAGATAATTTTCAAAGTTTGCAATTTCCATTTCAAAAGTTTATCTCAAAGTTTTCAAATTTTCATCATTTGTATCTCTACTTTCTATGTCACTATGAATCTTCTGCACAGCAGATATATACTGATCTGCCAGAATTAAGAGCAAATTCTATGTTAAGGGAAAGTTAAGAAAACTCAAGAGGCTGACATGTCAAAGATGGCAGTTCTTTAAAATGTTTGACGATCTCTTTAAAATGACCATTTTTCTTTACTACACTAACCTCATGCCGAAACAAGTTCTTAAATCAATGCCCAAAGAAGTGAAGAGAATAATTGTGATTAAATTTCTTTTCACGCTGCAAATTCCTCTCACAATCCAATTCTCAGATTTCACTGCATCCCTTCCAGAAAAAAAAGCCATCTAGCCCAATCATGCAAGAATGTTTTATAAGGCTATGAAACAAAGGGTCAGTTAATCATGCCCTTTCTATGAATGATGAAGACCATGGCAGTAATGCTTCATTTGACCTGATGATTCAGGGGGACAGTAGGAGACAGCTGCTGAATTGCAAACAGAAACATGAGTCACCCCTTTTCTGACTTTTAAATAAATAAAAACAAAACAAAACAATAATATGATTATAAATTACTTTCCCTACCCTCAGAGTAGAGGAAGAAAGTGGCAGCTTATCTGTTCTTGCAAAACAGCTAGGTAAGATTATTACTGGCGATAAATGGCAAAAGGGACCCGTGCAGAGTGATGTTGTAGCCACATAGGTCTGGAAATGGAAGGGTAATGGTGACCAAATAATCACACCAAAATCAGGTTTTACCTACTGAAAATAATTCTGTGTGAATAAAAACTGAGTTAGAAGCTTGGGATTTAGCCTACTGCTAGCGTAGGAATAACAATGATCCTAATAAGTAGTCATTAGGAATGGGAACAGAGTGACAGCACTTGTTAGCTATAAATAATTAGTTATCAGTAATGGGAAGCCCATGTTAGCAGCAGGAGCACAGGGCTGGTTGCCCTGCAGGCACCTGGCAAATGGAGTGTGGTGGGAACACCACCCTATCTCCCTCACTGCCACAGGGTGAGTGAGGGTGTAAACTACCGAAACGGAACAGGGGTAACTGCTTATCCGTGGCATCGTAGAGCCTTCTTTCTATTCATTTATCCTCAGTGTGTCAGTAAGGTCCCAGTTTCTCTCTGTGACAGGGGTAAGTCCAAAGGGACCAGTGCAAGCTCCCATTCAGTTCAGCGTAAAACTGAAAATACAGTGCTTCCAAGCACTTCTTCTCCACCTGTGTTAAGACACCTTAAATCGCTTTTAAAGATCCCTGAAATCTCTTTTCCAAATTCAAGCCTGATGCTGTTGCCACTCATGTTGGCTGGATCAGCATGCCTACCAACAGCAACACCCAGGTTTTCAGCTTTCCCTGCAGGAAATGAAGTCCTGCTCTGTGCATTCTAGTTACATCAGGAAGACAATTTCAGACAGGTAGAGCATCCAAAGTTTAGTTTTCTGGAATTGTGCTCACTAGCAACTAGTCAGATTTTGGCCCTCTCAATCTGTTCACTCGCTATGAGGATGGCTGCATTATTACATTTATCTCTCAGTCTTGAGAAAAGAAGGCTTAGGGAAGACCTTATCACCATATTCCAGTAATTAAAGGGTGGCTACAAAGAACACGGAGACTCCCTTTTTACAAGGAATCACATGGAAAAGATGAGGGGCAATGGGTACAAGTTACTCCTGCAGAGATTCCAATTGGACACAAGAGGGAAATTTTTCATTATGAGAACAACGCGTCATTGGAATAATCTCCCCAGGAGAGTGGTGGATTTCCCCTACGCTGGACACTTCTAAGATTCAGCTGGACAAGGTGCTGGACCATCTTGTCTAGACTGTGCTTTTGCCAAGAACGATAGGCTAGACCAGATATTCCTTGTGGTCCCCTCCAACATGGTATTCTATGACTATGATTCTATGAACATCAATGGAATAATCCAAAGCAAAGCAAAATAACATGTTTTGCACATTTTCTGATATCAAGGAATTATAATTTACTGCAATTGTTATTTGGAAATACGTACATACATATAAGCAGCCTTTTTAATTCTCTCAAAAGAAATGAGAGCTGGATTACATGTGAGCAAGCTAGCTGAACAATTGTTAATGTAACTAAAGTAATTCATGACTCACCACACTTCTACAACATTTTTATATACTGAAGTTTGATTAATTTATCTCAGGCAGACAAGTACTACACATATGCATGTCCCAATGTTTCTACCTTGCTCCCCATCACCACATGAGCTTTAGGATAATCTTCACATTTGCACTAGGCCAGGTAGGACATCGGTAGTAGCAGATTTTTTTGCTGCCAGTGCAACACTTTTTGAGTTCCAAATGTCTGAAACGTGGTAGATGCATCCCTGACAGCTTCAACATATTAGGAAAAATGGAACATCTCTGAAAGTCTCAGTTCAAAATTTAGCTGGATCAGATCTGGCATTATTTGTTTTTCAGAGATAAACATGTGAGTGCTTAGAAGGAAATACTCTTGAACACATGTAGTTGTCGAAGTTTACCTCTGAAGATGTCCTTGGGAAACACACCAAAACAACCCACAAGTACTGGGGCAAGATGCACCTCCCCTTTGCCCCCCACCCTACCAAGCACAAAAAATTTCTAGACCAGTAGACCACTAGGGTCATGTGCACACCCCTTGTCAACAGACAGGGCCCTTGACCAGTGAAATGCCTTGGTTGAGAGAAGTTTCTAGACCACTACCATGAAGGACTGCAGCTGAGATTCAGTTATGGTATAAATGCAGCCTGCTGGAAATGCCCATTGTGCTGGTCTTCTTTGGAGCAGTAGGTTTGTGTTTAAAGACTCTCCTTCTGAGACTGGCTATCTAAGAAAACTTCCCTGAGGACTGAGACACCTTGCCTGACTGGTAAGTGATCTTCTCGGTACCCTTGAGAGTCCTCAGTTTGTAAGAGTGGGAAGATGCACAATTTGAATCATCACTCTAGCATTTTGGGATCTGATCCCTTGAGTTTGAATTGGCTGTGTAGTAATTAAACTCCTAACTGGTATCTGAACCTGTGTTTTATAATGTTGTTGGAATGCTAGATAATTTTGGATAAACCCCATTTCTAGTTGGTTCTCTGCTAAACAGTTCTGTTTAGAATAATGTCTGTCTGGAGCTCACTGCCCACCTAAATTTACTTTTGGGGTGCCCATGTGACAGGTGCAGGGCATGCATAAAGCCTACAAGCTTTTTAACATGTGGAAAAGTCATTCCGTGACAGCCAATGATGAGAGGAAACAAAAAAGACTGAGTTCAAAGCACACATAAGCACTTTCTGAATGTAGTCAACTAAAAGGTCAAGAGAATAATCCTGAGTGATAAGCAATGTAGTGAGGCACACATTAAAAGTAATTTTCAGCTGTGCTTCCAATCAGCTTATTGGTTTGAGAAAACATTATTTCACCCCTATTTTTTGCACCTGTAAGCTAGTTACCTGGATGAGCCTAATGCTGAACAGGTGCTGTGTTTCTTCACTTTTCTTCCTGCCAGGGCCGCCTGCACTGACACTTGTCCTTGGTGCTTAGAGCCTTGGCTCAGGGTGCTGTGTGTTTTGCTAATGCATTGTAACATTCACATTCCTCTTTTCTTGGCTTTGTATCCAGAAATCTATCAACAAACCACCTTTTTTTTTTTAAAATTTTTATTTTTAAATCATCTGCCATTTTTCCTTCTACCAGTCATGTCTTGAAGCTTGGTAACTGTCCTTGATGTAAACCTGTAAATTCTGCTTGAACTTCTTTGAGCTCTGTTTAATTCCTTTCTCTGAATTAGCTACTGTCTTTTCATTTCTAGTTACAGTGTTTACCTCATCTTCTATCTCAAATGCTTTGTTTCACATGGTAGGGTTTTTAATTTTGAAATTCATTCTCGCTTTTCAAAGTACTTGATACTTTCTGATCTCACAACAGCCCTTGCTGTAGATGTGCTTTTTCAGAGACTCAGCTTCTCCCACCATGTATTTTCTAAAAGTTTTTCTGTTTTGGTGATTACTATCCCATTGGATGGAGATTGTGTCTCTTCTGTTTCAATCTGGTAAGTAAATTAACAAAAATTAGGGGGCATTTGAGAGTTTTGGATGCCATTTCTTTCCTCTCTTACCAACAGCCAAGATTATATTTGGTTTCTCTAGTGAAAATGAAAAGTATGAACCATTTGGGCTAAACTGAGGTTCTAGAGGGATCACACAATTAAAAGCAGTGATTTTAGGAGGCAAATGTAAACTTCCTTAGTGTGATGAAACACAATGCACTCCTCTGAAGTGTGTTTTTAAAAAATGAGAAGTACTAATTAATCATGCTTTGAACTGAGTATACCAGTTGACTTTTGAACTCTGACCTTGACTTAATTAGCTGGCAAAATACTATTAATTAAAATACTCTTATAAATATATATATATATTTAAAAAATGTTGTGTTGATGAAGATCATAACATCATCTCAGGCAGCTGTAAAACTCCTCCTTCCATTTCTAAGTGTTTAGTCCTGGAATGAATCCTGCTGAACTCCCTGGGAGTAAGGGAGGAAACCACCTGGCCTGCAAGCTGGGAGAGTTGCTGCTCTCATTCTTACTGTAGCTCACTCTTGCCTAGTATCCTGCTTTGTGTTTGTCAGGTTCATTATGAAAATAAGTTATCCTTTGTCAGTACGCTGTTGGTAGATTTAAATAATTCTTAGCAGATTAGTGAGACGCAGGTTTTCTCTGCAGAAATCCTGCTGATTAGATGCTGTGGCATACTGAACATCAGCTGTTTTATTATTTTGCTTTTAATGACTATTTCAAAGTAATTCCCTGAATAACCAGTAGATGCTTTCCTAAATGTACAGTGCTTGCTACCTCCATTCTTTTGGAACAGTGGATGTTTGCTTGCAGTCTAAAAATCTTAGTTTCTTCACAACTTGCATGTCTTGTGGGTCTGGTAAATTTTTGCTTCGTATATTGGCGATTCAAAATCTTGGATAGCTGCTCCTCTCTATTACAAAACCAACTTGGGGGGGAACACACACACACAAACCACAAAGAAAAAAAAGTAGGTGTAGGTTTGAGATGTTCTGAGGAAAGAAAACTGATGCAGGAAAATAATTTAGCTTTCCAATAAAATGCCTCACCTTTTTGAGCTGCTTTCTTTGGGCTTTTATTGATCTAACATAATCACTGACTGTTGTCTGAGCTTTTTACTTCTGATGGACTTTTTTGTTTGTGGTTTGGGTTTTTTTTCGCTAGCTCTCGGCTTCTGATAAACCCTCCAATTCATGCCCCAGCTTCCTGTTTCTGATATGCTGAACACATGTCAGAACAACTGGCCTAACTAGAGATGAAAAACAGTGAGAGAAACTGGAAGATGTAAGAAAGGACAAGTACAAACACCAATTCAGTATAAGCTTTAGGATGTCAAAGTTAAGATTCTAGAGATTCAGTTGTCATGTAAATGAATCTGCAGATTTTTTTTAATATAAAATTCCTTGGGTTGTAAAAGATTCAATGAAAGCATGGCTGTTTCTCATTAGTGGTGGCTGTCACTAAAATGAATATGTTGCTGAGTGTTTGGTTTCTGGGAAACGTGGTTGAAACACGAGCGGCTCTCTCGATGCAGAGCTTCGAGTCAGATGTTTGCAGAGGGGATGTTCCCCATTAAGTAATGACAGAGAACCATATGGAACACATTACAAATCGAAATACTGATTGATGAAGTGCCTGTGGTCAGCTTTCTACAGAAATGAGAATTTTGAGTGTATTATCACATCAGCATGGAACTGATCTCACGTACAATCACATTCCGGTTTAATTTCTTTTTTGCTTCACAATCTCACACGTGCTGTTCCAGATCACGTTTATAGCAAGCAGAACCACAGACTGAAGGAAAAAAAGCATCAGGTTTGAGCTCTGATGTTTTATTGATTTAGCCCAGTTCACAGAAGCCCAGTAAGTCTGAGTTTGTTCACACAGCTGGTAAGCTATAAACTCTTTCTCCCTGTAGCAAACTTCTTCCCTCCTTCCCAAGAGGTGCGGGAGGGGACTTGGAGATTGCCAGAACATGCTGGTGTTGGGGAGGGAGAAGTGGGGTCACCTGGGAAGCCCAGGTGGTTCTTGTGCAGGTTCGAATTTATCAACCTAAAAGCTCTGTATCTGGCTTCCCAAAAGTAGATGCTTTCTTTTTCCCCACTTAGTCTATTTGCAGGGGTTCCGTGAGGAAAATCAACTGGTTCATGCTGATTTCAGGGTGAGATTGCTTGATTTGTTTGCATTCAAGTTACTTATTACTCCATCTTCAAGTTCAGGTTTGTTTCAGATACAGTGACCTCTTCTGTTTTACGCAGAAAGCAAACAGGACTGGTCATATAAAATGTGTACAGCTATTCACTGTGTACATGCGTTGCAAGTGAATGCAAGTCTGAGTCACAGCACACTTAAGTAAAAATATGTAGTCAAATGGTATATTTAGAAACTTAGGTCAAAGTATCTAGCTCTTTTTTTGCCAAACAATTTTTAAATAGTGCTTCAGTGAAATCCTAAGCAGGAATAGACTTAGACGTGTATTTAGCACAGTGTTATGAACACTGGAGTATTTCTGTTTCTGAGATCGCAGTATGAGATTATTACAGTGCTAAGGCACATCAAGTGTGAGAGCCAAATCTTGCTTATGCCTTTGCTAATGCGAACTCACTCAAGTGAATAAGGTTGCTTGGTTTACATTGGCACAGCTGAGGCCACAGTTTGGCCCAGGACCTAAAAGTCTCTTATGCTGGCAGTTATAAGACAAAGGGAAGTAAAATCAAATGTCTACTAATGCATGGTAATGTGAAAATTGGACTAGGTCTGAAACAAAAAACAAGGAGAAAAATATATCAGGTAAAGCTATTGGAAAAAATTTTGGGGTTTAATTTTTCATAATATTTATTTCACATATCAGGACCTAATTATTCAGAGTTGTTGAGAATGCACAATCCTTAGCTGAATTATCTTAAAACTAAATCTCTGAAGCTTACAGCAAAAATTATAACAGTCTGCTAGCCTTCTTAAGTACATGTGAGGTGGGGTTTTATTTTTCAAAGAACTAGCCATGGCAAACTTTTTTCCAGGGATCTGATTTCTGCCCTTCAGACTTGTACAGATGTTCTCAAAAATGCAGAACAAATGTACCTTGCTGATAAGCAATTTGTTAGTTTTCACTTTGTGTTTATTCATGGCACAAATCTGTATTGGTGTGTATGCAAACAATAGGGTGCTTAATTAATTCAAAGGATAAATAAATGTAGAATAAAATGAGGAAATGTAAAAGCACCTGTTCAAGGATATCAGATTTTAAGCAATCTATAATCTTCATGATTATTTCAATGTTCTTCCCTATTATTAAAAAATAGAGTGCAGGTATTATGATAGTAATGATCAGGAGTTAGCTATGATCCTACTGCCTTTCAGATATTTAAGTCATGAAATATTGAAAGAATTTTTGATAGTGATGGTTAGTCTTTGGCAACAGATGAAGGCTTTTAATGAGGCTGAAGGCTTTCACGGCAAAAAGAATGCTGAGAAAGCAGCAACCATCATTTGGATCAACTACCTCATGTACAGTCTCTACCATATGAGAAGACTCTACCAGTCTTCATGGCTCTTCAGACCAAAGCCTTAAGCTCTGCTCTAAGAAAAGGCTGTTGCATTGTACTTTTGCTGCAGTCCAGAAGTACAAGTTTGGGCTTAGATGAGGAACAAGTTGGGAAAGACTTGCTGAGTTGAGTTGGTATCTGGCATGAGCATTGAGCTTCAGATCTCACATAATCCTGCTAGTTTTAGAGGATCAAATATTCCAGAGTCCTCAATTAAACTGCTCCCTCAACCTAAAGTGAGCAATAGGAATTATCTTTATCTGGACACAACAGCACATCAGATAGAGAGAGGGAATCACTGATGGAATTTTCTCAAATATTGTGTGAATCTCCAGGAGAACTCGTCAGTGTGAGGTATTTCTACAGTACATTGTTGGGCCTGGAATAGGTGATGAAGGCCTTGGTGACAGAAAGATTAGTACTTGACTAGGAGCCTGCTAGCATGGGCATACAACCACATTTCTGACAGAATAGCCAGAAGATGACTGTGACTTCTAGACTCGTTCTGCTCTGCTGCACGAGGCAAGGCTGTGGTTCCCTTGTTTGCTGTCATGCAAACCCCTGGCCACATGTTTGAGCTGCTCTGCTGAGCTGGAGCTAGCACTGACATGAATGCGTGAACAAATTTAGAGATGCAGAGAGAGATCAGTCAAATTGGATATCAGCAGGCTGAGGCTACCTCTTTTCTTTCCAGCACTAAGAACCCTAGAACTGATAGACTATATCAATTAACCTGAGGTTTTCCAATGCTTCAGACAAAATAAGGAAATTTGTCTTTCTCTCTTCATTGAGAATTTCTAGATTTCTAGTGGGACCTAAATTGAAGAGTTAAGAATTTAGATAGTATTGAATTAATCTTCTTCCAGACTGAGTTTTTCTTGTATACTTGAAGATAACAGCATACATTTGTCTTAGCTTATATATGTTGCTATACCGGTCGTTACCATTTTCCACAGATAAGGCTTATGGAGAAAGAAGACTTGCCAATATAATCAGCTTTATTACAGATTTCTATTTACTTTTGTTATTGTATCTTCAGAATGGCTTTGTTCGATTCCATTCCTTTGAGGAAGATTGCTTAATTTTTTAGCTTGCCAATTCTAACACATTTCATCAGTCTTAAAAATAACATTTTCAAAATGCTCCAGTAACTTAAGACCTCCTCTCTTTCTCAGATGTGATCTGGTGCTTACACGTGGGCATGGAAATGCTGTTACATGCCAAAATTCCAGTGAAACTGGTATGATATAGACATCTAAGATTTCTGAGACTTTTGGTCTACTGTAGAAGATGTGGCACTAGTATAACCATTTAGGTTATTGGTCTGTGCTTTTATTGAAAAAACATCCCAGTACAACCACATTTATAAAGACGTCCTATGTTGTTGCTTCCCTATACTGCTATTTCCTTTCTAGATTGAAAGAGGTGATACCACTCAGAGTACCAGTATAACTGCATCAATATTAAATGGCTGTATTAACTATATCTGACATCTTGCTGAAAGTTGTGACATAGACTCCTAAGTGCTGGTCTGTTTTGAAACCAAAATTTAGAGTCTAATTCCACAAAACTGCTTTACTCTTGTTTTACATTGGGACTTTTTGTATGTTTGGATCTCTTGAAAGTTTTTACAGTTAGGTTTATGCTGCCAAATCAGATCAGGATTCAGACTTTGGGTATTATTATTTATGTTTCATAATAAAGATATGACAGGGATTAGGAACGGTGTGAATGAAGAGTAGAGCTCAAAGTTTTTGGAGCAGAACTAGCTCTTGCTAGAGATGAGCCCACGCTAATGTTGCACTTTTATGGGGCTTATTTTGAGCTTCCATAGAATTTTTGAGGCATTCATCTGAAAACTAAACAGCATGGCTGCCTAAAAAGTAAATAAATGCTTTTAGATGTGGTGGGCAGATCAGATTGAATATGAGTTCTAAGAATGTACAAACTTAAATCAGCTTTATTTAGCAACACAACAGTTACTGCACAGTGGTAGCACCGCATGTGACTTGTCCCTGATGTTGCAACACCATCAACCAGAGAGGCTGAAAACAGAGGTGACTGTCATTGGCCTTGCTGAGAATACCAGTAAGATGTCTAACCACTGCTAGTCATGCTGTTTCTCAGCTCTCATGTTAGTCATTTACAGAAAAAAAGAAATAAAAATTCTGTTGTTCTCCACTAAGTCTCGCTGAGTAGCACCTGAGTATCGCAGCTGCTAGTTTTCCACAGGCCACTCCAGGACTCCTCCCATCAGAACACCACAGCTGGGTGATCACATCTGGCCATCAGGGAGCAACTTGGGTCTACTCATTCAATGGGAAAACTGGTTTGGACTTGAGCTTTCCTATCGATGTCACAGGCAGAGTGTCAGCCAGTCTGTGTCATGTATTGATCTGCAGTTTCTGTCTTATTAGAATATTGATTATGTAACATTAATAATTAATTTCTTCAGAGTGCTATGAAGTATCCACCATCTTCTGCTTTTCTGGTATGATGTGGGACATCTTTTCCCAGCCCCCCGCCTCCCCCAATCCCACCTTTTTCTGCCAGTTGCATATGTATGGTGCAAAAGCCCCTTTGCTAAAACGGCCAGCAGTTGTTGCAAACCCCATCATGCATTGTACAGTTTTGCTTCTTTCTGTCCCTCTGATTTTGCACTGAACTGTCTGATTACTGGGAAGCATCAAAGACAAAAGGAGAACCAAAAGCAAAGGTAGAACTTCTTTCTTCTTCTCGGGGCCACTCAGTTCCCAAGATAACTGAAACAAGGGCCCTTCTAAGTCCCACAGCAAGAGCGTTTTTCTGAAAAATGCTCTCTCATTCTCTCTTGCTCTGTCTTGCTTTAAAGCACACATCTGACACAAATTAATCTGCAGGGTTTTTAGTCATTTCCCATCCGCTGCTGTGGCTAATTAGGCTTGCTGATGTTGTTTTGGCCTAACCCTGAAGCAGCATGAAAGGAATGGCCCAGAGAGAGAGCGAGCGTGTTCTCCTTGGCTCTTCTTCCATGTACTTTCTGGCCCGTTCAACAACAAAAAAAATTAGTTCAATTGGCCTGAAAGGCACTGGGAGATTGAAAACCCCTCTGTAGTACCTTAAAGAACCAAAATTACTTAATTAATGTGGAGGCCATTATGTGCGGTTAACATATGAATGAATAAGTGGACTGCCTGAGTTACAGAGCAGGAAAGAGGAGAGGATATCTGAGGTCGGCCTTGTCAGGGTAAAGGAATCCTAAACAATGAGGGCATTGGTTTAAGATTTGAGGAAGAATTTGAAAAAGAGCCCTGAGAGTGAAATCAAATGAAGCATGGGAGAGTATTAGTGGAGATTAGCAGTGCTGTGGAGGAACCCGGCGCAGGCTGCCAATCGCCCCTGAGCGCAGGCAGCTCTGGCTGGGCTGCTGCAGACAGGAATTGGGCAGCACGCTGCTGGAGTTCCACTGAAAAGTATTTTCTTGAGCAATGCTAAAGAGTTTCTTTTCCACACCCCCTCTCTTTCATTGACTTCTGAAAGTGAACATGCCCCCTTTCTGCTGCTTTTTTTTTTTTTTTGCCAGGCAGACTTATGACAGAAGTAGAAAAAAAGAGTCAAGATTTAAAAGCACTCTGTCACTCTCAGTGTAAATGTGAGATTCACTTGGTAGCACAGGGTTGTCATTGCGAACTTAGCGCTTCAGATTAGAAGAGGATAAAGCCTAGTGAAACTAATGAAATTAATGGCTGTGTTTTTGATTGGACTTGGTGAAGAAAGTGAGGTGCGTTTGCTCACATATAGAATGAAAGGGATGTATACCGGTTTAGTGAAAACTAGATTATTTTTCTGAAATACAAATGTTTACAGCGATCTCAATTTTTCAGAGTTCTTTGAAGCCATCTCAGGATTTTTCACTCTGGAATCTTTCCTATTAGCCATAATTTCTAGAAATCAGCACCTACGACAGGGCAAGAACCAGCTGATGGTGGTAATATTTTGGAAGATGTTGGCTACGGTATTTTTCTTTGTTTTCATTTGTTGTGTTTTTGAAGCTTTATTCTCTTGCATGTTCTGGAGTAACAATCCTGACTGCTGGGTATCAGTTCCTAGCACTTTTCCTACCAGCTATAAAGAGAATTGTTGCTAAAAACAAGGGGAGAGAACGTGAATCACCTCTATGAAAGTACTTCTGTTGTGTGTAAGTTTTCCAGAAGACAATGGACTAGATCTTGAGTAACATTTGCAAAACTATGCACAGAATCCCAAGGCAAGACCTGCCAGAGCCTGTGGGAAGCCAGGGATCATATATAGACCATGTAGTTCAGTTTTAACTAATGATCCCAACTGACTATAGACTGGTAGCACCTAACAGCCTTGGAGAATAGTCATTCAGTGCTTTGGTGTTGAATGCTGCTGTACTCTGATACCCAGTAGCTGGTTGCACAAACTTAACGTCAGGTATCCATCTTTGGAAAGCTGCATTGCATCCTTCTCTACCTCTTTACTCCTAAAGACTGTATGTAATCTTGTATTTTACAACTGTAAGCCTCAGTCACTGGAGCTTAGTCTTCCAGGTAGCTCTGGAGACACCAAGGGAACCCATGTGCCTGAACTGCCTCTGAGGGATGGACTGAAATGCCTCAGTTGCTTTGTGAAGAGGCATACTTAAAACTTCGCTGGTTTAAAACATTTTGGCCCTTCTGGGAAGGGAGTGGGGGTAGAGCCCTAGGTGTTAATAATCCTAATGGTTTTCAAGTAACACAGAAACTAGAGTCTGGCTTGTGTTGTAAATTGGAGTGAATTAGTGGAATCCACACAAATGCGGCTTCGTTGCATAAACTGCAGTTCAGAAGCAGATTGGATGACATTTTCCAATGTTCCCTCTGCAGCAATTGTTTCATTCCTCTACAAAAGAACAATTTAGGTAATTGAATTTTCCCTCGGGATAGGAAAAAAATTACCCCTCTCCCAGCCTTTTTTTTTCTTTTCTTTTCCATTAATTTAATGAAAACCGAAATTGTTTGAAATATTTAATACCAGAGCTGTACAGGGAAATATTTTTCTAACCTGCAAAACTTTTGTGTTTTCCTAAACATTCCTGTTTTGCTCTGAGATAAAACAACACCCTTTAAAGGCAGGAGTATGTGTGCTTGTTTATGTATAGGTGTTAGAATTGTGACAGCAATGTGTAACCCCCCAGAAGTTTCAACTTAAAAGTACGTCCTTTTTTTTTTTTTTTTCCCCTGATGAAAGAAAAGAAAAAGTTGCCAAAAAAAAAAAAATAATTCTGTGATTGTATTCTCTACCCAGAGCCTGAGCTGGCTTGCTAGCAGGGCACTGCTTTCTGGCTTAGTGTTAATATGGAGGCCATCAGAAGTCTGAAGTAGGAACCAGCACAGGGCGTGCCCCCCCCAAGTACTTAGCCAGACTGCCTTCAAAATGTACCTTGCAGCCTGGCTGAGCAAGAACTAAATTCCCTTTGGAAAGCAACATTGGCTTTAGGAGACTTGTGACTCGCTAGTCACCAGTTCTGTAGTTGTCATGCAGGGCTTAATGGGTAGTTTTCCGAGCTAGGCTTGACTAACATGTTCCACCTGGTCTAATGGAGTGTGTATAAGTGGCTTAAGCTGGACTTCCTAGGCAGTCGGCTGCAGGCCCGGCTGGGAGGCAGAACTACCTGTTGTGCCACAGATGAGGCCAGTCCTTGATGACATGTAAATTTTGATGCAGTAGAAACAGATCAGGAAGCCTTCAAGACAAACCCCCTGACTAAACATGTTGTGTGTTTTTGGATTTATTTTTTTTTTAAGTAAAGAACATTGTATCATATAAATGATGAAGCTAGCTTTTTTTTTTTTTTTTTCCCTTTAACTCTAGAGCTAAAATAACTGTCAGAGGGATTGCACACCCTCTAAACAGTCTGCATTGCTTCTGGTAACAATAACATGTGATGCTCCTGCTAATTCTGAATTGACCATGGAGTTACTCAACATACCCTCCTCTACTGCAGCACTGATTGCTCAACATATGGCCTAAATAGAGTTTCCAGCTGAATGTGACTTTCTGTTAATTTAATGTATAATGATTAAATTTTGCCAAGTATTAATCTAATCAGCACTGGAGGACATGTTAAGAATGCTTTTTGTACTAAATATGTTGCAAGCATTATCTTCCTGAACTGTAAACTATTCCCATTTTTCCCCTCCCATCTGAATAAAACACAGTAACTTTTCATTGAAAGATTTTTGTGTTGCTTCAAACAGACTTTAACTCTGACACAGCTTCTTAATGAAATCTAATTCAAGAAATGTGATTTCATTTTAAGAGGTTTTTCTCTGTCCTTGCCAGTTCATAGCAATTAGAAATCCTTTGCCTTAGAGCTCACATAGAAGAGAGACACCTATTACTTAAACTTTCAAGTCTTGTTTTTCATGTGTGAACCACAAATATTAACTTCCAACGATTCACAAATTAAGCTAATAAAAATAAAGGCAGGGAGGCTGGCAGCTTCATACTTTCTAAGAGTTTGGGAAGCGCTTTTTTATTTTGAAAGACAGAAAAACAGCTGAAGTCTCAAGAAAAAATAAGTGATGCATGAGATCAAAATCTGCACAGTTCTTTTAAAGGACTCTGAATAACTAATCCATTATTAAGATTCCTTTTAATGGCTGGTGCTCCTTCTAATTGGTTAAACTACTTAAGTATTTCAGCGTAGTCATTAGCATAGAAAGCCTGATTGTTTATGGCTTTTGATCATTGATGCTATCAGGGAAGAAGTTGGATTTTAATATTCTTGAGAAGGATGACTAGAGTTCTGACTGCCATCCAGGCTTCTTGGTTGTAACATTATATGTCTAAGATCCTTAAGTTGCATATAGAGATAATCTTATTTCCTCTCATCAGATGTTTTCATAATAAATGCCCTTTTTGTCCTATTTATTATATGCTATCCAGTGAGCTCCTTGGGAATCAAGTAACTTAGAAGAAAGTGAGAGAGAACACATTCTCCTTTTTATAGGCTGTATGGACGATATTGTGCCCTGGAGATGAATGCTAGCTTGGGGATTTTTAATGAAGGATCTGACTCTCTATGATCCAGTGTGAGTAGCTGTAGAGGCTAAATCATCTGCATTTCATCTGTTCATATTTGACCTAGGTCAACAAAGTCTACCAGAAACTGTAATTATACTGTCAGGAATAAGTAGTTGTACCTTTTCTGGACTGAAACCAGTGAGAACTTCATACTAAAGAAGTCTTTACAGGTGCACACATGAAGTTGAAATTTTGATCCAGAGAGAAACTGCACCTGTTGTATAGTCCTACTGCTATGAATAGTGGCCAACAGTAAAGCTGACTTTAAAAAGTCTGTCAAAGCTACCATCAAAATAGTCTTTGTTAGGTAGGTAGGGGAATTTTATGTTAATCTGCTTCAGAGTGAGTCCAGAAAGCGGGTTTTTCTAAATGCACTTGTGTTACTGAATTCAAGACTGTTTCATTAATCAACTCATTGGCTTATGTTGTGCTCGTAGGTAGACTCCATTACTTGGGCTGAGTTTCAAAATGCTGGTGGGAGCACACCCCTGTAAGTAGAGATGAGTGAATAGTGAAAGAGCGAATAATTTATCTGACACATTTTGGTTAGGTCTTGCAGGAAGTCTGCAAGAAAAAACGATGGGGGGGGGGGGGCGGTATTTTACACTGAGCAACTACAGAGTTGTGGAAATAAAAACTGTGCTGTGTAGCCGCTCCGTGCCTACGTGTGTGCACACGCAGCTCTGCTGTGCAGGCTGGAGGATGCACAGAAACCTTTGGTTCTGGAAATTCACGTCGGCTGCTCTCCCCCACCCCCAGACCCTGCTCTCTGCTGGTGTGTTTGCCAGTAACACCCAGCCCTGTGAATGTTTGCAGACACCAGGCATAAAAGCAGACCAGGCACAACAACAGTTAAAGATGAATAAATAAAATATTAAGAGTCACAGAAATTAGGTGTGTGGGCTTTGTTTTGTGGTGTGTTTTTAGGTGTTTTGTTTTGGTTGGTTGGTTGGTTTTTTTCCTTCCCCTACCTCTCAGCCATCCCCTTAGGAGCATTTCACTGGGAAGGAAAACGGTTTAGTTCTCATGGCTGCTGCTATAGGTTGCTGAATGTTTGATTTAGGCAAAACTTAACAAATTCAATTCCTTATTTCTGTTTACACAGACTTTATAATGCCTTTCAGAGAATCCTTTTTAAAAGGTCTTTTAATTGTTGTGACTTAATAGCATTTAAAAGTTCAGGCACAGGCATTCAGTTTCCAGTCATATCCACTGCAATTTGGACTGTAAAGGAAAAGAAACCTGAGGAGGGAGGCTGTTTCAGAATGTTTTCATGTATTTCAACACTGGAAAGCCCCAGCTTAGAGTGGGACCCACAATTAACACTACTACAACTAAATCTGAACAGTTTTCTGTGCAAAGGAACCCAAACACTATCTTTAGTTCACTCTTGACCCCTGTGCCTAAATGGACGGCTAATTAATTTCAATCCAGACTGAACACTGTTATCTTACCCTCATCAATAAATTCCAAACAGTAACAGCTCTCCATTACTTTCCTGGGTGACCTCATATAATGTTCCTGTTTATTCCTCCCAAAAGTACAGGAATAAGTTAAATGGAGTTCTTCAGAATAAACTCTAGACTTCTACGCAGACTGAAGTGTTACAACTCCAACTGATAAAAATGGTTTGCCCTTTTTGTGGCCTGAGCTTAAAGAGCATCTATATGTCTAGTTTACTTATAAAAAGCAGGCTAGACTGCAGATGTATTACTTGGTAGAAACATAATGATCTGAAAATGTGCAGAGCGTGTCCTGCCCATGAAGTACTTGTTCTAAAGCAGCAGATCTGGCATCTTAAAAGGCAGCATGTGAATTTTGTGAATTTGATAGGTTTCTTTAATTGAAGGAAAATATTTAGCTAAGTTACAACTTTTCTGGTTAGAACGGCAGCTCTATCAAGAATTTCTACTGATGGCTATTTTAAGTAGATGTTGAATTATATTGTGTTCTCATTTCAATGTAGGCAATTTTAGTTTTTAAGAAATGATTAGACAGCGGTTACATTCTCTACCATTATATTTCTTAGCACTTTAATGCTTTGACTAAATCAAATTTTCTTAGTCCCATAGGAATTATCATGGTGATTTACTCTGCTTTATATTCTGTAACTAGTAACAAGACAGTGGTCCCCATTTCCCTTTTGTGCTCTGAGCTCTGGATACATGATGCTTTTTTTAGCTGGCTTGTGTTTGTGCTGTCCTGAATAAATATTTCCACAAAGTTTTCTGTCACTGGATTTAACACCGTTACTGTAGACCTGACACAGTCCTGACAACTTGCAAGGATCACTTTCAAGGCTTAGAGTCCCTGGCTATATTGCTCTCACAGCTTACTGGGCCATTCTTGTAATGTGGGTCATGGAAACCAGTCTGGAAGCACAAGCTTCTTTCCAGACACTTTTGAGTTGTCCCAGTGGTGAGCTGGCACAAGCAATCACACTGTGTGATAGAAAATCATTCCAGAAGGTGCGTTTGACAAACTGCTATTTTAAAAATTTCTCCTTTTCCCTTGTCTAGCTGCCTGGTCACATCATTGTATCCCTGTAATCTAATGAAACTGATAGATTAAAAGTTTGCAATGAATAATTCAAATCCCTCTGAATTCCTCACGTCTTTACTTTCCCCACAAGCTTCCAAGCGATTTGAACAGACAGATTCACTCCATGGTACTGTTCAGCAATCCAGATGCGCCAATCCTGAGCTGAAATAGTTACGTTTTAGGAGGAATGTGACTGTTCAAAGTACACAATCTTTTCAGTTAGCATCGGCATTTCGTTTAGCATGAAGAGAATAAATTTGGGATTATGCTTTGAGTTATGTGTTTGTCTTAAAAATTAAGAGGGAAAGTTGTGAGTCTGGTTAATATTACAGTTTCTAGAGTGTCTGTATCAGAATATTTTCAAGCAAGTCACAGCTATATTGTCATTTTCACTGCTCTTCTGTTACATAATAGCTTTTCCATGTCTTTGAATGTAGTAAGAATAGGTTGACAGTTGCATTTCATTTTGTATTGCATTTCTGCATGTCATAAAATTTGCCCTTATCTGCTTCCCCTAAAAGATACACAGAAGAATCCCGTGTCTCCTTTCCAGTCTGTTTACATACTTGTAGATATCCTTCATCACCAAAAACTCTTTTCTGTTTACAAATTAAAGGTATACTACACAATGCACAAATTGCTACCCATGTAATAAATTCAGGTATCTATGTTGTATAACTAACTCCAGGACTTCCAAATTATGTATTGTACTAATTACATGGCTAGAGTTGCATGTTGTTGCTTGTGCAAGTTTGCAAAGCACATAACCTCTTTTACCTATACCATGATTCTACTGCTATCAACCTACTGAGGTTTGATGGTTCAGAGGCAACTTTTCCTAAGGTCAAAAGAGGTCATTGAAGTATCCTCAGAGATTTAAGTTGTGGCTTTTTTGTATCCTGACTCAGCTAGGTTTCTGATTCTAGGTTTGGACTCATAACTTCCCTTTGTTTGATTAGACCGTGGAAACTGCAAAACACTGGTGGAAAGCATACATGGGAGAACCTTTATTGCAGTCAGTGAGATTGTCTGGGTACTAATGCATTTCATTAGGAGTTTGGATGCCTTCTGTTATTGAATTAATGTAGTCATGTGAGGGCAACAAAGATGAAAGTATTTTCAACAGCATATCTTGATGGAGCTGAAAAAAATGTACACAGTGTTTCAGGTGATAATTGCCCCTTTTATTTTCTGACCAGCACTCAGCCAGGTTACTCTCTGGAATCTGAATGTTCCAACACTTAAAATGAGACAACAGCTGCAGGAATGCCCAGATCAAAGTGCAAAAGCAAATATATGATTTCGTGCATATGTTCTTGATCTTAACACCACAGAATCTAAACATCTTAATGTTATCTAAACCCACTATGACTCTCTGAATTTCACCCCAAAGTTGGAAACATTGCAAAGGGATAAATTGCAGAAAATTCTTGACTTGTACTGTCATTGCAATCCTGTACCCTGCAAACTTTGAGCATCTCTCATCTAGACTTTGCCTGATGTGGAATGGTACTCTAATACAGTGCTTATCTGTACCAAGTAAAGAGCAGATCTAAAGCAAGGATCATTGTGGTGAGCAATACACATTTTCTTGAAAAGAACAGTGGCACTTCTGGTGGAAACTAAGCAGCATGGAAAGAGGTGATATATTGGAGAGACACGCAGAAAGGAGATCTCTTGCGTTTGTTCAGCCTGTGCTCAAGTTAATCTCCCTAAGCAATGACATGCATGTATGTAACGTGTGAGTATGGACTTGCTGTATATCTTGTCTAGTATGCTCGGTGGTCATCCCTGTGTTCTGACAAATAGCTTTTAGAGGCTACTCTAAAAACTGAGGACCCATGACCCTACAGGAGAAGACAGGATTACGTACGTGAAGCTTGAATAAATGGCAAGTAAGTGTGCTAGACTAGGGGCCACCAATGATCCAGTTTCTTTCCCCTAAAAAAAGCCAACATCCTTGTGCTAGCATTAGAGTATCTTTCTGTGATTGAAAACACTTGTAAGGCAGTGCCAGCATGTTTTTGTTTGCATTCAAACAATAATCAAGATCTCACATGGTGATGATTCCTTGTCAGCTATTTGTCCCTTCGCATTAAACAAGTCTGACACTAGCAGCCCACAAGCTAATTAACTCAAGTATCTGACATGGGAATCTACATTATAGCAATCAGCAGAATATCCACAGAATTGAAATAACGAACCAATAGGAATGATGTTTCGGGAGATTGTGTTTCCTTGAGGCAGAAAAGAAGATGAACGTTGATATACAGGATTACCACTCCACCACCCCTGCTACCCCTCACCCCCCACCCCGAAGAAATTTATGTAGTGTGTGTGGTGGTGTGTTTTTGTTTTGTTGGGGGTTGGTTGGTTTGTTTTAACAGAACCTTGAAAGAAAAAATTGCATATTCATTGAACTGACATCCATTTGCTTTAAATACCTGCCCAGGTTCCTTGATGAGACAGAACTAGGATGCCTTGCTGTTCAAACACTTTTTTTTCTCCCTTAGGGTCCTGTTGGCATCACATACTCATGGGGCAATCAGAATTAAGAAACAGCAAAAGTTTTAGGAATTCAGCATTGTTGGTAAAGTCTTGCAGTAAGCTGGGAGAGTTGAGCTGTCCAAGACAAAAAGGTAACAAGAACAAACTGAATGAATGGGACATTAATATTTTGCCACCTTGTCAAGTTGCCTATATTTAATTTTTTCTCTTTTTTTTGCTGTGGATTCTCAGTCCCCTTAAGGTTGAGGCCTGAGTTGTCTCCTTAGGAGGGGAAAATGCAATATTATCTTCTTGCCAATATAACCCTGAAAGTGAATGTGTGTGTTTGTTTGTTTTAAAAAAAGATTACGTACCTCATAATGCGCAAGGTATATATGTAGATAGGTCTATACAGAAAGCCTAGTTTAGTAACCATAGGCAGGTCCCAGGAGACCTAATGGAGACACACACATTTTTTTTTAATCAAAGCAAATTAGATCCCTTCTGAGCAGACAGGCAAGAGCCATTTGCTCCGTACCTATTAAGGAGTTCAAGCATTTGGCTTAAACATTTACAGGTTCACATTTACACACCAAAATTAAATGCTTATGACCACTATTTGGTAGAGAATCACTTTATTCAGTAAGAGGTTCTTGAGAATTACAGGTCAGCCAGAAAATATGCTGAAGAGGGGGCTGCTTCTGAAAGCTTACCACTTTTAGCAAAGTGTGTCTCCACAAGGTCAGGTGTTACTTGCTGAAGCTGTAGTACCGTGTTCTGTTCCCGTCTATCTTTCGTATAGCGGATATCGGCACAGAATAAGAGTTCTAAAAGATATGTTTTACCTTCACAGCCAGAAGAGTTAAGAGGTGAATCATTCTGTTAAAACTGATACTTTTGTGTAGAAAGGGAATACAAGATTCGTCAGCTCCCGAGAGGTTATAACCAGAGGGATAACGACTCCTCAGACCTGCAAGGAACATACTCCCTTGGAGCAAGTGAAGCCTGAATAGCTGTTTAAATCAGAAAGGAACATATTCTCGATTATAATACCATTGACTAGATTAAGAATTCTGTGTTGGGGCTTGGATCATGCCTCGTTTATTAAGGAGGGAGTCATTCAAAAGCATCATTACAGCAAACAACATGTCAATTTGTTGTCAGATGAACTAACTCCAGTATCAACAATAATGTAACTGCAGCAGCATTAAGCTCATCTTGAGATCTGAGCATATTTTGCTGAAATCTGTGGTGGGCTAGAAGGGAGGTGAGTTAGTCCCTGCTTTGCTTGCTCTTGAGCTATTAAACTGCCCTGAATGGTCTGATATTGATAGCCCTCAGAAATTTGGTGCTACGCTCTGTATGGTTTAGGTCTGATCCCCTATGGTGTTTTCCTTCAAGGGAAGCTGGATGTAAATAGTTAAGTCACACCTTTGGCTTTACCAATTTGCCATATCCAGATTTGAAATTATCTCAGCTTCTTGGACAATTTAAAACAATGACTAAACAAAGAAGGAAAAAACAAAAACAAAACCAACCGGAACAAAACCCCAAACAAACCACCATGAACTTGAACACTCGTCTTCCCACTGTTTAATTGGGGGTTGACAAGAAAATTGAGTTGTACATCTGTGGCGGTGTTAAATTATATTTATTAAGAAAACTTTTGCAGCAATCTGTATGCTTTCTCTTGCTCACTTTCACACTGAGCTATAAGGTTACACTACAGCATTCCTTTTAAGGTTGCTGCTGTGCAATCTGAGTGTTAACCATCAAGCGAGGTTCTGCTTCTGCTGGGCCCTCCACAATATTTTCATTTTTCTGTTTTTAATTCCCAAGCATTGCTTTCATCCTGCCTTGGGTCATTTACTCTTATTCAGTTACTCCACTCTAACAGAGTGGCAAATGAGACTGGCATTGAAGTTATGCCTGCTGCTGATTCCCAGTATTTTTGTATTTCATAATAGGACCAGAGAACATTTGTGAAAATGAGGTTCATCCTTGTAACATTATATTCTGGGAACTATATGGAAAGTAATCAATAAGTAAGTCTACATCAGGTACGGGTCAGTAAGTTAGTGGAAGTTAGTTTATGCGGAGTCTGTGAGTTGCATGTGTCAAACCTGAATTGATCACGTTCAACAAAGCCTGGGACACTGTTATGTTTTTATAGACATTTTTCTTTAGAGGATAACTTCTGAAAACAGCAAAAAGAAATGTTGCATGCAACAGTAATTTTTGGAAGGTCAAATTGTTCCTATTTACCTTTGCTTGCTTTCTCCTTTGTACGTGTCATAGCCTACACATCTAAAATTCCTAACTAAATTCTGCAAATCCATGTATAGCACAGGCAAAAGCCTCTCCTATAGCTGCAAGTGTCCTCAAAGGCACATACTCCTCTGAAAGAGATACCTGCCAGTTTCGGACTAGCCACATTTGGTAACTATTTGGGCTAGGTCTATTAAAGCCTCTAAAGAAATGTCTTCAGGAACTGCACATCCTGATTGCAGTGTGGATGTAATGTGGCTCAGTCATGAGACATGCTGTGTGCATTATGAAACTACACAAGGCTTCAGATCAGTATGCACATCAGGGTAGTAAGTGAAATCATGCCTTAATTGTGCCCAGAGACGTGTTGTGAAGTGTCTTCAATAAGAAGACCCCACCAATATTTTTACAGCTTATGTTAAGTTTTCTAACAGGCTACTGAATAATCTAACAGTTATTTTTTTTTTTTTAAGTTGACATAACCATTCTGAAAAAAAAAAAAAGCCACATACTTAATAGGTTAACACTAAGGAAGGCAAGATGAGGGTATGTCAGTAAAGAAGGGCTTCCTGTTTTGATTTGAAGTCAATTCCTATCACGAAGTATATTCTGCTACTTTGCTGAGAGCATAATTTTGTCAGATTTCTTTCAATTTCCAGGAGTAGGTACTCTTGGACATAAGAGAGAAAGAAAATCAGTTAGATTGAGGATGAATCAGCACAACTCTACTGTGAATGTGCGACTGTCATTTAATTTGTGTGTCATGGCACACACATGAGTACTGCATTACAGTAATTCCCAGAGTTAAGAGATCAGGATCCAACATATGTTGACATCTTTTGTATCTCTACACTCTGGTTTCTGCAAATGCAGGACTCCAGATAGATGAGCTGAATCAATTAGTTTATTAATGAAAAAAATACAAAGCAAATGCTAATTTAAGAGTTCCTGTACTCTGCAGTTGCAGCACATGGACAAATGGAAACGCCCCAGTCTTGCTAAGCTGATTGTGTGTAGTGCTTATAAATATTTTAACCATGGTTCCTCAAAAGGAGCTGAATGCATGGTTCTCCATGTTAACTACTCCTCGGGGGAAAATGAGTGAGCTGAGCAAAAGCAGTGCCCGTACGGCCCGAGGAGTGAGGTGCGTTGCAGTCCCGGCACCAGCTTTGCCTACAGGGAAGTCAGTGGGAGTGCAAGTGGTTTAAACATAGGACACGTCTAATTGCCAGTAATCATGCGACTACTTACAAGTACTCAATATAGCTCTGAAATTAAAAATATATCTCGTTCAGGCCCTGATATATAACCTTGGCATAAGGATGTGCTTTTGGCAGAAGTATACTGTAAACACATAGTAACTGCAAAGCCACTGCCTTAAGGAGCTATCAGTCTTTGATTTATTACAAGATGCAATTGGAGAAGGAAACAAACAAATAGATAGGAGCTGAAAACGGAGAAGGATGTGGGAAGAACAGAGCAAGCATGCTTTTTTGTAGACATGCTGTGTGCATAATGTTGCAGTGAGCAACGGGTCCCTGTGAGTCTCCTGCTTCATGCTGTGGCTTATTTGGGCACAAAATTTCACAGACTGCAGAAAGAGTTAAGTTTTAAACAGAACCAAGGAGGGGAGGTTGGGGTTCATCACAAAACGATGACCGGGTATCTACTAACAAATCGATGTGCTTCCCACTATACTGGCTTAGTATTGCGAAGAAAAACGAATCTTGGGAGGAACAAAAAAGCAGCTTTTTATGATTATGGAATCTTTTTGAGTTAGCCTGACCCCTCCCCTTTCCTTCCTTTACCTTCTGCTTCTCCTCCCAAAATAATAACACATTTTGCCAATAATTTTGAGGAAGTCTCAGTGGGCCAGATGGAATTCAGAGAGAGGGATCTAAGAGAGTTTAATTTCATTCTTCTTTCTCCTGCTTTTCCTCTCTCCCCTTGATTTTCCACTTGTGATTTTTTTTTTTTTTTCTTTGTCTTACTGTGCGACATGGAGGAGGTGAGGCAAAAATAGAAGTTAATGGTACTACCACTGTTTGTTTCTGTTAGCGTTTACATGTGAAACGAAGGCATTTTGGAAGAGAACCAGACTGGCCAGTAAAACCTTTCACCCTTGTAAACTGTACGTTTGGTTTGACTTTGGCTTAGATCCCAGAACTTGTCACAAGCTTTATTATGAAGCTGTAGTTCAGCTAGAGTTTTGTTAGCTTTATTACAACAACTCTCCTCCTCACCAAGGGGAAAAAAAAGGGCAAGCAAGAAAAGCTTTTGTTCATTCTGAATCCTTTTCAGATTTGGAGAAAACATGCTAGAAAATGCAGTTAACCAGATAACTGGTCAGCATCAATCACCAGAAAATAAATGAAGTTTATCTAAAATTTACAAAAATTATACATCACCTCCTTAAAATAGTCCAAGAGTGACTAATCATATAAACAATAAGTCAGCCACCAACACTCAAGCATGTTACAACTTCTGAGAAAGCACAGGCCTAGCACTGCCAAAGAAGAGTCTACAGATCGACTGGAGAATGATATGGACATCTGGAAGGAAGATGCATGCTACGCTTCAAGGGGAGATGTTCTGGGTTTTTTTAATACACTTTCCCAAAGGGGTAGTTTAGCTCTGCATTAATTCACTCGGGGAATATATAAGGAAAAAGAAGAGGACAAAAAGGAATGTGTTACACAATTGTAAAACTATTGGCCTCATCTGCTTTCGTGCATCCTGTGTTTCTCATGCACAGGACACCGCGCCCCCCCCGCCCCTTGTTTCAGGATCAAGTATATGGGAGTGCACTATAGTATTTACACAGTGGTAATGGAGTTTAGTGAGACTGCTTTATACCGCATCCATTAATGAATTTTCCAAATCTAAATCCGTTACTGCAGATAGAACGGCTACAAAGAGGACATGTAGAACTGCGCTGAAAGATCAGTTAGATCATAGCACTCAGCTGGAATTTGAAATGTGGTCTTGTAGTTAGGACATTAATTTGAGATACTGGAGATCTAGGTTTGACTCTTGCTCCTGTCAGTCAATTCCCATGTGATTTCTGAGTAAGTGGTTTACACTACCTGTATTTCATTTCCCTATTGAGCAAATGATGACCTGAAGTTCTTATTCAAGTCTAGTTTATACTAGTCTAAATTTGAGATTGGTTTTCCAGTGTAGAAATTCTTACTCTTTTAAAACTTCCTGGGTCAGGAACTGTCAATTTGCTATGATACCTTGATTTTGATTGGTGTTTATAGAAACCAGAGTCTTTAAAAGTACCTAATTCCCCAAAAATGCAAACAGGTATATTGGCTTGATTTCCACCCCCCCCCACTTTTCCCACAACACTTTGGTGTCTAATTGCAACAGAGACAATTACAACCCTGTACTTTTTGGTGTTACCCAGCACTTATTGCTGTAGCACTGCACTGATGGTGATTTCTTATTCTCCCATTGGAAAATACAAATTCACAAAATATAAATGTTCCCTGAGAACCTATTGAATCGAGTCCCATGTCTCCTTCGGTAGTTGCTCTCAAGGTGTCTCTGGAACTGGGGTACCCAGGGAGCAGGACTACTTGAAAATCTCTCATCTCATGCAAAATGCTCAGTGTTTGGATGTGAGCAGTATTTTTTCTGCGAGGGAAGGAAATGCATTTTCTTATTACCACTCTTGGAAAGCAAGAGATTTGGCTCAGCCTGGTTAAGCATGGCTCCCATGCTGAGGCTGTGGCTGGTAATGGGTGCAGGCTGCCTTGGTACTGTCTGAATCCTCCCTGTGGATCTGGGTTGAAAGCTTCCCCTTGCTGGGGCCAAATAAGGGCCTGGTAGAATCATTGGCATCACTGGTGAATAAATCAGTCCCAGAACTCCTCCACTCCGTCCTGGAGAACAACATTTTCTGGTGGTGCTTCACTGTTGGTCGTCTAACAGAAAGTTAGCCACTCCGCTATACTAGCGCACTAGCGATGTCCTTCAGCAACCTATTGAAAGAAGAATTTGTGTTGCAGATGAAGGTTGTATGCAAATGATCATTAGTTTTAGTCAAGTAGGAAAATCAGTTGCGTGTGAAGTGCCATGTAAGACATTGCTATTGAATTTCAGTTCATAAGCAATGGGTGCAATTCTCAAGGAGCATTTGGTAAACATTGATTTGCAAGCTTGCATCTGATAGTCAGGAATTTTCAAACCATACTTGAAAGTTTGCTTAAATTACATGTAAAGAATGTAAAAATAAAATTATGAAGGACTTGCATCTATCAATAAGAGGGAATCAAAATGCAGCACGAAACTAAGGGTCCACTGCAGTATGGCATAGTGCATATTCTGTGAAGTGTTGAGGATGAGATTGTTTTAATAGTCAGCAGGAGTCAGAGCCTCACTACTTCTAAAAATCTCTCTGTGTTTTACATTCTTACTGCTTTCTTTGAGGGGGAGGGAGGTTTGAAGGTCACAGAATTAGGCCATTTGTGTAACCAGAACCAGATGATTAATTACTTTTTCAGGGATTTTGTTCCTCTGAAAATTTTATCCCAGAAAAGCACAAGGACACACAAAGTCTGTGGTTGAAAGAAAATTATAATAAGGTTACAGAAATATTGTACGTCACAGTCCTATGGGAAGTGACTTTTCATTGTTTAGCATAAGAAAAAGAGATACTAACAAGTCAGGCGACACAGCTGGGGTTTGTGCTGTGTTAATAAGCTCCAAATAAGAGTTTTATAACAAATCTTTAAATATTGCACCCAAGCTGTAAGTACATATATTCGAAAGTCTCAGACTGAAAAGAAATCAGCACAATTAACATTCAAACTAGATTAATTGTCATTTTAGCTTAAAAAAACCTCCTCCATTCTTCCATGCTTCCCCCTCCAAAAAAATTTGGAACTCATCACTGGAAATACCGCCTCAAAAATCTTTTTCTGCTTTCCATTATTTAAACCAGAGATGTATGTGTTCGTTTGAGCAAAATAAGAATGAATCTAATATTTTTCTTAAATCAGAAACAGATCCAGATGAGGATTTCAAAATTATGAGAGCACTTTTTAATTTAGATTTCTGTGCCTTTAAGTGGTATGTTCTAGGGAAAATGCTGATTATTGTCAAATGTTGAAGACTAGGTCCCAAAGCCCATTGAAAATGCTGGGAAAACTGCAAATAATTTTGATGTGCTTTGAATTAGGCTCTTTCTGGAACAGTCCCCGAACACAACACATGGGATGGGCTGAAATGTAACTCGTTATGCTGCTCCAAAGGCTCTGCTTATCATGGCAAAGTGACAGGTATAAGCACCATCACACAGTCTCTTTAGTTCTTTGCACTTTGTTTGGCCCAGTTTTGGCCTAGACTGACCAGCCTCTCCTAGTTAATGACCAAACTTTGTTTGGGTGACTGTTGCAGACCTAAGGAAGAACCCAAGAGGTAGCATGAGTGTGGTGCCTGGGTTTAGGTACGGAGAGGAGGGCTGGTTGTGTGACTCCACACCATGCTAGCACCATTCATCCTCAGAGCCAGAGAGTGGGTCTGGACACCTAAGCAGGGCAAAGGTTTTGCAGAAGTGAGGCCTCTTTGTCAACTCTTATCCAAAAATATAGTTGGGGTTTTTTTGTTAGTTTTCTAAATTCTCTTTTTTTTTCAACTGAGTTCACTCCAGAGCACTATTTTTATAGTTTCTCATTTCCCCTAACCTTATTCAGCATGTGACTTCACCACAGCAGCAAATGCGTATGGAGAGAGCTAAACAATACTGTGATGGACGGAATTATGAAGAGGTCATGGTATCTTCTACAGGTCCTCTTTTCTGTGTGTGAAATCCTGCACAAGAGTGTGTTTTCAGGAGTCAGCTATGCTGAGCCTGGGTGAAGAAACACAAGGTGCTGTTGCCCTACCAAGCATTTGCTTCTCCAGAGCTTGGCTGACCTTTGTTGAACGCTGTTTTGCAGCCTCCCATCCCCCCTGGGGGAGAGAGGACAAGGAGCCATGGCCTCCAGCCCAAGCTGCTCCATAGCTCCTTTGGAAGAAAGCAAATCCTAAGCCACTTCTCTTTTAGACTGCTTTCTAGTGGTTTGTCTTGCCCTTCCTCAGCACCAGGAGCTGGTTGAGCCCAGCTCTTCTAAAAGCCCTGCTCTTCGTGGATACCACTGAATGGGCTTCGTACAAGGTAAAGTTTGACTTCAGGCTTTTGATATTTTGAAAGGAATCCCTTTCACAGCGAGTGGTATTACATTAAAAGGACAATTCTCTTATCTCATTGGAGTGAGATCAGAATTGGGGTTTCTGCATTTTTTTCTGTCCATTGTAGATTTGGTGTAACACAATCCCCCTGATGGTTTTGGTGCTGATAAATAAATGTATTTATATGTTGTGCTCTTACATTCTTGGTACTAACAGAGGAAACAGAACAATAACATACTCTTGTCAATACAAGCACTGCCCTGGGAATTGACTAATTAACATAGAGCTCAGCCCTGCAGGGACATTTCCAGGTTCATTTTTTGCTGCCTCAGCAAACTATAGGGTTTGAGCTGTTAACTACTTTCAGATGCTCTTTGTCTTTCAAGAAAGAAATAAAGAACATCCACATTGCTTTAGGCAAGTTAATGATTCTACAGAACACTTACCTTTTTTACCATATGTTTCATGGCAGATTAAAATCCTGAAGGAGGTAAGGATTATATACCGTGTATAGTTGTTTGGCACAAAAGCATGTATTCTGAACTAAAAGTGAATGGCTGAATGTGACATTTATATTCATTGTTTTTCCAGAACTGTGTACTGAGGGTGTTTGATTTTACTTCAAAATCATCCCAAAGCAGAGGTTTTGTAGGTGCTTTGATTTCTCAGTCTCTTGAAGTTATGACAAGCAGTTCATGGTGGCTACTGAGAAAATTGGAGCAACTTGCATAACCACTTCTGTAAAGTTAGAAAGAAATCTGGCCTAACTTCACAAAGAGCAGATGTGCCTAAAATTTTGATAAATTCATACTAATTGTCTCTTGTGTGTGAGGGTATTGTTTTCTGTGAATTGCTTTTCATTCATATTCTTTTCCTTTGACCATAAACCAGAAGTTTCTTGTCTACAGCAAAAATATGAGAGATGTCATTTCAAATTAAATTTGAATCTCACATGTAAGGAAAACCTCTTTATTTTTATTAGTTTTGTCTAGATCTGGTTGTTATAGCAAATGGTTCTCCTCCTTCTACTGTTTGTTTGTTATTTTTAATTATTATTATTAATCTATTATTAATGGGCATGTCTGCCCATTGCTGTTACTTATGAATGAACAAAATCACATTCTGCAGTTCATAGAAATCATCTCTAGAAAGTAACGATAGAATAATTTTCTATTAGAGGGTTGAAAACTGTTTGATAGGTCCTCAAATGCTACAGATAGAAGGACTCAAGCTACATTTCAATGAGCACAAATATTTTCAAAGTGTTTTGTAAGAACAGAAACATAAGCATATCTGCAAAGTGCACATTTGAGAAAGCTGACGCCACAGTACATGCAGATACATGCAATATTCATAGCTCTGTTTTGTACACACGTTTGCTTGTTGGTGCATGAATATACGAGTGCACTTCAGGCATGATTATCAGAAGATCGTGTGCGTATAAATGACTGTGTGTGCCTATTGGCACGAGCTGTTAAGGTTGCCCAAACCTATCTGATGCTTGTGTATAGGCTTCACAAACTTTACCGTTTTGGAAGAAAATTTTACGTGATGTATGTCTGCCTGAACTTTTTCCCCCTGCAAATTTCAATCATAATGGTTTGAAGTTTGCTAAAAAAAGAAGAAAACACATACTGTTTCACTCTTAATCAGACATCCTGGAAAGGTTTAATTTGTGTCACTGTGGCTTTTAGGTTTCAGAACAGCAAAGTAGATTGAAAGGAACTTTGAATTCCAGCTGAATATGAGGAGAAACTTCTTTACCTTGGGGGTGCCAGAGCCCTGGAACAGGCTGCCCAGAGAGGTTGTGGAGTCTCCTTCTCTGGAGACATTCAAAACCCACCTGGACACCTTCCTGTGTGATCTGCTCTGAGTGAACCTGCTTTAGCAGGTGGGTTGAACTAGGTGATCTCCAGTTGTCCCTTCCAACCCCACCCATTCTGTGATTCCGTGTAAGAGAACTCAAAGAAATCAGGAAGATGAGGAATATGTAATCTGATATGGAGCCAGCAGGTAGCCAGGACTATATGGGCAAGGTGACTCCTAAGAAAAGAAGTGACACTATGAGAGGTGAGTGACCACAGGACAAGGAGTCAGGCAGGGAAAAGGAAAGATTGCTGTAGCAGTATTTTGGAGAGGACAAGGCAGCAAGTGTCAGTCTTGGGGCAATCAGAATAAAAGCAGCTTTTGTGCCCCTCTAGCACTTGGAACTGCATCAAGTGTCTGTGAAAGTCACTGAGGATCTTTATTTCCTCTTATCCGCCCAAGTGCTGGCAATTTACTACTGCCACCATCTACTATGACAACTGTTGTGCTAGTCACAGAGATCTGTGCAATGGATTTTGGTGTTTCCAGAACTGCTGATTCTGGGAGTCAGCAAATTCAAGGATGCCAAAAATATGCTGACAAAACCTTAGTATTCTTCTTTATTTCCACGCAATCAGATACCGCCCTCATGATCAGTGTAATAACTTATCGTTAGTTTAGTCTGCCTTTACTATCCTGAAAAGCTTAAGGAAAGCTAGTCATAGGCAACTAGGTTTTATGTATCTTTTCCCTGGAGATTCATCTCTGCATGTGGCAATGGTGGCTGTCTGTCATACAGCTACAGTATGCTAAAACAGAAGGAACACTCTGCCTTTTACTCTCAGGAAGCGTCAAAAGTATTAATAGCATAAATTTTGCTAGCTAGCTAAAATTCTCACACTGCAATCTTGTGCATCAGCATTTTTTTTCTTCTTCTTCTTTTTTTTTTTTTTTTACCACAGATGGTCATTTATGTAACACTGTTGGAAATTGTGGCTGTGTTCCACAGCAACAGGAAAATGGGATACATCTGCACTATGTGGGGAAAAATACAAATGAACTAGAAGCTATGCAAACATTTAAATTACGGGGAAATGGGACTGCGATAAGGCCTGGACTGCATGAGCAGGAAGAGTGTCAGCCTCACCCATGTCCTGAAAAAATGGTCACATTTATGGGCTACTCTATTGTACTGAGTGGAAGTTTGTTTATGTGGGATCTTCCTTCCCTCAGGACTTCCTCTGAGGGGAAATGTCGTCACTATTCAGTAGGGGTCAATTGTTACGCATTCAAAACTCAAACATAAAATGCTATCCCTGAATGCAACCAAGTGGAAAGGAATAAATAGGATATCTCCACTTACACATTTAGAAATATTTACAACAGTTATTCTTGCTCGCCAATACTTTCAGAGAGCTGAGAAAAATCAAATGGGTCTTGAGTAGCTAGAATACTATAGTTCTACAGGTACTCCAGACAATACTCAGTATTTGATGAATCCCACCACTTTTTCCAGCCCTGCTACTGCTCCATAGGAATACATTTGAAATGGAAGAAGGCTGAAAAGTCCACAGCTGTAAAACCAGTGTCATGCTCTTACAGGAATACTTGGTTAAGTCTGGTCCATGTTTTGGATCAAAGTGCTCTGGATCTGAACAGCTCTGAATGAGCACTTTTCCAGGGCTGTTACTTGCAGCTCAGATGTTCCCTCAGTTTTACTTTTTCTCATGGTAAAACAATAATAAAATTTGAGATAAAAGAGCTAATATTAGCATGACTTTCTCACTGCTGTTGTGCTGTCTGTCAACTGAAATAACTATGGATGGGACTTGTGGGTGGGGAATGTACTGAGCTCTTGGAGTGACAGAGTGATAAAATAGCTGAGGTTGGAAGAAGCCTCTACAGGTCACCTCATCCAGCCTCCTCCTCAGGCAGCATCAGCTAGAGCAGATCGCACAGGATAGTGTCCAGCTGGGTTTCGAGTCTCATGAAAGGGTGGAGACTCCACAATTTGTCTGGGAAACCTTCTTCAGTATTTGGTCACTCTCACAGTAAAAAAGTATTTTTCTTCTGATTAAATGGAATTTTCTGTTTGTCAGTTTGTGTCTATTGCCTGTGTGCTTTTGTGAAGCTCACAGTAGCAGTGCTGTTCTGACACAAGCCATGCTGGAAGACTGCTTGGCACCAACCAGACAAAGGCACACTCCCAAGCGCAGTTAGTAAGTCCTGTCCCTTGCTCACAAGAGATGCTTGGTGAACTTCTTTCTCTTAGGTTAGCAGACTTTTCCTCCAGGTTGGTGTTAGCTTACACTTTTACATCCATTTTGCATTAGGCTGTGGGACACCTGCAAACAAAGGAACATGGGGAACTGACTGGGGTCCACAGCAGTCTTCAGGGCCTGTTTGTGTCCAGAAGTGACACCACAACCATGATCAGTGTTGGAGTCTCTTGACAGCTTCTCTCTTAAAGTTTCAGTGTCCATGAAGTCATCTTCCCTATTGCATGGTCTGTATTATGAGTAAGTTGCCTATTGTCTCTCAGACACATTTGTCTGCAGGTGTGATAAAACAATCAAGGTGGCAAGAAGATGTCATTTAGTCTTTCCAGTGGAGAACTTAAAAGTTCTTCTCCAAGGACAATATATAAAATAAAGCACAGCACAGCATTACTTACTGGCATCAATCTGATTAAAGTTATGTTGGATCAAGCACCATAGTCTACAAGCTGATTTTATCCCAGCTACAGACCTGGTCCAACATGTTTAAACCAGTTCCTCGCTCCTTCCTCCCTTTCTCTGCCTGTTTTTCTCCCTTCCATGCACCTATGCAGGGATTACCCAGATTTTTCAGCCTCTCAGTGAAGGAATAAGTGAAGAGGCTTTTATTTTGCACAGGTACCTGTAACTTTTCTGCCCAGGCGTGCAGTTGGTGCAGCTCTGGCTCAGGCCTGTGTCCAGGACACCAGCCCCTTGCCTCACATCTGCAAAAAAGGTCTCCTATGAGGCAGAAATTCTCACCGGGAGAATCGCGCCTCTGTGTTGCACAATAAAGGCCACCGCATTGTCTCCCCGTTAAGCGGGTGTTAAAATGCGCATATGTTGCCAAGGCTATTGCATATGAAGGTCCATTTAGGAAACAGTGATTTTCCTGACCGCTGAGGGCTCTGAATCCCCTCATATTAGCACATTAGCACACATGCGGGCCTTCTTATCAGATTAGCTACAGTTGTCACAGATTAGTTCACCCTGTGAAGGAGCCGCAAAGGTACCTTTGACCATTCATTCAGAAGAACTAGAAAGGTTTGTTGTTTTTTTGGTTTTTTTCCTTCAACCATCGGAGTGCAAAGCAAATTAAAGGGAAAGTCTCTCTCTCATTTTGGTAACAGGGTATCTAAAGGGTAGGTATTAGGGTGGACTACACAGAGAGACATTAGTGGATACCAAATATTTCTTCCCTCACCAATGTCAATAGTCTTTTGATAAATTATTTTTCTGAGGCTCAAAGTTGCTTTTAAAAAATGTTTTGCTTCTCTTTTTTATGTTTTTTTTTCCTTTTTTTATTACTTAATTTGCAGTGTGGTTCAATGATCACTATTCTGCAGATTGGGGGCAGAGGAGAGGAAAAGACTCACTAGCAGCTCGTTACAGTATTTATTTAACCTGTCTTGCTGCTTAAAAGGTTGTGATAGCTGGTAAAATAAACAATGACTCAAAATACCTTCGGCATGACTTGCAGTCTACACAGGCATTAAGACTGAGCCTAGAGAAGACATAACACCTGGGAAGTGTAGTGGCAGCAGAAATTTTAACAACCTTCTCTGAATGAACTCAGTGGTCAAAGAGGCCTAGAAAGTTACAAAAA
This sequence comes from Pampusana beccarii, assembly GCA_013399365.1. NCBI lineage: Eukaryota > Metazoa > Chordata > Aves > Columbiformes > Columbidae > Pampusana > Pampusana beccarii. The sequence continues at coordinate 997,352 of VWYH01001802.1, forward strand.
CATATAGCTGAAATTGCTGGTTAGCATTCACACCTTTGGCACAAAAAAAATCTGGAAGGAAACTGTGGTGAGGAAGGAATGCAGGAATTCCTTACACCTCGCTGCTTTCTAGGGGAGGTTTTCCACATCCTTACTGCCAGGTGTAGCATTACTGTGCTTGGTTTGAGCTTATTCACCTCTGCAAATTAGCTGTGCTGCCTGTATATGGGAGACAGAGAGGACAAACTGAAGGCAAAAGTGGTTTTCTAGGACTGCCATTCCCTTTGTCATACCGGAGAGCTGTGAGAGTAAACCTGCAACCTCGACTCATTGGTGTGGTGCAGAATCTTTTATCTAGAAAATGAAGAAGAAATCAAAAACTGAACTGTGACTTTTTTTCTGATTGCGGGTAACCAAACTGCCTTATCGTTAGTAGAACTTCAGTTGCTAAGTCTTCATTCGGCATCTCCCACAAATAGTGGAGCACAATCTTACCAATATTGTTTCCCAGTCTATTTCTCCGCACAGGGTTAAACCTGGATGGTTCAATGAGTTTATAAACAGTAGAAAGTACAATAGGTCGTTTGTAAGGGCACTAGTACATTACAGAGCCAGGAGTTTTGGTGCTTCTGAGCAAACAGCCTGCTATGTGTTCTCAAGAGCATGCAATTGTACTCTTCTTAGAGTAAAACTTAATGGTCAGAGCATGAACTTTTTGGTCCTGGAATTATTTCTGACAGGTAAACCCTGAAATATTCCCAACCTAGTTGTAACTGGCTTTGTAGATTCTGTTGAAATGCAACAATACTTCTACTACGTTAATTTTTTATTTTGTTGTTTTCAAATCATAGTGCGACACCAATAAGAGAAGGCGGTGAAGGATGTGGCAAAACCACCCCTTAGAGCCCTTTGTCAAGAAAACTTACATCACTGATGATGCTGCTTCCCAAGTCTGTTATAAACAACTCCAATTTATGATCTAGATAATGAGGCAACAACAGTACCAGTAAAGCAGGGTGTATGTGGAAGAAATCAAGCAGTTGCACCCTGCTTTCGTTTTAAGTGGTTGGATCTTATTAGTTGATGAAAACAGTCTCCATGCTATATGGTTACCAGGAGAGTTCATTGTGACATCTGCTTCTTCTTTTGTCAGATAAACTGGTAAAATGCTACGTTATTGATTTCCTGTGTTGTTTCCTGATAATAAGCATCAGTGTCTATATTATAATATTTTTACATGCACCTAGTTCAGTACAGTCATTTAAAAACACTATTTTGTTATATATTTATATATATATAGGGTTAAATTATTTGTTCCAGTTTTTAATTTTTATTTTGAAAGAGTGTGATGTGAAAAGGAGCAGTGAAAGTAGTAGTTTTCAAATCTGTTATTTCTCTATCAATGTAGAAATGATTTTCTGTGAAAAATAGTTTTTCAGTCCTTCACAAACACCTTTCAAATGCACCCACTGTGAGTCTATGTAGCTTATGCACCAACTTCAGCCATTCATCCGAATTTAGCAAAGTTGTTCTGTTGATGACCCCTCTGTCTTTCTCCCAAAGCGAGAAAATAACTGCAGAGCTAAAGGCCTAAGTTCACAGTAATTACATATCTTTTTCTTCCTTAAATAAGCACATGGGAGTTTGGGTCAGTGTACTAATCTTCTGTTTCTTTAGTTATTGTTACTAGGTTGTCCCAAGTGTCACCTATTTTGCCAGTGCGAATAAAGAGTCCCACTTTCAGAGACCCTGTTGAATGTGAAAGTGCTGATTTTCACACAGTCCTCTTCATTTAATTGAGTTTCATCTGCAGCAATGCATTTTGGTCCTGATGATATAAATTAAACTATTTTCCAGAACCTTGATTCAAATCCAAACAATAGTCTTCCATGCCCTCAAAGCAAAATTTAACCTCAGTCTACTAAATGTTTGATTTTGAGTCTAAATGATAAAACAGTCTGTCTTGTTTGCTTTGAGCAAAAGAGGTTAGAATTGAGACCTATGACATTTTATGCTTTGACTCATGTAACTGAGTCCCTGGCAGATAACCCTGCATCTCATTTCTCTTACGACATCACAGTTTCCTCCCCTTCCACAATCCCAGGCAGTGTGGCAGCCTGATCTGTGAGTTACTGCAGTTGTGACACAGAGCATGTGGGGTCAGAAAACGGTGGGGAGGCAGTGCCTTTGGGGATGGAGATGGAGAGCTGCTGCCTGCTGCGATCCGTGCGTGGAGGAAGAGCAAGGCCGGACAGCATGCTCCCTGGCAGGAGACCAGCAGCCCCACATCTTCCCCCCGGCCTTGTCACTTGCCCCCTTGCTTTTGTCACCTCAAGCAGTCTGGCACATGGGCAGAGAAGCACCTTGATGTGCTGCGTGACCACACAACTTTGACCCTTCTTCAGGTCCTTCATGCAGCGCGTAGAAGAAACTTCTTGGCTTGGATCATTTTGTGACCTAGTGAAAAGCAATGTGTAATTTTATTTGAAATATCCATGAACTTTAAAAAACTCATTTCTGTCAAAATACCAACAACACATGGAACTTTTTGAGTTGCTCTTGTTTCAACAAGCATCTCCTTATTTTAACACACCGGGTTAAACTCGGGCTTCATCAAACATGACTAGTATATCAATTATTTTACACACAGGAGAGCTGCTTCACTTTCAACAAGTGTTTCCCATGCTGATGAACTCCTGCAAGCTCCACGGCTATTGACCTGGGCTGGGGAGCCTTGTTCTAACTGATAATGTTGCTTATTGTGAGAATACTGCCTACGCAATTCCTACCGCTTGGTGTGCAGATTTGCATTCCAATACATGGAGCGCTCTGTAAGGGTGCACAGGGCTGGTATGCTGGCTCTCCAGGCACAATGGGAATTAAGGATATGTGTCTCTGCGCCAACAATTATTTCCATGTGCTTGGTAAATCAGTGCAGGGAGGTAAGACTTTCTTCTTGTTTAGTCTCTATCACTGTCTGTGGTGCTATATTGCATTTTAATATAAACCTCCCCCACCACCGCTAGCTCAACAGAGCCCTACGAGGTATTTGCCTGGCTTTCATTAAAACACTAGCGCATGAATAGCTATAAGTTCACAGGGCTGGAGGGCATCTCTGCTGAAGCTGGAATCTTTGCTAAGTAACTTGCTGCACTTTTGGAAGTGTTAAAAGTAAGCACCTAATGAATGAGTACCTAAACAATAGAGTTAGTTAAATTACTCCCACTATTCTTTTTTTGCTGGTAGAAGTAAATAGTAAATCTTTTTTTCAGCCACTGTATATTGTTGGCAGCTCAGACTCCCTATCATACATGTGTAAGTTCACAGGGTTAAAGAATATCATACTAGTGTGCAGTGCCCTGTCTACCTACCAAAAGCAACAGGTCAGTAGGCAGACTTAGGCTTTTCCTTCTGTCAGAATAGACTGGGCTACAAAAATAACAGTATCAGAGCAACAGCTGGCTTAGTCACATAATGCTCTGCTGTATAGTCTACCTTTCTTGTTTTCATTTCACTTTTCCTTTGTTTTAAAGACAAAAAAGGAGGCCCTTGGGGGAAAAGACTTACAAGTTTATTGCTTGACCAAAGTTAGCTGACTCTGACATCAGCAACCTTTATTAACCGCAGCTTCAACATTTCTTTCTCTGAATGTAACATTGACACTGGTACCTCTGTTCAGCCACAGGACCAGAACCAAACAGGCCCTGGTGCAGGGCAGCAGGCTTTCTGATGGTGCTTTTCCAACTGTTGTAGTGTCATCTGCCATGGACCATCCCTAGGGTTAATAGATAAATCACTCTCTACAGTCGTAAACATCCTATAGACTCTGTCCTTAGAGTGCCCAGTTAGGTATCGCTCTGCACTGTTTGGCTTCTGTTTTAGGAAATGGTTTGAGATCACCAAACTGTTCTTTGCATGGGAGCAACAAGCATTTGCCAGTGCCAGCTCTACTCTGATTTGAAATCTGTGGCCTGAATCAGGGACTGATGGAGCTACCCTGTGGATAGGAAAGGGGGAGAGCTGGACAACACCATGACAGCTTCTCTGCCAGGTGACAAGTACTCCTACTTATCCCACTCCTGCCACACTGGACTGTGTTGGTTGAGGGTAGCAGTTATTTTGCCAGCTTCACCAGCCATCTCATTCCAGTGCATTGTTCTTATGGAAAAGAAACAGCCATTTTTTACAATGAGGGTGGTAAAACACTGGCCCAGGTTGCCCAGAGAGGTGGTGGATGCCCCATCCCTGGAAACATTCAAGACCAGGCTAGACAAGGCTCTGAACAGCCTGATCTAATTGCAGATGTTCCTGCTTATTGCAGGGGGGTTGGACTAGATGAACTTTGAAGGTCCCTTCCAACCCAAACTATTCTATGATCTCCTGATCAGCCACATCAACACATGAATCAAGATAAAGTTGTAGTGAAGAAAATACTCTCTGCACATACAGAGCAACTGAAAAATTATTACTGAAAAGGACACTTTTTAGTTAATGATGCTGGCCCCAAATTAGACTTTATTGCTCTTGCTGTTAATAAAAGGGCCATTTCTATTGCTTCCATCCTTTGATGAAAGAACAGATAAAAAGATCACATGAAAGTAGAACGAAATTAAATTAAATGAAAAATAAGACTAGAAACTTTATCCAAGGAGTCTGTAATACCGTATATTGGTGATAAATGACTAAATATTTTTAAGTCTTCATAGTGTTGTGCTGCTCAGCACAGCGTGGTACACTGTCTTCTTTCTTTTGCTTTTTATGCTGAGCTATACGAACAGTTGTCTGGGTTCCTGAAGCAGCGAGTTAAACATTTTGTCTGTAAGGTCACTTTTGTTATCACATATGGTGTTGCAAGGAAATTTCCAACTTAGTTTCAAAATAGCTTTGGGAGAACATAAGATTCAAGCCAAGAAATCCTCCTCCTCCTTTTTCCCAGCTTCTGTCAACAGCTGTTCAAGGGTCGGCAACCTAAACCCAGCTCATGCGTAGCTGGCTAGCTCATTTTTTTTTATATCTGCAGGGACAAAAGGAGAATTCACTGCTAAGATAATTGCCTTCCTTTCTTGCAGTGATTGAGGTCTAGAAACCATTTTCTTAGGTGCATCATGTAATCCAGATTTTTCCTTTCTGTACTTGGGTTAGGCATGCAGCATATACTTCAGTTAAAACAAGCACTCCTCCTGACATGTCTGGCTTGTTCTTTTGACACAGTTTCTTGAACAGGATTTTGCTTGCCCACTGGCTGTCAAAAGATTGGAGAAAAGATAAGTATTCATTTGGATAAGCTTTACTGTGTTAGATATTTAGAGTGGAGCTCACCTTTTGTGATAATCAGTTTATGATTTTTTTTATATTATATCTAATGTGTTTTGCTATAAATTTGTCCGTATAGGTTTTTTGTGTGTCTGAGGCTGTGTCAAAAATAGAAACGGGAATATAAATTGTGTTCTCTGTCCTGTTTCCTTTGAAGAATGTCTGTAGACTGAAGGATCATTAATGTTCAGGAATATGTACATTCAGGACAGGTACCCATCATTGCTCCTATGCCCAAGAAACTGCAAATAAGTCCTCATGCAAGACCACAGATCAGGCTCCTCTTCCCCACTCAACAGGCAGCTGAATTTGGATACAGCTCCTGGATCCTTGAGCTTTGAAGTTTGCCTGCATGTGGTCAGGCTCAGTCAGCCTTCTTTGGCCTTTCAAAGACGTCTGGAAGACTTACCTGCTCCTGTTTAAGGTGTTCTTATTTGGAGAAACAGCTGTTCATTGATTTTCAGGTTTTTTCCTCTCTGATACCAACCAGCTGATTCATTTTACTCTGACACCATGGATAGTACAGCAGTTTCATCAGATATATGAGATTCAAACCATTTCATACTGCTTTTAATTCACAACTGCCCCATCACTAGACTAGAGGGTCATGGAGACAAAGCCTAGTTTTCAGAGAAACTGAGTATCAAAGTGATCAAGAGGAGCCCTGAATTTTCCAATTTGATATTTTACTGATATTGCAGGATGAAGAGCACCATGTTCTTGCTCATTTCTGTAAAAAAACAGCTCTATAAACAAACTGAAGTGCAGAAGCCAAACATTGAATAAGACTGAACAGAGACTGACCACAATAGTGGAGGAAGTTTAGGAAGGGAAAGGATAGAAGGTGTTGGAGAAGATAATAGGTAGTGGCAGAGCTAATTTATAAAGCATCTTCTTTTTAAAAATGGACAAAACAAACAAAAAAAGAAACCAGAAAGAAAAGAAAAAGGATTGTAGTGGTGGGGGTTGCTATAGTGAGAATAATCTTACTTAATGTGTGAGTGCTCTCAAAAGCCTGGATGTTCCAGTTCAGTGAAGCAAGATGGCCCCCTGCAGTATTGTTAGCCCCCTCACAAAGAAATTTTGCTTCTAATCTAGGAACATCACTGTACAAAACACTAACAGATCCGCTGTGGTTTACCATTCGTTTCACTCAAAACACCAGGCAAACATTCTTTACTTTAAAACTTCAGTCAAAAAGAGAAGTCCTCAGTTACCAACTTTGCTCCCTGTGCTTCCGAATGCCTCCTGCACGGTTCTGCTGTGATACTGAAACAAAATTGTTTTTAGAGTCATACCTGCGAACCCCCGGGAAACAAAAATGCTCTCCAAAACTTGTGTGGTAAAGATTGCAATAGGGTAATGGTAAAGACTGAGAAAGTCTGGGCAGTGTTGGGAAGCCAGGAAAGATGTGAAACTTCTTCATGAATGAGAAGGGAAACTTCAGGAAAAAAAAAAAGCACTGTGCTTTTGGAATAAAAATGTTGATGTGTGTTGTGTTCATGAAAAGCTTTTATTTCTCCCATCTTATTACATTTCCCTGACAGTAGAGAGCATGGCATAGCATGCTCTTTTGAAAACAAGTTTTTATAATGTATTTTGGCAAAAGTTGGGACTTTCGGGTTATCAAATTCTTTACACTGACATAACAGATCACTATAAATTATGCGCTTTGTAACAGCACAACAGTTTCATGCTTTAGAACTTGTACATACTGCAGAGTTGAATATGTATCATCAATACACATCTGTAACCTGTACCTGATAATAGGCAGCAAAATGCAGAATTTACTGTTTATTTAGTAGTTATGTAGGAATATGCAGTCTGAAGTACATAAGACTTCTTTGACTGCCATCTGCAACTTCAAGCATCCATTCAGGTCACACATTGCAAAAGCAGTGAGCACATATAAAGGGACTCCAATATTTTCTTAGCAATTAAATTGAACTGTTCATAAGGTTCATGAAGCCAAATAAATTCCTTTCCTAGTCCCGTTTCCCCTCCCACTCCTCCTGCTTTATGTACCTCTATGATTTCTATCACTGTTATTCGCAAGGCAGTAACACTATACCCAGTGCTTGACAGAGAGATGTGCCAGACAACCAGAAGTAAAAGCTTTAGGAAAGAAGGCTGTCTCATAATAACGCTAGTTCACACTTCAGCTTGTTCCCATCAGATTTCCAGCCTAACTTCGAAAATCAAAAATGGACTTGGGAAGTTTAAATGAGTGTAAACTTTAATAAAAGTTAATTTTCTCTCTACCACCCAATGCTCAACTTAACACATCACTCACAGAAACCCACCCAAGCTCTAAAGACTCAGTGTTGTGAGGTCTGTGTGGCCTTCTACCAGACTGCTTTGGTGTGGGAGCTTGGATTGTTTTTGACCCTGTGACACTGAATGGCCAAGAGCTTCCATGCAAGCACAATGGTGCTGTTAGTGCCCATTACTAAAAGCCTTCTTGTTTCTTTCAACTGCTCACAGGCCTCCTAAACAGTGAAAGAAATCCATACATCATTAATAAGGAGATTTAATTTAAATTCTGCTCTAAGAGAATTCCCAGATATCCTCCTCATTTATTTTTTTTTAAGTGAAAATTGCTGAAGTCTGATGTAAGGCAGAATCTTAATGTGGAGAAATGTTGGGCCTTATTTAGGAATGCCTGGAAACTAGTTGGAATTGTAACCATGGAGCAAACTGGAAGGCAGTACTGGCGCACCAGTGAGCAGCTCCCCTGGACTGAAAGCTCGCTGAGCATGGGGATATGTCAGCTAGTGAAAAAAAGTCTGTGAGCCTTCCTGTAAAATGATCTCTTTTGACTTGAGGGATTTTATGACTTTTATGTCTCTAAGGATGGTAACTTGGTTTTTACAGGAGCTGCATGTATTCTGGATGTCCAATAACTATTTGTCACTCAAAATGGACTCCTTTTTACTAGAAAAGGGAATTGCTAAATTCTGACAGAAATTTGAGGTGAAAGAAAATGGAAGAGGATAGCCAATACTCACATTGGTAGTGAAAGTTCTTTAATATACCCATCAATAATTTTACTTCTAATTGTGAACACTTGATGCAGTTAAAGATCAGGCATTACAAAAGAATCAGGATTAGCTGTCACATTAAAATAGTGTGATTTAACTTTGCCTCAGCTCTATCTTTACTCTCTTCAGTGGAATTAACCACATGATAAATTAATGTCAGGGATTTCAAAAGTTTTTATTCTGCTGTCACCTTGAATTTGAAGCCATTTTCTCATGTCGATGTTTTTAAAGAAAATACATAACAACAGAAGATTTCAGAGAAACCTCTCGGTTGCACTACATTGTGTGAGAGATTGGTTTATATTACTAAGATCACACCATTTGCCAGAGTAAGGCCAGAAACAACTAATGTTGCCTTCAGTGTAGATATATGTAACGTCTTTAAATGTTTAAACAGATTCTAGTGCATATGTAATCCAGAATGAGCCAGCGTACTGATTATTAGGTGGAGAACAACAATTATATCATGCTCATTCTTCGTAGGTTCCAATAAAAATGCTCAGTTCCTCACTGAGTGTGTGTTGGCAATATAGCAGATATCTGTCTGTCTATCTCTGTATTTATTCATCTGTGTATCTATCTATACGTGTATGTGCACACACACACACAAATGTGTACAAACATATTTGGAAAGAGAAGTCTTAAGACCATAAATTCTTCTTCTCCTCATGTCATTACATCTAATTGTATGCCTTTGAATTAAATGGAGTTATTCTGTAGTTAGACTAGACTAACTCAGAGCAGAGTTTGTATTTTGTCAGACAAATTTTGTTATATAAACTGAATTCTTACTCTGGATGCATTCCTCATACAGCTCATGGGTAATTCTTTGTAAGCTAGGTGAATTGAACTGGTTCATAAAAACATTATATATAAAATTATAAATAAATTGAAGTTTGGAGATACATAGTACAGATGTTACTCAAACTCTGCTCTCTATATGTATTATGGTTTCCAATGAAGATAGCTGCAACCTCTCTAAGCCCTATTCAGAGATTCTTTTACCCCAGGCCCCCTGATCTTTGTAAACCTGAGCAGGGTCTTACTAAAGATATTATGCTCAGTTTAAAAATTCTTAAATTCCTCTGCAGCTACTCCTAATATGACTTGAGGAAGGTGCAACCTTGGGCCTCTGTGGAAACCTTTCTGTTCTGAGGGGATTCTGGAGCTTGTCTTTATGTCAGGTTTTCACACTATACTTAGCAAGTATATGATTGCTTTACAGAGCAGTGAAATATGATTTCTTTGCCACAAATGTTTAGGCAGTAATGCCAAACATCAGCTTAAAACAGGAAATTAAGGATACTTTTTTGATTTCATTTGTTTTGGAAACTTAGGACAGGAAAAAGTATATAAGCTTCTGAGGACAAAATAATTATTTGGAATCTGGGTATGTCTGCAGTTGCATTTTGGTGCGGGTCAGGACTGTGCTTTTAAAGTTAATCTCTTGCTTGTCCCCAGCTACTATGTGCTGGTTCACATCAGAGATAGCACAAACTGCATTCTTTTAGGATGTCATTAAGCCAGAAGATGCAAACATAATTCACTCCAAACCACCAACTAGCAAATCAATTCACACTTGAATATTCCTTTGAATGTGTAAATAAGTTCACATTGAGCATGTACAAGTCCTTGCTATGTTTGTTTTTACAAATATTTGAGCAACTGAGCCTCATTAGCTAGAACAGTATCGGAGCCTCAATCACAAAGTCACTTGAATGAATATGCATGAAATCTCCATTAGTTTTGCATTTAGAGTGATTATCCTGCACACATGTTTAACCAGGAAAAGGCCAGCAAAGAAGCCGTGCAACTCATTCCCTTGAGCTCAAGTGAGAAAGGTATTTCAGGTCTGATTTTCTGCTGGTTTGCATCGTGTCTTTTTCTACAAAACGCGTGTGAAACATCATCCATTCTCTTCTGAAAACATTTCACAACAATGAATAGTGCTGTTTCAGTAAGTAGTTATGCTATTAATCTGTCTGTATCTAATTCTTGCATATGCTTAGAATGTAAACTTTTGAGAACAGGAACATACCATACTGGTACTATGCCAAGCAGAGTAGGATCTTGTTCAGTGTCTGGAACTCCTATGCACTGTCACAGTATTACAGTGTAGTTTTGCAATATTCAAGATGTGGGAGACTCCGTCATCTTATATTTAGAATCTTGTAAATAGTAGAGGATGTATGTAATCAAACTGTATGTTCATGTAAGAGTCAAGAGAATACTGATCACTACGTTGTACAAAGGGCAATCACAGATAGTAATTCCATAAGCAGAAAGAAATAAGACAGGAATTAGGAATTATCACCTATGCTCTAGTAAATGCATATAAGGGACGACATTATGATTGTGTCATACCATGACCAAAAATGGAGATTCTAGTATGGGAAACATTATTTTCTGCTCCTCTCTTTCCTTCTCTCCTTTTCCACCCCCAGTCTTTTGTTCTTTGCCATTCAGTGTTTTCGTTCAAGTTAATTAAAGATTCCTGTTGCAGCCTCCTGGAGTGAAATTCTGGCAGTATGCCCAGTGCTGCCATAGTCATGTGTAAGCAGCCCCTCCAGTGAGCTCCATAATGTCTCTAAGAAACTATACAAAGAGGAAGAAAGAAACTGAATCCAGATGGAATGGGAAACCAGATATTTCTTGCATTTGTGCTGAAATCTGTGAAGGCTGCCCCATAGGTTGAAAGAGAAGGCAATTCACATGCTCTGCAGTCTCAGGGAAAAGCATGTTTTCTCCCCCACCACTCCGCCCTTCATTGAAGACAAATGTGTGAGAAAACTTACAGTGAGACTGCAAACTCAGTAATGCAAAACATGTTTTCCCCACTCTGCTTTCCTCTGCTAGCTATAGAAAGGTGTAGGATAGACCTGTCAGGGGAACACAAAAAACAAAACAAAAGAATCAAAAGAGCGACTCAAGCAGACAAAGACGCTTCCTAATGACAGGGTTACTAGAGAATTTGATATCCAAACCAACATTTTGACACACAATTCATAGTGAAAAGAGGACTTAAGGCATTTTAAATACCCGACAGGAGAGTAAACATGTCTAACACGCTAAGCAATAACCACATCCTGAACTGCTTGTTGCTAAAAGGCATATTTAAAAGATTACAGAATTGTATACTACATAATCTTTTCTTGGATCTCACACGTGTAACAAAAATCAGGAATATCTCTGGAGAAGCACAGATGTGGTATATTTTGTGTTTGTGAGTCTTTGTCAACTTCAGTGCTTGGTTCTTAAAATACGGCACTACACTTGTTTGGTAATTACTGAAGAATTCTACTGTGGATTAATGACAGTATCATTAGAAATCAAAACTCTGGATATTTGCAGGTACATTTTACATATAAATTACAGTTTCCTTGGTGGCAGATTCTATGCTTACTAGGGACATTCTGGAATTTGGTGGGGGAAAGGAATCATGGAACTATCCTCAGTATAGCATGGTTTCTCTATGCATTTCATTTTACTGTTGGCACCATGTGAATTTGTTGCTCTCCAATGGCCTGTTTAGTTTTTCAGGATTTTGGTTGTCTGGGGGTGGGAGGTATTCCATGAAGATTACACTTTGGCCAGGGCAATCGTGGAAAAGAAGTCTTAAACTAAACAGCTGATTTCTATGTCAAAGGGTTAGCTTTTCAAATATCAGAGCAGAGTGATTTCTTGGCAGAGAACACAACTTGTTGCAGCATAGAAGATGCCTATTGAAGGTGCAGACTTTAGGCAGAGGTTATGATTCAGGGTATCAGAATTTTAGCTGGTGGTTTAGAGTAATACTTCAGGTGAACTGAACTCGATAATTGTGGTGCAGATTTCCTCAAATAGCAGGTTGACCACAGTAGCTCTAGTTCCTTGTGACTAATTGGCTGTTTGGTTTCCACTTTTTTTTTTTTTTTTTTTAAGNTTTTTTTAAGCGGCAAAAATGGTCCAAAAAGCTGTCCAAGTGAAAGGGGTTATAGATGTATGCTGATACGGATATGTGTGTTTCTTGCCCTTTGAAACCTTTGAAGCCAGGCTGGGGTCATATTACTCAAGCAGAACAGCTCTGTTGACAAACATGCGTTTTTCAAAAAACAATTGCAGTATGAAGGGTGCTGCTAATTTAAAATAACAGAGGCTGGGTGAGGGGGTGGGGGAAGAAAAAAAGAGAGGGAGAACCAGCACCAGACTACATGAAATCCAACCCAACTGCCACCTTCCCTGCTACCCTCCTTTTGTGAGCCTGCCTTCCCTGCCGCGTGAATCAGCCATGGTTGGGGTTAAATGGGTAGCTTTTGTCTCCCCACAATGGCCGAGAGTGACAGGTTGAGCTAAATGATTTACTGGTGGAGATGATTTGAAGGACAGAGCCGGGCAGGCTTGGGAACACACGCACAAGAAAGGGACAGTAGCGAATCAACCTCTCCTCCCCCTCCCGCTTTCATGGTTTTAACTGAAAGATCACAGAGTGAGACTCTGACAGGCACAAGGACCATTGAGAAGCTATTTTTATTACTTAGCCATGTCAACCTTGCTTTGCTGAGAACAGACCTGAGGTTAATTAACCTTTTTTTTTACTTTCTTTTTTTTTTTTTTCTAAGATGATGTTGTTTTTCTTATTGGGTATGCAAGCCCCTAAGTTGGCAGGGTCACATGCCGTGGGCAAAGGGAAAGTCTCTGTGTGAGACTTCAGCACAAGAAAGCTCAACAAACCCATCCCAAGCCAAAACAAAGCTTTCCACACAGAAAGGCAATGCAGTGGGGCCGCAGCAAAGGCAGCTGCTGCGAGCAGAGCTGTCCCAGCTGTTGTCAATTGGAATGTGCTAGAAACAGTGTCCCCCCCACACACCCCATTAAACTGCCCTGGCGGCGACGGTACCGAGTGCTAATATGGATCCCAGATTGCTTCCTGAATGCTGTTTGATCTGGCTGTGTGGGTGGGAACGCACCGGTTTGTTGGGATGTGGGGCGCACTGGAGCGCTGGCGTGCTGCGTTTTGCCTGTCTCCTCATGAGAAGGACAAGCGTGCGAGGACAAGATGGCAGGCTGGCCATGGGCCCTCAGCACCCGCTCAGGGGAAGGCAGCTCGGAACCTTCTCTCTGCCTGCGAAGTGGGAAGCAGGGCGGTCCGAGAAATCAGCTGTTAGAGCTACCAACACAGCTGAGGCTGGCAGGGAAGGGGCACGGCAGAGAGTGGCTGGGAGACCAGCCTGCAAGGGAGAGCAGGAGATGGCAGCCCTGTGGCCCATCAGTAAGTGTCTTGCGATGTTTTCTTCAGAAGCTGCCCCTCCAAACATTTATAAGGAAAAGTGAAGACTTTCTTAATAGAAGAAGGGCCTTCTCAGACAGTAGCTGTGAGTTAGTCTGAAAAAAACCAGAAAGCAGGCCATAAAAGATATTAAGGTTGGGTTTATGGATAAATCAGAGCTCTTAAGAGCTGTATCACTTGGAAGAGGTAAAGCTCTCTTTCTATTCCGTATGTCATTGGTCTACGACTTGTGAGCAGTTCCTCAGGCACAGTGGAGTAATACGTCGTGTCATGGGTTATAACCTGCAATTGTCATGTCGTTATTTGGTTCTGAGAAAGAGAACAACAAAATTTTTTCAAGTACTGCTGCAAAAATGCCATTTTTTTGGTGCCTAATACCTAATGACATCCAAAATCCTGTGAATAGCATTCTGTGAATGTGCAGCAAAGCTTTATTCCAATAGATTCAGCTAGGTTAAAAAAAAGTCGCTCAACAAATATCTTGGACATCTTAACGAGCTAGGGAAAAACTCCAAACAGTGAAACCACTGTGCACAGTAACACATAGCTTTTGGCTGGCTAGCTTTCAATCACATTCTCATTTTTACAGGAATTTTAATGAAATTGTGTAGTTATTCAGAAGAAACAATATGAATATGCAAACATGATGGCAAAGCAGCATTTCATATCAGCACATTTGAAAGACATTACTTGATTTAGTGGAAAAGTGAAAGGATCTATAAAATGGCAACTTTAGAGAACTGAAGTGTTGAGTGTTAGTTATTCTGTTGTACTGTGGAGTTGCAGTAATGCAGAGTTGCGGTATGCTGTCATATGATACATTTCTAATAGCCTCTTGAATGCTCAGTTGCAAATAAACACTTCTGTTGTAAAATACAAAGAGTAAGACAAACTAAATCTGAAAATACAAGAAGGAACCATGGTGTTTTTTTTGTTTTGTTTTGTTTTTCTGTGAAAGAGAGCAGTGTTTGCAAAAGATGAAGCAACTCTAAAAAGAGCTTACTCTGCAAGCTTCCAAATAGGGTTTTGCCACTGTAAGGATCATGGCTGGTGAAAACAGAAGTAGAACCCTTTCTCTTCCATGTCCTTCCGTTCATAATCACTGTCACTGTCCAAGTGTGCATGGGGAGATGTTCTTTCTTGAAATCCCAGAGGAATAAGAGTGCTTTAGTACCTACCAAGTAGCACAAGGAATAAGTTTCATGAGTATTACTCTTGACTGGCTCTGTATTAAAAAAACAGTCAGAAAGATCTTACAACTCTATTTTGCATCTGTTTCTGTCCAGGCTGACTTTCTGATGCTTCTCAAAGCACTTCTCAACTTCTGCCTCCACACCTCAAGTCGTAGTAATGCTGCTATAGGCATCATCATCTCCAGAACTAGGAACACAGTACTCTTGTAGGACTGGGCTACCATCCCCTGCATATTGAGCCCTGCTTTAAAAAGTGTCTCCTGTGAGTTGTGAAATTTATAGAATACTTTCAAAAATAAAGGAAAACATCTTACATATTGCACAGGATGAGAGATACGAGTTGAGGCTCAAGAGTGGCCCTTCTAAATCCAGGACTGCACAAGAAGTTTTGCTTGCCCTAAGTTATTAGTGTCTGTTAGGTTCTCACCTTATCCCTGCAGTTTGCAATAAATCAGTGTAAAATTCCTACAACTTTATAAATCCTTTACTATGGATGATATTTCCTATTCCTTCATTTTCTGTGACTTTTTTTCTCCTTACCTTCACTGGTTTTTGTTTCCTGCACTTTTCCCAACCCTAGTTCTGTTTTCCTCTTAGCTTTCATCTGCCTTTTCTCTGGCTCCTTTACATGTTTCCTTGCCTCATAATCCTACCGAGCCAGTGCAGCTGTAATAGTGTTCAGATGCCAGAGGGTCTAAGACAGTTGGCTTTGAAAGTGAAGATGGGAAAACCATGTAAGGGTGGGACAGGAACACCTGCAGGGTCACCATTTCATTCCTTATTATGCTGTGCCAGTAGCATCACAGTTTTGCCGCCTCTCTCCTATTTGTCCATGCCTGATGAATGCCTTGGCTGACCCCAGCTAAGTGGGTAGATGTAATCCGTTGGCAAAAAAAGGATGGAATACAGCTGTGTTGAGTCACAGGAGTGAGATGGAGTCCCCACAGTCAAGGGGGCAGAGGACAGTATGGGCCACATGGGTTCTGTACTGCAGCTTCCCTCAGACAGCTGGGGAACAGGGTCCCCTCCAGCCACTCTCCAGTGGCATTGGGTGGCCTCTGATGCTGACATGGGACATGTTGGTTGGTTGTTCCTTCCAGCAGGGTACAACCCTGGAGCAGTGCTTGGAGCCAGCACTTACTGCTTGGGTAACACCAGCCGTTTAGTTTCTTGCATGCTCAACAATTATTTCCTTCTAGCTGTTCTTTCAAAAGCCTTTCTTTACATTACAATTCTTCCATTGCTTTGTAAGAGGTTACGTCACATCACAAGACCAAAAAGCACAGTGCAGCTTAGTCTAACTTGGCCCTGATCTGGCATTTCTTTGTGATGTGTCATGTCAGAAATGTAAAGAAAACAACATTGTCCTTTTCCTATTAGTTTGGACAGCAGTGGCCACTAAAGGTTGCCTTACCTTCTGGCTGGAAGACGTGTGTACTTTATGAGACTAATGAGGATTCTGTATCGGAAGTAGGAGAAATCATGTTTATGAAGCTGTTCATAGTTTCTGGAGAGCTGCACGTGAGCTTAATGAAAAGTGGGCTCTGAGTCAGCGCTGTTGTGGTGGTTGCAGAAAAGCTGGCAAGGAAAGCAATAAATAAATAGCATTTACAATTGCTGCTACTTCAGAATGAAGAGTGATGAGGGAAAATATGATAACACACTGTTGTGGTTTCTGTAGATTTTTTTTAGGCCTACTGAATTTCAACTGCTTTTAAATATGCATTTCCCAAAATAGATTTGAGACAACCAGGAAAGGCTGAAGTTACCCTTAAAAATTTGAAGAGAAATTCTGGAGCATCGTAGACCCAGTAACAAAGTTCCTCTTGTACTGAGCCTGTGCAAGAGCTGACAAACAAGACCTGTTATAGCCTAGACCCAGGCCTGATCACACTGAAAGGAATCACATCTGTATTAGTTTTTTCATGTATACAGAGGCAATTATAATCTCGACTCCCATTGCACAGTGTGCTGACCTATTGTTTCTTACTGTGAAGAGCCTGTCTTTTATGTCCTTACAATTTATTTGCATTGAAATATCATACTCTAAAGGGCCTTGCAGCTCTTCATGTAAGGATCAAATACTTCTTCTTTTTAAAAGAAGACTTATCACTTTATCACCTTGAGGATGATGAGCATGAAGCCCTGATTTAAAAGGCTTATATGATAGTAGGAATTGAGGATGGTTTGCAGATAAAGAATTATAGGGAAGGCTCAAGTGCTCAATTTCCAGTTCTGCTGCTAACCTGTTGAGTGACCTTGAGCAACTCAGTTCACGTCACTGCAGCTGTTTTCCCCTTGATTTTTGTTTTTGTTTATTTGTTTAACTTGCAATATACTGGAAGCCTTTTTAGAGCACCCTGTGAAATGAATCTTGATCTCATTTTGATTGTTAAGTGCTGATACATTAAAAACAGAGAAGATAGTTTAAAGCAGATTATTAACCCTTTCCTAGGTCCCTTCTTAGCAGGCCATAGTGCTTTACTGAAGAATGTGGCTATTTTCCTTGAAATATTCTTGCAGCACATCAGTCATTCTGAGGTTTTGCTGAGAGAAAAGCCTTAGGTCAGTCACATCCATCATAAAACTATGATAGAGTTGTATATGCATTTTACAGCTTGAAGTGATAGGTAGTTAGATCAGTACAACCAAGGTACAAGTGGCGGCAGAAAGAAGTAGCTGGCACAGAGGAAAGCAAGAATTTCTGTGGAGGAGCTCACAGGGAAAATACCTAAGCACGTATGTAGCAGCTATAGTATGTGGATCTTTAGAGGCAAGGAGAGTTGGAACAGGATGAGTTAGGAGCAACAAAGATGGTCCATTAACATATTTCGAAAGGTCTCTGAAGGTGGAAATTGTTCTAAATTTCCATACTTAATTTGCAGGGAGGAAATACTCCCATGTCCAATGCACAGGGTTAGCAGTTCTTCAGCTATCAGGTGTCATATTTTTGCAGCAGAGATTATGCTCTGTATCACAGTCTTGTCCTATCACACATACTTTCTCAGGAAATTCAGGTGAATAAGTGTACCTGAGTCATATCCCAGCTTACAATGGTATTGTTAATTGCAATGTCTTGCTTCCACTGATGTTTTTGCCTTCTTGTGTGGAGAAGGTGAGACCTTTGTGATTGCTACATATTACAGAAAACATTTGAATGAATAGGACTGTTGTCATTTTGAATTGAAGTTCTAACTAACACTGGGTGCTTTATTCAGTGGCTCTCTTTTGCCAGAAGAGAGAAAAAAAAAAAAAGAAAAAACAAAACCCAACCCAAAACAGATCACCCCCCAAAGCCCCTTCTATAATGACAGAAAAAAAAATACAAAAAGCACCTGCAAGATTGCTTGTGAGTCCAGGGTATACAAAATTTACATCTAATTTACAACATTTCAAGTTTATCTCATTCACTTAAGAATCCTTCTTTTATTCAAAATTTTAATTAAATTTATGTCCCAAAGTGCAAGAGCCATCTCAAGTATTTCAAAAGATTTCCTATGTAGCTGCCTAGGTCTGGCTGTGATTCCTGTAGAAAACGGGCACCTTGAGGCTAGGCTTATTTATTTACATGTTCACTGGACTTACTAGGGATGTACTTTAACAGGAGATTAATGGTACTTCAGAAGTGGTGTTTCTCTCCGTTCACTATAAAGGCAGAATAGATGGTTAATCCAGGTTTGCACAGCAACACTGCAGGTGGCTGTGTTTGATCAGATGGATTGACTAAATACTTCTATAGGAGCTTCAGACAACAAATGTCCAAGAGAAGTATGCTAAATTACACAAAGGCTTGGTTTGAAAGCCTGTTAAAATGTCTAGTCATCCTTTATTGTCTCTGAAAATGTCTACCCTCAAGTCAGTCAAAGCAGAAATGGGGACTTGTTAGTGTTTGTTGTTTTCTACCTGCACATTTTTATCTCCCTTCCGCGTGGAGCCCTCTTCCCATTTAGCTCATTTGCGTGCATCTGTGTGTGTACAGGTATGTACGGGCTGTACTGGCTCAAAGCCTCCTCAGTGTTGCGGAGAGAACTGGTTTCTTATGCAGTGGATGCAGCAAGGGTTAGAGGTCGGACCAGAACAGAAGGGCAGTCGGTGACAAGTGGCAGGGGAAGAGGGTTCCCTTTCCTTCCTCAGGGGTGAGTCAAGGTGCACCTTTATACCTTCTTCAGTGGCAGTGACAGCCTGATGGTCACTCATTCTGGGACCAGAGCCAGTCTGCTTGAATGGGCATGGCCGTGGGTCTGTAACTATGGCCAAGCTGGTGTTTCTCGCAGTCCTGACATACTGCACTCTCTGCTACTCTTGGAACAAGTAAGGATATTATACCTTTTTTAAGACTGAATGATTTTAACTTTTTTTTTTTTTTCAATAGCAGAGGTTTTAACATTAAATATCAGACTGTCAGACTATCTATTGCCATAGATCAACATATCTAAACTCTACCAAGGAGAGGTGCGTGTTACTCAGGGCTACCTGGTCATAGAAACTCCTAAGTTGCCATTTTATACCACAGAGTTCCTAGGATGTCTAAATATAGATTTGCTGTCATGGTCAGAGATGTCCCGTCCTGAGCTGGGAGTCACACAAACATTCCCCACCTTCCCCACAGCTGCCCCGCTCTGCAGAGGGCAGAGCCGGCTGGGCAGACAGAGCAGAGAACTGAGAACTGCATGGCAGTTGGTGTGAATCTCCCTGAAGTCCACTCTACCGAAAAGTCGCTAACATCTCCATGATTCCGGCTTTCAGTTCTCAAGCTGTAATGAAACCCTTTTTGTGTGAATACGCTATGAAGCCCTATGATCTGTTTTAACTGGATTATCAGAGGCAGTTTTTAAAAATTGCACTTCCAACTGTGAAAATCTATCTAAATTTACATCACGGATATCAGCAATGTATGAATGTGCACCTTTAGGTTAGCATCATTAGAAAACAATAAGTAAATAAACAATTTTATGTTGCTCTCAGTGGGATTAGAATATCATTCAATATATGCCAGTGTGTTATTTACAAATATTCCACAGTGATTTTTTAGGAAACCTGCCCTCCACTTAGAAGTAAAACGCTTTTTTCCATATTTTATAAATGTTAAAAAATAAGGATGACAAGAGAAACTGGCAGGTGAACGTCAGGCTGTGCCCTTTTCTGCGCAGCCTGAACTCTCTCTATATTTATCTGAAGCAGATGTTCCAGGCAGGATGCACACTGCAGCCAGAGGTGAGGATGGAGGTGTACAGGACTTGAATAAGTTTCACTGCAGCTCCCACATCCTGTTTACACATAACCACTGGCCTGAGAACAACGCAGGGGAAAAAAAAAAGGAAGGTAGAGGGGGTGTGATGGGAGGAATGGTTGATTGGAGTCGTGATACTAACACCGCTGCTGGATGTGCATGTCGAGAGTGACTTAGATTTGTGGTTCTCCTTGCACCTGTCATGGCCAGCAACATTTTCTCCACTACTTTGGCAGGCATTGATAGGCATGCTGTATTCTCTTATAGGAGAGGGAAAAGGAAGAGAGTGAGCAATTAATTAAAAAAAAAATACAAAACCAAAACATCCCACCTGCAGAGATACTATACTTCCTTTTCTATTGAGCAATGCTACCCAGACTCAAGAAAAAACACAGCTGGGATTCACTGAACCAACTTTTCTGTCTCATTAAAATCACTGACTGATTTTTAACAGCAGAAAGGCACTTACTGAATCACTGGTGGGCAATGAGAAATACTAATAATGCTAAGCCCCAGTTATACAGTCATTCTGCTGGAGGATGGGTTTTTTTCAGGCTGGATACTCAGTGGCAATTTGATTTCTACGCACACAGGCCAGTGAAAGGTCCACTTTTCTGTGCACTGGACATGCACTTTCATTTCATACCTCATTCCCAACTGACTAAACCTATTCCACATCATCCACACATATTCCTGTTTAATGCTGGGATGATAAGGAAGAGGCATATATATACTTTTTATCACACCCCCTCCCCCCCTTTTTTTTTTGCATTTAAACAGATCACTAAGGGACCAGCGTTTCCTTGACAGGGATTCATGAAGCTGCCAATGGCAGAATTCCCAGGAGGCAGAAATGGAAGAAGCAGTTTTTCAAAGTTGTTTTTCACAAAGCTCACAACGCGAGCTAGGAACGCTATGTATCTGTTAAGTGTTCCTGTAATTTTATATTCTGCAGAGACTGGCTACTGGTTTCACATCTACATGGTCACGCACACATATAACATGGGGTAGTTTGAAGGACATGTACTTTCCTGTGCTTAAATGGTATGAACTTATCAACACTACAGGTCGACTGATGTCTTATCAGCTCATGTTTTAAAATGCTTGAAAGGCAGAACGTATGCAAGTCATGTTTAATACCAGAAATAATTAACTAATCTGTTTTATTAGGACAATATAAAAGAAGCTCAAAACTTATTAGAAGTCTGGAAATCTATTCTAAGTTTTTATAATCTATTTATCTCCTACTACTTATAATGTAAAAATACTAAAATGTCAGCATGGAAGTTTGTATTCTGTAAGCTCAGACCTTATTAACTTCTTTACCACTGCTGATTTTGGTGTGTGTTTGGTTTTTTTTTTCTTAAAAGGAAAAGAACCATCTTAGTGCTTAAGACTCATCTTTTTATGCATCGAGTTCCAGTAGGAGACAGGAACTTCTGAAGTATGCACTGAGATAGGGTACATTTCCTGGATATCATGCTTTTCTTAACCCTATTATACTTGGATTATTTTGTTATCCAAGAAACTACCATGGTTTTAGGCTTTGATTTTTTTTTTTTTTTTTTTTTTTTATTTTATTTTTTTATTTCGAATCACCTAAAACCAGAAATTTGGGATACAATTGGAAGACAGAAGGAAAATTTAAATTCTGCTTTATTTTCAAGCCTTTCTTCTAAGCTTCAACCTATTTAGCACTTGAAACTCAATCTTCAGATAAGGAACAGCAGTCAATCCCTTCGTTGCTTCCCATTTGTTTTTGTATAAGACAGCCTATCGAGTTCCTTTTTCCCTGAAAAGATGATAAAAAAAAAAGATGAATTAAGACCTTAAAGTATGATTACTAGTAATCCCAGCTCACATTTACATGGCTTTGTAATTACAGTGTTAAAAGCTTTTCAAGCTGCATGTGGAAAAGACACCACATCAGTGCTAAAAAGCATCCATCTTGGGGTCAGGTAGAGGCTACCTGAAGAGTGTTTAATTTTTTGCTACAAATAGGTTTGGAACAGGGTGAAGCACTGTAATTGGATATACAGACACTATTTGGGGAAGAAAGCTATTTTAGCTTTCCTCATATTTTCTACTTCAAAATCTTTTACAGTATCTCATTGACAAATCTGGGGTTTTGCATGAGTTTTGTGATGTTGCCTTCTGTCTTCTGGCATAAAACTCAGTGTTAAAGTTAAGTAAAACTAAAAGTCGTCAAAGTATGTTACTGGAGTGACTGGTAGACAAACAGCAATGTACCATTTTCTGACTTAAGCCTGTGGCCTTCAGGCAGAGAGGAGCTTTGCAGCTTTGTGGATTGCTGTTGCCATTTGGAAATATTCCCAGGATGGTCCCTAAGACAAAGACCTTATGGATGACAGCATAATATTGAAGATGTGTAGCAAATGGAGAATAGCCATTGTATTAGTGGTATAATAGATCCCTTTGAAGTTGGAAAGATACTAGGAGATTAAAAAGCACTAGGGAGACAACATGAGCATCACTATATATAGATATATATAACGCAGGTATGAGTTTTAAAGCGGTTTCCACCTCTATTCATCTTTTACTAGCATTTACAAAAAGTGTAAGCCCATTTAAGACAAAATACTAAAAGATGTGAAGGATGGTGTTTTACCTATCTGTAAGAAAAGAAACTCAGGCAGTAGGGTTATTAGATATGGACATTTTATAATGGTTTCCAGCAACTGAACATCCAAAGAAATCCTCTTTATTTGGAATAAAATAATCGTAACAAGACCAGAATACTGCACCTGTGGTCTGCAATCAGGAAGGATTTCTATAGAATTTACTTATGAGAAATAGAGAAGATAATAACGGCAAGATACCAATATTTCTTTGCTGTTTCCCACTTCTACATTGCACATCCAGAGGTCCTATTTTACAAAGTAAATGTGGAAAGAATTTCAGAATTGGCTTCTAACTTTTACTATTTTTATCCTTACCTATTTATACTGTAATCATACACAATGGTCAGGATTGGTACCTGATTGTTATATCATGTATGACAGGACACACTTTTTGTTCCAAGAACCCTGTTGTCCTGTGGTTGGAATTGGCACTGAAAAGTTTCAGTAATCACCCTGTCTTGGTAATTTTGAGAAAACTTCTTGGTTCTAAGTCAGTTCCTTTGTGTTTGGGATTATAGGGAAGAACCTTAATATTCCTATATACCTAAGGATATCTTTTTCATATTTGTATTATTTATCTTGCTTCACCTGAGCTGCATCTAAATTTCCTGTCCTTCATTTTATATTCAAGCTGATGCTTGATCTGCTACAAATTTTATGTTTTCTCAATTTTTTCTTATGTCCCTTATTACAGATAAATATAAACAGCTGCAGTATTTTCTTGTAACCTTCTTTCTCTTTGCAACTCAGATTTTTTTGTTGTTGTTTGTTTCTTAGTTTTGGTCTTGTTTTTTAATATATAAAACCACTTTCAGTCCGTTTTCATGATAGTTTTTTCCTTTGTCACTGAATAGCGCTCTCATGTCTGAAGCTTTCAATTTCTCATACAAAATGTGAAAGGAATGAGGGAATGCTAACCTGTTAGCTCACGCAAAGAGGGTATGAAATCTTGAATGGGTCAAACATTGAGCTGAGGACAGTTTTCTCTACATGGTCTGACAGGGCTGTGCTTATGGCCAGCAGACAGTGTAGGTTCACGAGAAGAGGTGTATCTGAATGTCTGTGGTAACCTGAGCTATCTGAATCTCCTCGATCAGTACCCTCACTTAAGCACAAGACAAATTCTGTGAAATACATTAAATTTATATTAGGATGTACAATAAGTACTTCAGATTCCAGAATTTTTACATACTCCTTTTGTAAAACCAAAACCAATTGATTGACAGTTAGAAAAAATAATAATGTTTTTACCAAACCAAAATATATCCATTAATGTTTCTTGGATAAAGACTAGCTAATTTTTAACTCTCACATATCAATACAAATTTCCCAGAGTGCGGTTCCTGTGTAGCTGATAATGCCACTGGGTGGTATATATAATAATTTCAAATGCACACAAAAGCAGTAGAAGATCAGAGGCAACTGACCCCTTGCTAGTGGCACCTATTTCCTGGGTAGGCTGAGGAATTATTTTGTTCTTTCTTCAGTAGCTGAGATGATAAGACTGAACAAGGATAGCCATCACTTTGGTGGAGGATTAGTTACAAATTATGTAGAAAACATTAAAAGCGTTTGGCATTCATACCAGTTTGCAATAATACTGGATACTGTTCATTCTCATGAAAGGGATAAATGCTTCAATAATGCTTAATGTTCAGTTTGCATCATTATTCTGGAATGGGAATAACTCAGAAATGCAATTATGAATCTACGATGTGTGATGACAGTTTTAATTCCATTAATAGTGAACCTGGCCACTGTGAGAATTTCTTATTCTTACTGCACTTTTTCTGCAGTCATATCTATAGACAGTGCACTTGTGTCAGTTTAAGTTATGAGCAATAAATCATTCATATTGCACGCACCCTCTGCTTGGGAAACTTTACTTGTAGATTTAGTTCCATGGTTAGTACTGTCATTTTGAGAACAGTTAGGACAGATAGACAAGGCAGAATAATTTCAGTATCTTTAGCCTTGAAGAGCATTGTAAAATATAAAGCAAAGCAATTTAGCAAATCCAGTGGTGCAAATAGAAGATTACAAGCCATATCATGGCCTGTAAAATTTTCATGTTTTATTGCCTTGTGATTTTAGTTCAGAAAAGACAGATTACACTCCCAAACTAAAGAGAGCTGCCACTGTATTACTGACTCTGATGAGCACCTGGTATTTGTACTTCATAGAACCAGAAGGAGGGTATGACTTCAAAAGATCATCTATCAGTACCCCATTTTCTGCCATTCCAATTTCAAGCCTCTATCCCAAGTGCAGAATAACTAAATTTAGCTGATCACTAACTTTTGTTAATGACACTTTAGATCTAAGTGGCAGGAGCTGCCTTCTCTTCTTGCCTGATAAAATAATCATATCCTTTAAAATATTTTAAGGTAAACCTGTTAATAGAGCAAATTATGCTTACTGACTGTGCCAAGTCTTGCACACAAACCTATCATTAGCCAACTGAAAACAGCTGTAGGTGTTGGTAAAAGAAGTACACACATGAAGTTTAAATGCATCTTTAAACATAAAGCTGAGGATATTGACCAGCCAGGTACAGTTACAAACATAATAACATTTTAGAGATTTATTTTAGTAGATAATTTTTAGAAAATTGCAATAATTACAATACATAGATGATTATGCAAGGATAATTTTAACAATCTTGATCTTAGTAATATTTTAAAACATGGAAAAAATGGCTGAAGGCATTGAATTTCTTAGCTTTTTAATTAAGAAAGAAAAAGCTGTTAGTGGCCTTTGTAGAGTCTGCTTGGTAGGAAAGAGGAAAGTAACAAAAAACTTCTGCAGTGGAAAATTAAAATATCCTGAAGTGATCTGCTTTATATTTATGATTTAAAAGAGATTACTCTGTTTCACATCAACCAAACTGTCTGATGTGAATTTATTTTAGAGAGTGTAGCGATTAATATTATTCAAAACCCATCTGCTAATGAGGAACTGTACATGAACATATCAGCCTCCTCTTATGTGTTTTGCGGTACAGTTTTCCACTTTCTGGCCTCAATGCATTCTACAGTACCTACATATTCACAGGGCACTCAGCCATGTTAGCCTTTGACGTACAATGGAGTTTGTCTTCAGAAAGTGTTAATTTACACTACACACAGCTATCTAAAGCTGTAACATCCATATCTATCTATATCTGTATCTAATTTATCTATCTTAGCTTTCCTTTAGCCACCTTACTTAGTTTTACCCACTTACTTAGTTTATTGGTGAGTTGACTCATTTTGGTGATAACAGCGTGACGTGTACAAGACAGACCTTAGGGTAGATGTAACAGGGCAAAAGGAGGCCCATCTCCAGGGTGTGTATGCAAATACCAACAGCCAGGGAAAAAGGCAGGAGGAGCTGGAGCTCTGCTCATGGTCACCAGATCACTGGGATAACTGTGGTGGGACAGCTCACATGGCTGAAAGGTGGTGATGGATGGACACACAATCAGTACAAAGAGACAGGGAAGACAATGGGGATGTCACGCACTCAGTGAAGTAGGAAATTGGATGCATGGAGCTTCTCTATGAGATGGATGGTGATCTGCTTGAGAGCTTATGGGTCAGGGTCAAAGCAGAGGTCAGCAAAGGTGATGCTGTGGTGGAACTGTGTTACAGACTGCTGCCTTAGGACGAAGCAGTAGATGTTTAAACAACTCAGCAAGTCTCTGTGTCACAGACCCTGGTTCTTATGGGGCCATTTGCTTTCCCTGTTATCTACTGGAAAGGCAACAAGGCAGGACGTAAGCAGGTACAGGTACTAGATGAGGCAACCAGGGGTGAGACATGGCTGCATCTGCTGTTCACTAACAAGGCAGAACTGGTTGGTGTATAGTAATCAGTGACAGCCTTGGCTGTAGTGACCACGAAACAGGAGATAAAGATGCAGAAGAAGGAGAGTAGCAGATTACAAATACTGAATTTCAAGAGATCGGTTTTAAGCTTATTCTGGAAACTGGTAGATGGGATCCCATGGGAAGGAGCTTCAAAGAGCAAAGAAACTCAGAAAAGTTTGCAGATCCTTAATGACTATATCCATCCCAATGCACAGGAAGGCACGTAGATATATCAGGAGACAAGCTTGTCTAAGCAGAAAACTCATGAAGGAACTCCAGTGGAAAATGGGACCAAAGCTCAAATGTAGGTGTCAAAGGGATGCCAAAGGCAAACAAAAGGAGCCTTTACCACTACATTAGTAGTAAAAGACAGAAGAAGGAAAATGTCATCTTGATAAGTGGATGAATAGATGTGTAAAAAGTCAGTTAATTAATCAGGCTTTGAAGGAACTGGGTAATAGATCTACCTTGCTTGGAGACTGATGACAACTACAGCAGGGGTCTGTTCTGGATCTGACATGTTTCCCACCTTCATCAAGGATTTTCCACAGGTGATGGAGTGCATACTTACTGAGTTTGCAAGTGACATCAAACTGAGAGGACCAGTCAATAAAGTCTATGGCAGAGCTGCCATCCGGAGACAACTAGGCAAACGGAGGAAGGGGCTGCCAGGAACCTTCTGAAACTCAGCAAGAACAAATGCCTAGTCCTGCATCTGGAAACAAATGGACTCCTGCAGCAACACAGGCTGGAGACTGACTAGCTGAGGAGCATCTCTGCAGGAGAGGACTTGTGGGTCTTGGTAGCAAGGTAGACATGAGCTAGTATTGTGCCCCGGCAGCAAAGCTGACCAATGACATTCTGGGCTGTATCACCAAGAACACAGACAGTCGATCAAGGGAATTGAAAGAAATCCTTTACGTGGCACTCATGGGACCGCATCTAAACACTAAGTGCAGTTTTAGGCCCTCCCCCAATATGCAGTCTCCATCCTTGGAGGTTTTGCACACCTGTCTGAATAAAGCCCCAAATAAGCTGATCTGATCACATAGCTGAGCCTACTTTGAGGAGGTTGGACTAGAGACCTCCTGAGGTCCCTTCCAACTTGGATTGATCTCTAGTCCTACGATTAGAAGGGACAAAAAGACAAGGCCTGGAAAGAGAAAGAAGAGAGTTCAGATCCAGAAGAAATGCACCCTCATTTCATAATTCTGCCATCTAACCCCTGCACCCTAAAAGAAAAAGTGCATAAGTGACTTCCCCAGCGACGTGAGCACACAAGACAATCTTGCAAAACAGCTGCCAACCTGAAACATCGCAGTACTGAGGGGGTCCCAGGAGCACAGGGAAGTTCAGCTGCAATCCCTACACCAGCAAAAGGGAAATGGGTAGAAGTAAAATCCAGCTATAGCTTTCCACCCCAGGAAGGTGTGAATAATTATTAGGAAAATATTCTTTCCTCAGAGATTTGTATCCCATAGTGAAAATTTGAAAGGTTCCAAAATGCAGTTTATTTTTAACATACTGCTTTATTTTGATTTTAGGATGTCCCTGGAACTATACTCTCTAAGAGTTTTCTCTTAATTCGTCTCTCAGTTTTGCAGAACGACTAACATGAACCCAGAGGCAACTGGCATAATTCTACCAAATATAACCTAACAATAGGATGGGAAAAAGAGATGCTGTGTGTTTCTATATCTCAGACTTCATGGAGACAGAGTTTCAGGTTTATTTAGCTCTTGAAAGTAAACAGTGAGAGGAATGAGTAAGTGGAATCTCAAATTTTTACAATGTTAAATGTTCCCTAATATTAGCAGCTTGCTGTTACCTCAGCCATATATCAGAGGACATACTACATCCTTGTTGGAAAAAAATGCTACAGCCTGGGTTCAATGGCATAAAATAGAATAGATAAGAGTAGCAGAGGGTAATGCTGGGTCAGCCATGTGATGTTATGAACAATATAGTTGCTTGTAAGTCAGCTGGGTATTTACAGCAATTTCCCCTGTGACGAGGGCTATTGGTAAATGCTGCTAATAAAACCTTACAATAACAGTAATAATACATTTCATTTTTAATAGTGTCTTTGATCCTAAAGGGGCAGCTAGTTTACTGCATGTTTTCCAATTAAAAAGGGCATTAATGTTTTATGGCCTTCATCCTATTCATCCTGCTTACTGAGTGCTTAAGGAGAAGGAGTAAACCTGTAGCTCTGGAAAACCTGACAGTACTTTGCATTTCTGTATTCCCTCTTCATTGCAGGGGGTCTGCAGGCTTTCCACACAGAGTGCTGGAGCGTGACTGTGTTTATCTCCAGTCATTGATATGATATGACATGATATTATGCCTCCTAATGTTTTTATTATATTCGATCCTTTTATTTTAAGATCTCCGGACAAGTAATCACACTCCATGGTGCTAGATGCTACGTAGACATTTATCAGAAAAGGCAGTCCACAGTCCAGAGAGTCTATAACTAGACCAGACAGGGCACTGGAAAATGTAGATATTTGATCCAGTGAGGGCCTCAAATACAGAAGCAGACTTAAAAAAAATTACCAAATTCATACAGGAAGTCTCTGGAAGAATAAGGAACAAATGATCTCTGGGCTCAGTTCTGCTTTCAACCAAAATAAATTTGGAAGAGTTCAATTCTGTACTTTGGTCATGAATCAACAGAAAGTAAAGTACTGGGCTAGACTCCCTGAATGTCAGGATCATCTGAGGTTTGTAAATGTTTAGCTTTAGACTAGAATATTCTAGAATATAGCAATCCATTTACTAAAATAACTTGAGGAATCAAAAGATTTTTGCCTTGTGTTGAATCTTTCCTCTACATACTAGTATCTTGTCAGTCTGAAATCTATCTAATAAATACAATATTTTTTATAGGAATAGCTCTTCAAACTAAGCACTATTCCTTACCTTTTTTTTTTTTTTGCGTTGTTCAGCAAGATTTTAGACAAGTATGAGTAAGGACTCACATAGTCTTCTCTAGACCATGTTGCACTGCAAGCTTTACTGCAGCCCTTCCACAGAGGAGGAGCTCCCTGTGGAAATATCTCAGTTTCCCCTTCCATAGTACCAGGGTGGTGTGGGAGGTTACAGAGGGAGTGAAACAGTGACACCCCTTGAGACTTCATTGTACTCCTTGTCCAAAAATGGTACAGCTTGACTCTGGGGTTTAGTTTCTTGGTTTCAGCACCACGAAAGAGTCAAGCACTGTGGCACACTTCTGTTTGCAAAAAGACCATGACAAAAGTGCATTAAAATGGTGTAAGTCTGCCCAGTGGTGATTTTGCCAAGCAGGTAATAGATTGAAGAAGCTCAGGAAGGAGTTCTAAAACAAGGCTGATTTTTCAAATGCATATTTAGAAATGAACGGCCTGATTCTCTTTCTCACACCTTTTGAGGCCCTTGAAGGAGCAAGAGTTTCTTTTTTTTGGGCTGATATGAGAGTAGAATTAGACTGGTCAGGTGTCTCCATTGCTGTGGTCCATGTAGATGTTCAGACCAGCCAGAAGTTAATAGAGCGAATGCCACCCCAACAATACTCACTTCTCTAAACCGTAACACCATGGCTGAAAAAGGGTGTTGTGCTGAGCCAACACCGCTGTGTTTGGGTAATTCTTCATGCAAAGAAAAGCCCCAAAGTTTTCTCTTGAAATCACCCTTACGACCCTTGCAGACTGAAAAAGGCGGAAGTTATATATGATAGGCTAGGATCAGATCCCTATGTAGATTAAATGTCCAGCAGTTTGAATGCTTACCCAGATCTTGTCCACAGTACCTCAGCTTCCTGACCTTCAAAACAATTTAGGCAAACATACACTTCCTGCAGCAATTTGATGTTGGACTGAAAGAGGAATATGAAAAAGGAAGAGCTTTAGACTGAATTGAACAGATGTTTTAATCAATTTCAAATGTTAATGAGCTCCAATACTGAATTTCAACATAGCTATTAATATTATTTCAAAACTCTTCCCAGTAGTGCATGTAAAAGTGCTACGCCTCTCATCTGTGTTCAGAAAAAGGTGGTTTTGTTAGCTCATTTTTCTTTTCTCTTGGCCATTGGAATACCAAGTTATACCTTCTTTAATATTCATGAGAAATGTGTGTGTGTGGTTCTGTATCTATAGATACTGGACTTTCTTTTGGATCAGATGTAATACTTGCTCCATCCATATAAAAACAATCTTAAGTCTTAAGAAACATTTGAATTCTTCGAAAGTGGAGGGATTTATAAATACACAGCTGGAGCAAAATGAATTTCAAATCTTAAAAGACAGATTCTGTTTCCAAAACATGAAGACAAGTATGACATTACTGTAAAACTATGTGTTTTAGCCTATAGGTAAAAGTGGTACATGAGGAGATTATTTATGTTTAGGTGAATAAATAAGTTGCAAGTGTTTGGACACCCTTCTCATATTCCCAGTGGAGCCTACCAGCAGCCTCTTATTTCTGTTATGGCTTCAGGACTTTAAGACCACAGGAACGTAGCTAAATTAGATCTTGCAAATACAGAAGTACCTGTGGCGGCTCTCACTTTCACATCTAAGGGGCCCAATTCAGTTTAACATGTGCTTCACTTAAATATAGTGATAGTACCATGACACTCTGGTATTCTGCTCCCAGACTAAGCCATCGCTCTGTGTAAAGGCAGCAGAACTGGTAGCTTGATATTGTATCTATCTGACCATGAGAAAAATTTAATCCTATACTGATCATGACTGCAGACTTGAAATAATTGTAGGGAAACTGTCTGCATTTGTAGAAATACTTTGCTTTATTTGGCTGTAGAAAGAGTAGAACAGTTGGTCATACAGTGATACACTTAGTAGATTTTGTAAAGGCAAAAAACTTCTGAAGTAACTGAAGGTGAGCTGTAAAGACAATCAATCATCAGCGAGTCATTCTTTTAATGTTTAACTTATAGAAATTCTTGCTCTTTCTGAAGTATTGTTCCATTACTTCAAAAATTTTAGAAAAATAACAACAAAAAGTCCCATGCTATTGTAGCTTCTAAGAAGACCATAACCAATCATAGGCTATCATTGTTTAGTGTCTTCTGTGATATTTTTTTATGTATAGACAAGATTAATACAGTCTGATACATATATTATCTTTGTACTTAGCCTGGAAGCTCCCTTCCTGATTGAAAGTGCCCGCTCTGATGTGTCAGCCTTGTAGTATATCCTGCATAGTATACTGTTGTAGTCCGATTTTAGGCAGAGTGCCATGAAAATTCCACTTTAATCTTCTACGAAGTTAGATGTGATAACATACAAGCATTCAGACTCTTCAGTAGCCATCCTTTTTGCATAATACTCCACCAACTCATCCAGCAATTAGGAGTTTTGTTCTTTTTTCAAGCGGAGAATTCCTGAACTCATATCTTTCACGTGTTAGTAAAGTGCTCAGGCCATGAGGTATTCTGGTTAACTTGTTCTCCACCCTTTCTCTTGAAGTGCAGCCAGAAATGCTAGCATTGTGGGCCAGAAAGAGTACAGCCAAGAAGAAACCTGACTCTAGCTTAAGGCTCAGACATTTGGTCAGAAAGGGAAAAAAGCAGAGATGCCAGACACTCCTCCCTTATATGTGTGCATGTTATATAACTGTTAAAACAGTCCTGGGAGCAGAGTTAAGAGCCATAAAGTTTATTACTATTGAGCATCTGCCTAATGTGGCTAAATATGTGTTGTATTTTTCTAATTGTAGTAGCCCTGAGAAATACAGCTTCATGGAATCTTCATCCGTCCTTTCTCAAGTCTGTGGGTAAGATCATTGCAACATTCATTGCCTTCCTGTATTTCTTTTAATTAGTAATTGATTTGCTATGTGTACACACAAAGCATGGGGAGTAAACAAGAGGTCCCTTCCAACCCAGATCATTCTATGATTCCTGTTAAAGGCTTTTGAATATGTTCCCTTGTGCCTGGTAGCCAAGCAGATCATCACCTTGTAGCTATTGCGTACCTGGAAGGCAGTTTTCTTGGTCTATTCATGAAGGAAATACAAAACCACTCATGTTTTAATCTGCTAACACCAAATATGATGCAACACCAAAGGTTAAAATGAGAGGCAGAGGAAACAGTTCTGCAAGAATTTTAGAATATAATTATCAGAGTGCTCACAGGTATTCACTGGCATGTAAGTGCTGCATACTGTTCAAACAAATAATTAAATATAATCTTTACCCTGACAGAAAGACGTCCTAAGTAAACAAGGAAGACAAAAACGGATTGGGAAATCAAGGCACAGAAGAGCAAGACGACATTCCTTAGATAAACAAAACGAAAGAAACCACCTCCCCCCTGCAACCAAAACCAACCAACCAAACAAAAACCAGAGAGCCGGCAAGACACTCCCATGCTTTGGGTACCCAGCTCAGTGTCCAGTATGGAATACATATCATATTTCCTTATCTGGGTATGTTTTCATGTTTGAAACACGTAAGTTCCTGAAATCTCTGCTTAGAGAGTCTACCCTTTCATGTAATTATGCAAGCTGTTAACCTTGTGCCTTGAGAACAGTGCTTCGTAGTGCTCCTGGTCCCATTGACATGCCTTTTCCAATGAGAAACATGAGCACTATTTGACCTAGAAAGGGATTCAAGATTTTAACCATAAAAATCAATTAAAATCTCTGTTTATGGGAGAATTTTGAGTCACCTGATGGCAAGCAGAATAACTGGTGATTTCAATTTTTAACACTTCTTTAGAAATAGACTTTTACACAGACTTTTAGAATATATATATATTTTTATATATAGATGTATGTATACGTATAGATGTGTATACATATGATGTAGATGGGTGTCTATATATATCTATACATACATAAAGGCAAATTCTGCTGTTCATAACTGAACAATATTCCCACTGAATAGCATAGATTTTGGCTGTTTGAAAATACCATTCCATATGGAAGAAGTTAAATCCTGTCTGAAGTGCAGAATTTCTTCTTGGACCTCCTTCAGCTTTACTGTATATGCAATTAATAATTCGAGATTCAGAAGATAGAAACAAAGAAGAGGAAGCTCACCAAACATGGTTTTGCTTGCAAAACACAGAGAAAAATCTCCCTCAGTTATTACTAACATTGAAAGATGATGGAAATTCTTGACCTTTCAGCAGTCAGGATTATGGTTAGACTATGTTGTATATGATATGATCTCTTAGTGGGGCATCTTTTTAAGGGTCAGCTGCTCAAAGAAAAGGTTAATGTTTACTGGCATGTACAAAATGGGCCCTGCAAAACTTCAGCCAACTGGAAACCTTTGTCAGTTGGAAGTCTAATTAGATTGATTCAGCTTAATTATGTATAGTATTTAATAACAGTTAAAAAGAGGCTAACTAATATACTTTAAATATTGTATTCTCAAAACTATCCTCAGCCTTAAGTAGTCTATGTCATAGGTACCAGCTTGAATATTGCTCAGTTTCCATAGAATATATTAATATTACTACATTGTGCCAAAACAGCCTTGTCTAGCATGTGAAATATGATGTGTCAACTCTTTATTTCAGTTTTTGAACCAAAGTAAATGGTTGCTATAGCAATTGTTACATCACAGATTATTTGGCATTCTTTAATGATTTGGGACAATAATGGCTGATGTTTTAAGCATTTTTGTTACCTGTGTAGTGAAAGCAAGGGAGGGCATATTCCTGAAATCTGCAGCCTACCTCCTGACACGTGGTTTGAAATTGAATTCTGAAATGACAGTACATTTTCTGTACTATTTTCAAATTGAGCTGAGTAAAAAAAAACATACAGAAAGAAAGAGTTTGAGACATATAATTAAGTTTTCTAAGATGTTCATTACAGCTGTGTGAAAACACAGTTAGTCTCAGTTCAACAGCAGATGCATGAGCTCTTCCCAGAACATTGCTACATTACAGATGTCTGACTTTGAAGTGGCCCAATGCAAACAAAATGTATAGCAACATTTTGATTTTCTCAGCACTGTGCCTCATACCTTGAATGGTGTCATTTTTCTTTCTAGCACACTGGACCTAGGTAGAGCTTACTGGGAAAACTACTGTGTTTTTCCAACTGATAGTTCGGGACCAGAGAGAGGCATCTTTACTGTTTGCTTGTGAATAAACTCACTGCCTGCTATGTTCAAACCAGAGAGGGGTCTGAATCATGACTTGACATACAGTACTGGAGTCCTGTCAGAAGCTCTGACCCGTACTTCTGAGATGTACTTCAGACCATCAGGGAGCGGAGGAACACCATAGAACAAAACATGTCTTTTCAGTTATCCCACAAGATATTTGAGGGGTATTGGTTCAATCCAAGCAGACTGTTAAAAAAACATGTGTCTTCAGTTATTTTTATTTCTATACTATATTCAATTGACTAAATTATATATTTTATGTCATGTATGCATGGATGGAGAAAGCTTTTTCCATTTTCCATTATTTCCATTTAAAATTAAATTAAAATTTACATGTTCTCTGGAAACAGAAATGATAATATAAATAAAATGCAGCAGAAAAGAGTGCAAGAAGTGAAAGTATCAAATTCTCATGAATAGATGAAAGTCCTTGTTTCCTCCCTTTCCAGTTCTCGTTTAGTTGATTCATTTACGTTCCTTGGAAAATTCCTTACAACATGACCATGAATTTGATCAATGTATTCAGGTCACAGGAAATAACAGAGGGAAAAAGATTGAAAGTGATTTCTTGGCTAAAAGAGGTATTTCTCTACCACCAGATATCTTGCCTTCAGCCCATCCTAATTCAATTAGGAATAGTAGTAGAAAGGTCTCAAATTACTGCAATTCCTGCAACAAAAAGGGAGGAAGATGATAAAAAAGTGCATACCCCTGACCTATGTGGGACTTACCCAAAATAACTCAATTATATGTTGTAAAAATAACTGTTACCTATACTACTATGTAGTGGTGATAGCTATGTGGAAATGGCATTTATAATGCACCTTTGACCACTTCACCTGAACCCAGATCACTAATTCATCTGGCTTGGGACAATTTCCAACACTTCCAATCTGTCAACAGTTCCAAGCAGCTGCCATTTCAAAACTAAAGCCAGCCTTTCAGATAAGTCTTCTTTCCCTCAAGATATGGCATTATTCTTTTCTTTGCTCCTCCTTTCATAAATTCCGCTGATGTGATGTGGGATACATAACTGGTCCTTGAAAAGGTGGCTGAAGAAGAGGCAGATGCAGTAGCTGATAAACTGTCTTAACCCGAGATGGTAAAAAATTATTCACACTCATGATCAGGGACTCCAGGTTCTAAAGAAATACAGGAATAATTTCTGCCTTAAAAAAAAACAAAAGTGAAACCTCATACTCAAGAAATACAGAAAGGGTACATAAAATCTACTTTTGACTTTTTTCTCAAAATATTTTTGTTTATATACTCACAAAAATCCAGTGGGATGACATGCTGTCTTTATTGTAACACTGCAGTGAGTGGAATTTAGATTAAATTTGTATGTGAGGAGAAATGATGACAGGGGACTGTTTGAGTGAGGAAGGGACAAGACACTCCATTAGTCTCTTTTTCTCCGAATTTCCACCCACAAAATTTCCATATTTTTTAATATAACTTTGGGAGTCACGTGGAAATAAAATGAGATCAGCCACAGGTATGGCTTATAAGGAGGCTGCATGAACATGGACTTCCTTCTCAAAGCAGAATGATTTATCCATATTGAAGGCTGCTTCCCTCTGAGTTCCTCTAGCACGTCTCCCTTGAAGGGGGAGAAAGCTCTTGCAGCTTTTCAAATGGTACAATTAACGTTAGTACAGTAGATGAGTTTAAACTCCTGTAGAGACTCAACAGCAAAGATTTAATATTTTTTCATTAAGTAGATTTTTATTCCAATCTTCTGGCATTTCCAACTTGAGGGAAACTGGTTATTCAGTTTCAGAGAGACAAATGAGCAGTTCCATGAAAACTGTTTAAAATATGCTAAAAATCTATAAAATTATTTAGCCTGCATTCCTAAGAAACACTGTACTAGCAGATGATGGTTGGCCGTATGGTTTTGTTTTGTTTTGTTTTTCTGTTACTTGAATCTTGGAGACACAAGTAATATGATCATTCCCAATGAGTGTCAGCAATATTTTTATGCAATATCAGAGATACTGCTAGTTATAGAGGCAAGTGCAGCAATAACATGTAAACTGCCATGAGCTTAATCATTCCAGATCTATATAAATGGTGGATTTTGCATCCGTGACACACATGACATTGTATGTGGAATGCTTCTTGGAGCCAATCCTAGCTACTTCTCCAATTAATTCAGATGGAATTGCAAGTACTCAGCACTACCAAGGCTGTTTGATAAGGGCCTAAACCCCCAGGCTTGGAAAGTGGAAAAAATCATTTTCAAAAAGAGAATTGTATAGAACTGGGCATTTATTATGTAAATCGATAACATTGTAGATAAAGGTCCTACAGCACTCAATAGAAAATAACAGAGGTTTTGAAGTGTCTTACAGAATTTAATAGGTAAGGCTATGGTTGGTGTATGGCATGCAGGAACCTTTGAAAAGAAACTATGCAAAGCATATATTCTATATCAGGTCCCCAAGTATTTTATAGGCATTTGTGTGGGGCCTTTTAAAGTGTTTTTTCATCCCCGGGAGACAATATTTAGGAAGATAAATGTCTTCATGAACTTTCCACTAAGGCAAACAAAAGAGACTTCAAAACTTCCCTGGAAACAGTCTTTGCTCTTAAAGAGCAATTGGTGATATCAGTTGTTCCGGACCAAGTCCTTTTCTCACTTCTTAATTTTTTTAAATACAGCTGTTCAGAAAACTCACTCCATGCAATCCAGATATTGTGCAAATATGCAGTTTATCTTGTAGTTATCTAACTAGCTGTGGATAAGAAAACATTGTTTTCTTTTATCAGAGCACTATTGCATGGAGATTTTCCTTCATCGAATCCTATTTTGCTGTATTAAAAACAAGAATTTGTTTTTATTCAGTTAAGTGAAGTCACTTTAGTCCTGAGATGTCTGAATTTCAGAAAGGTGTGGTTTATGCTTAAAGCTTTGGCAACTGAATAGGCCATCATTGAGTGGGAAACACATTAATTCACATGGGAGAGTGCCTGAAGTGGTCAAAATTCGTCACTGCTTCTTAATACAACTGCTATGACAAAATAACTTAAAAGAAAAAAGGTTTTGAATTTAAATTTGGTGCTGTAGCAGCTGTAGTAGAAATACCTGAATTTCTACTGGCTAAAGTATCTCAAGTCTTAATTTTCAGTATTTTCAGGGCTCAAAAATACAGAAACAAATACTGTTATCTATATGGTGTGGCAAAGTTGGCAGGAGTTGTTTTTTTCTTGAGCAGAGTTGGTTGTTCAGAATTCAGAAGGAGCTTTATATCCAGCAGTGTTCAGTGAAACATCCTAATACGTGACTGATTCTTGAGAATTCAATAGCACTCAGAAATACTCCTGAGAATTTATTCTACTTTTCATTGCAAGAGCTGTGACTATAGAGGTTCCTAAGGAGTTGGCCACTGGAATTTCTTATGTGTGATAACCCTACGTTTCCCACAAAAGGCGAATGGCGTATTAACAGTAAGGTATGGTGATGATAGCCCAAATGGTCTGCAAGAAGAATTAGGATCAAAATAGCATTAGAAGCTTCCTAGGTGATGGGAATAAAGGGCTGAAGAAAACAGTAAGCTGACACAATTTTTACACCTCTCTAAAAATACAAACATAGTGGATTCATGATGAAAACTTTATAATACCACAAAACCAAACAACGTAAGACCGCCTACCCAGCCACCCTTCTTAACCTCCGAATAGAACTAGTGTATGATTGATAGACACTAACTATGGAAATAATTCACAAGGGGCAGAAAAGTAAGGTTTTCCATGGGGCTTACTGTTTTCAGAAACTATCTTGTCTCTGTAAATAGCTCTGGTTCAAGTAAATGTAGAGGATGCTCTGCAGCTATTTGTTGCTGTGCTGTAACCTGGGGAGGCTGCTGACTGGGCTGACAGTGCTCCCACACATGCCATGCAGGAAAAAAAGACTCAAGGTACACAGCACAAATCCTCATGTGAGAAAAGGCTTCCAAGGGGAAAGGGGGCCTGGTGCGTTTCCCACTCACTCCTTGGCTTCTGGAGTTGAGATTGTACTTTGGGACACAGTTTCGGCAAAGACATTTGGGGTTTGGGTACTGCTGCACTACCAGGAGGTTAAGAGGAGGGCAGCACCTCAGAAGTGAGCAAACCCACATCTGCAGAGTTAACGGAGGCATTATGTAGAGGATTTTTGACGTGGGGCCCCTTCTACTTTAGGTATGATGGGATTATGAAGAGGACATGCTAATGTTTGCTAACCACAACAGAGCTGCCCTGTTTGACATCACACAAACTGATGAGACTATAAAAACTCCTCTGGGGCTTTATGGAAAATAGATCCTTGTTTTAATTCTGTTCTATGATTAGTTACTGCTTCATAGTTGGTTTTTTTTTTTTACACCCTCAGGGACACCCACTGATCTAGCTCACAATTCTGAGCAGTTTATAAACCAGAGTTTACTTTCTGTTAGCACAGCAATACCTCAATGCCATGTGAGAACTCAAGGCTTTACGTATTAGTGGTGCATACAGAAAGCCTATTTAGAATTTACCATGGCTCACATTGTCAAATCTTTTTTTTCCTAGCATTAGATCCACCAAAACATCTGTAAGCCTGCCCCACTAAATAAAAGCGCCTGACTTTTAAAACAGAATGAAAGCAGCTCTTGTAGATTCTGTGTTTATAGCATGTCATATGGTACAGCTTGGTCAGAATATTTTTGAAGTTAAATAGTGTTTAGAAAAGTTCCAAAACAAAAATCAATCCAAGAAAAAATTCCAAAGAAAAGATTTCTGGTTTGTAAAATGTTGTCAGCCCTGTTTCCTTTGAGTAAGGCCAATCCACAAAATATGGCTTTGTCTGTGTAACTCTTAACATGGGGGATTGTTTTAATTTTCAGCTGAAATAATCATACTTCTACAGCCATGGAGGTATGGTGCTGCCTTATTTCAAGAACAGTCAGACCTGTTTGAGAAGGATAAATATTTGTACTGCATCTTGTGGGTACACAAGGACATGCCACCCCCAATCCCCTTGTCCATGGAGGAAAATTCCCCAGGCACTGGATTACATACTGAAATACCTTTACATCCAAGGGGGCTACTTGAACACGTAACTGCAACCTTCTTCCAGGTATGCTATGTGTCAGCATAGGCTTTAGAAAGCCCAATATCTTCAGAGAGAGCACTTTGATCATTCTGTTCCTCGAGTACAACACAAAGCTAAACTAAAAGCAAACATCCTAGTTCAGCATGTTTTAATAATCTGCCCAGGAATATGATGTTCCCTGAGAGCAGATGTGTAGCTTTCGCTTTCTCATCTTCTCTCATAAATTAATTCCCTTTTTGTTAAGTTGAATGTTACATTAATTGGTTTTTTTAAGCTACAAATTCCCAAACAGGCTTCTGATTAACCCGTATGTAAGTACAGGACACACTACTTGTGTCCAAATTCCCCAGCCAGACCGCAGCTCACACAGACTTCTGTGTCTCTCCTCTGGTGGGGATGTTGGGAGTTTCCATTTGTCTGAGGAAGGGTTATTTACCATGCATGTGACTCTGGCTCTACTTCACCTGAGTCTCATGATGGTGTTTTGGGGAGATAATGGTCAAGATCTCAGTTCTCCTTAAAATGGCAAAGCAAATCTCTAGCTTCTGTGATTGCAGGAAAAAATTTTAAAATGTGGAATGCTCCTCTAACCTGCAGAATCCAGAAGTTGAGGAAAATACTTTCCTTATCTCTGTGTTTCGTTTTCTTATGTTTTTTATAGACTGTTTCTTTCTTTAGTATTGTTTTTTGGGTTTTTTTTTTTTTTTTTTTCTATAGAGAAGGTGGAGGCATGGGAATTAACTCATGGTTTTACTTACTTATTTTTTGACTTTTGTTTTTTGAGGCTGATAGTGAGCTTTTGATAGCCTTCCAACTATAAGTGAAAACAGGGTTATGCTGATTTCATTGTGACTGAAACAAAGAGCAACTAGTCTCTGAACAGCAGCAGCTACCAACACCTTCCCAAAAGCAAGTTAAGGTCAGCGTGCCATGATCTCTCTGAACCAAAGAGAGATCCAAAGGGACTCCTTCCTTGTAGTGCTCATGGCAGTCCTAAAGAAGAGCCTGGGATGAGACCCAGAGAGGAGACACAGCCTGACTGACAGTCTGGGTGGTGTTCTGTGGATAGGAGGAATTTGCAGTGCTTGTGTCAAAACAACTATTTTCCTCTTGGCAATCTGAGAGGGGTGCAAGA
Organism: Pampusana beccarii; assembly: GCA_013399365.1. Classification (NCBI taxonomy): domain Eukaryota; kingdom Metazoa; phylum Chordata; class Aves; order Columbiformes; family Columbidae; genus Pampusana; species Pampusana beccarii. The sequence continues at coordinate 1,038,206 of VWYH01001802.1, forward strand.
GACTTTCCTTTTCCCTCTTATAAATGGCCCTGCAGCCTGAAGGTAAGGGTTTGATGCCGGACAGCTGAGGCTGTGTGTTTCTTGTTTAATTGTTAACTCCTTGCCTGTATAATTTTAGATGTGAGTAATTGGGTTTTGGTTTTTTCCTCTTTTTTTTTTTTTTAACTGCCTTTCTTGCATCAGTGGAAACCAAATATCAGAAGTATGGGAATACTGGAGCAAGTGGAAAGAGTGAAAAAACAGCCGTTTTCCTGGAATATAATATTATGCCATGGGGGTCAGAAGCAGATGAAGCTGAACAATGACAAAAGAGGGTGCCTTTATACATATATTTCTTCTTGTTCGTTTTTGAGGCATAAAATATTTGAAGTTACTAATTTTACTGTAAAAACAATTATTTTTGTACCCTCTGGGCAGCTGTATTAAGTTTTAAGCTACTGTTGAATGATTAGTTTCTTTAGTTTTAGTGCTGTCAGTATATTCAGTGCCTGTTTAAGTAAGGTTCATGTTGCTCAAGGAAGATTGCAACAGACTTTGTGTTTTGTACACCCAAGAAACTACTGCTTGCAGCTAGCAGGAAAGATGTGAAGGATTGAGAAGGGAACTTGCTGGTCTTTATTCAACTACTATTTTGAAAAACACCTTTCAAGAAAGTAATTTACACAGTTTACTAGGGATAAGAAATTTTAAAATTAAAAAGGCTTGAAATAAAACAGTTCTTTCTCAGAGAACCCGGTGGGAATCGGTCATTTGAAATCACCCAAGAAAAACTACTTCAAAGTTATTTACAATGCCAGATTCTTGGTTTAAACATTTGAGAGATTTCTCTAGCAAAAGCTTTCCTTTTCCCCCCTGTTTTTGAAACAATGTTTAAGTTTAAAATCACAGTTTCATTTTCTGTAGAAAAGAATTCCTTGCAAATGTAGCAAATGAGTTAGATATATATATATTATTTTTTAATGGAAGAAAAAAGGAATTAATGTGTTTGAAATGCACATTCACGAGGGAAGTTTAGTTTTGTGTGAGGTGGTAGCTTTAAGAATCACTCTGATTAATTGCGAAGCCTAATGAAATCAGCAGGCCTTCTCACAGGTTTCAAATTAACTATATGATCAAGTGATCTGCTGGATCTGGCAGGCTGTATTCTTCAGTAGACCCAGAAAAATATCTTTAGCTGATGGGTTTGGTTTTGTTTTGTTTTGTTTTCCTCTTTGTAAATATAGAGCCTCGTGAACTGAAACATCTCATGAGTTCATTTCTGTTTTACTTTACTATTAATACAAACCCCAAATATTAATATTAACCCGATAAAAATGCTTTGTCCTTTTTTTTTTTCTTTTTTTGGTGTGGGGGTGTGCAGGAGTGGTATGTGTGTGGAGGAAACAATTTTTTCACTCAGAAATCTTCTTCATTTATAATTCTGGCATGCAAAAAAAAGCAGTACTTGAAGATTTAGCTCTTTGGATCACAGGAACTTTTTGTCTAACTTTGTCAGACATGAAATGAAATTTTCCAGACTATTTGGTTCCTACGATTGTTTAGGCAACCCAGAATGGCTTTTCTGCTTCAATTTTACAGAGTAGCGAGGAAATTATTATTATGTTGTCTTCCTTTGTTCAACGTTCCTCTTTATCTGGAAAGTCTCATTTTGAATATTAGGAACTTGATGCTGTTTAGTAGTGTTAATAATTTAAACTTCTTGGATCTCTTTTGGCTAGTTCAGACCTTGACAAAGCAAACTTTTGCACTATTACACATAAACTCCAGTTGACTCATCTTCTCCAACTTCAGCACCTGTTGTTGAAATAAACATTACACAAAAGCCTTACATTTTATTTACCCTACCTATCTTCCAATACCATGAGGGAGACAGTAAGTGCTGCACTGAACTGCAGAGCAGTAACCAAATTCAACATTAACAACTTTCGTCCTCAAAAAAATGAGGCTTTAAGCAACAACAAAATAATTAACATTATACTTCCTGCAGATAATGTTCTTCCCTCCCAGGCTGTTTGTGCCTGGCAAGATGCCCCAGTCACCAGCCCATGAAATTCACAGACACTCATTCGTGCTACCACAAAGTAACTTAGCTGTTCTATTTTGGCTGAGGAGAGTGAATTTCCAGCTGGACAACAGTCTGCAGTACCTTACATATACAAGAAGATGCTATATAAAAATGTTAAAGAAAAAAAAGGCAGCTACTGAAACTTTGGCTTGGTACTGATAACTTAGAATAGGTTGTTTTTTTGGCTGTAGTAGTCTACAGAGAGAAACAAGAGTACATGAGGTAACTCGCCTGATATTTTTGAGATCTGAAAAGGAAGTTACCCAGGATGATGATGGTTCATGCAAAAATACTGGACGTACGTGTTTTCACACAACAACATCTTTGTTGTATCAACAGGGGCACCACCAGACCACCTAAAATGATACCAAGTTATCTTTATCTTCCTCATTATTCAAATCAGGCACTCTAGAAATCCCTTTCTATGCATCTTTTCAACTTCTGTGTTAGATACATGTCTTTTATTTTATATAAGGCCTGGTACAACACACTGAAGCTTACAGTACTTTTTTTTTTTCCCCCCCCAGTCTCCTACGATTCTCAGAACTCCTAGTCCCTTTCTGTCTTTTTTCACATGCTTCTTTTTGGGCCAGTTACTTATTTTATATTGTTTACATTTAGAAAGCAGACAATTCTCAGTCCTTTTTCTTGCTTTGTAAACCCAGAGCTGCTGCTGCTTTCCAGTCCCAGGAGAATGTCCCACTCCAAGAAAATATCTTTTTTTTTTTTTTTTTTTTTTTTAATGTAAAACCAGCAGGGCACCAATTCTTGGAGTAGTTCCCTTTCCTCTCTGCTCAGGGTGGTGAGGCCAGGAACTGTCTGTACTTCTAACCTTCTCCTCTGCTAGTGCATTGAGTGCCTGCCCTACTGCCAGAGAGTAGCTGGTAGGAAGGTTAAACAGTGGTTAGCAATGGTGACACAATTACTGTGATGTTAGATGTCATATGGAAATTACAGTTAAGGTTTCTTGTCTTCATTATGCTTCTTCAGTGCCCAATAATAATAATAAAAAAAATGCCCTGTGTCCTACTGCCACTCAGGTCTCAATATTTTCATCTGTTTTCATTTTGCCGTGAATTTTTCTTTAGTCTCTTCTTCAAAATATACTTTTGTACTTCCATAAAACCACAAAAGAATGGTTGAGAAGGGCCAGAAAGGGAGAACTTGTTGCACCCCTGCCCTCAGGCCCCAACAAAAGCCAGAAACTGCAGAGAGAAATCAGAGGAATGAACAAACTGATTGATAACTTCAAACCCTCAGTTCACCTGATTGTGACTTGTTGCTCATATGAGTTTTTTTCCATCTGTAGCCTATGCAGTCCAACTCAATAACAAGTTCTGTGTTGCATGGACCTCTTTTACAGATGTGATCTGGGAAACCAGTGATTCTGTAACACCGCTGGCTAGCTGAGGGGGAACCTAAAAAAAAAAGCCTGTGATTTTTATAGAAGCCTGAGCATGTATCTTCTGGAAATCAGACTCCTCTAAGTTCGTATTTTCCAGTCTTTCTGTCACTCTGGCAAGATCCTGGACAGGTTGTGGAGTTTCTTTCAGGAGAAGTTATTAAAACACAACACAGACAATTACTTGCTGGGAATGTCCTGGATAAAAACAATTCCACTAGAGCTTTCCAAAGGAAGGCGTCTGTCTTCTTCTGTAGGATGACTGGAAGAACTCCCTCAGAAATATCATCCTCAATTTCTTTACTATTTTTCAAATTTTGCAGAATGTCTGCAAAACCAGGAGGATTTTGTAGATAAGTCAAAAACTAAACAACATAATTACAGGAGGTGAAAAATTCTGGAAATTATGACCTCACTTATGAATCTGATACTAATCATCTGCAATAACAAAGTTCTGAGAAGAAAACAAAGTGATGGCTGAGAGTTAGTTTAACAATAGCTAAAACCAAAAATGGTTTAACAGTAACAACCAACCAACAGAACCCACCAACCCCCCAGAAAGGAAGTAGAGCTAAAACAATCTCTATTCAAAATTCTGTTCCACAACAAGTCTCAGTGGAGTCTTTGGGACTGTGGTCCCCATATTTCAGTCAGCCATGTGTTTAATGAAAATTCTAGATCTGAAAATTCATGGAGTTTTTGACTGTTCTTAGGATACTGGCTTGTGTTCTTGCTTTCATGCTTTTGCCCAGCATCTCAGCAGTTAGATCATTGCTTTGAGAATTCTGGCTTAAAATTTGTCTCCAGAAATTTCTGGAGAGTGCCTTGGGGAAATTTGGGATGAGAGACACCCCACAATATTTTTGTAGAAACTATTCCATTTTGAATGAAATAGTTAAATACTTGTTAATCTGTTGGCCCTGAGGTTAGGGAACTTGCCTGAAAAGGGACAGATTAATATTTCATACTGCTCTGATCAATAGTTCACTGTTTTATGATAAACCAAGCAGGGACTAGATTTCTAGCATTCTCCTTCCAAGTAAGCCTTGCTTTAAAGTCACGTTCATACATTTATTCACTTGGTTTTCTCTCTTATGTGGCACGCCAACCTAGGTGAGGGGTATGAATACAATATAACTCTAGGGAAATCTAGAATTTTGTGCTCAGTGTTTCCAACTGCCTGGCTTCAGTGCCTTTCTAAGCACCACGTCAGACTTTGCAAAGCATATACTTATGTGCTCGACTCTCCTCACACAGCCCTGGTACCTAACTGGAGTCTGGTGAATCGAAGTATTATTAAGTTCCTTCTATGGATTTCACCTCTAGCTAATTGTTTTCTTTTTCTTCATTAAATTTCTATTCAAGTAAAAATAAATTCCTCTACCAATTGTAACAGAACACAGAAAGAATTTTGCTGTAACAGGTTACATATATGGATTGCAAGCTGTGAGATACCTTCTGCAGGACCTCATTTGGTCAAAAATTAGGAACAAAACTTGAATCCTAGCTGTATGTACTTCTTCGCAATGTCAATGCATGTTGGTCACATTGTTTGAGGCGATTCAAATTCAGTGAGTAAAAAAATGCATCAACATTCTGTGTACATTCTTTCTTGAGGTTTCCCTGATTGCTGAAATTGCCTCTGGAAAGATTCCTGCAGAAGGTGGTAGTGTGGAAGCTAAGAATTTGGATGGACTTTTTTTCTGGTAAAACTACAAATACGTTTTTCTTCCTTTTTCTTTTTTCTTTTTTTTTTTTTTTTTCCTTTCACCAAAGGCAGGGAACTTGTTGTACCCTCCAAGGGTGCACATTAAAGAGCCATTGAAGATTGTTTGCGTGCTTTTGTTTATCACCACAGCTCTTGTAAGATGGTGGATCCATCCTACATCCTTTTATTTATTTTAAATAATACATGTATTAGATTACATTGCGGTAGCCAACACTGCTAATATTACCACTGTTGTCTTAGATGTAGATGTCATGATATGCAAAATCATTCAGCACTAGATATCCAAAGTATCGAAAAGAAACATTAACTACAAGAACTCTAAACAATTCTATTCCTTTAATGATTGTTATTACGGACAAGGCAAAACGACCTTAGGTGTTTGCAAAATGTTGAAGTTGTACCCACCTGACTCTCAAATTTCCCTGTACCGCTATTTTGAGCTTCCTGGAAAAACAGAGAGCATATGATTATGAATTAACATGTTACTTCATTTGGCATCTCATAGGAATCTGATACCTGGGGAACATTAGTTATCTAGGCCGAAAAAAAGAATCCACGCTCTTCCATCCAGTACTATCTAGTTTATAGTGTCGTTTCCAGGTTATGATATTGCATTTAATTACAATGCAATAATAAATTACCTGTCACACAGTAATTTTAATTGTCCTTCTCTGAAGCTGGTCTTCCTTTCAGCTGTGTAAAAAGAAACAGCTTGAGCAATTTAACTCTTGTCCTTGGATATCTGGGAAGTTTGCGCTTACCAAGAGTTTCAGTTCCCCCTCAAAGAAAGACACTAAATTTCTTGGGTGAAAACAGAAATAATTATCTCATCATTGTGGTCTCCATGGGGGATACATCTAGGATGCCGCAAAGTTGAGAAATAAAGAACTTTGACTGAGAATGAAAGTGATTATTTGCAACAGATTCTGCCCCATTGTCTGTATTACCCTGTTTACAAACCATTTTTCAAAATTTGCTAAGAAAGCAAACAAAGTCACGGTTTAGTGGTGCTCATACTGTGAAAACCAAGCAACCCAGTGACTTTCAGTCTTCAGAACAGAGAAACAAATATAAATCCAAAGAAGTAGGTCTAAGGACTCTTAATATTCAAACTTCCTTTTTTTTCCTTACTATTTCTTCAGTGATTCTTCCAGCTCCCGCTGTCTGGTACTGGTCAATCAACACTTTGCAGATATTATTTGGCCTTAGACCTGTGCATTGCTAGCAGTTAAAGGGTGATGATTTCCAGAGAAAGGGGTGATCTTCTTTTCACCTGGAGAAGAAGGCAATAACAGCTAGAATGAAAAAAAAATTGTCTGGTTCATTAATAACATTGTGACCCTGACATGAGCCACTAATTATATGGAACATTCAGAACGAAAAATAAAGAGGTGGTAGATGAGGAGGATGGGCACAAGATCCAGAAGAGGCCTACTATATGTGTAGTTACTATCAAGTGAAAGCCAACTATGTCTTAACATACGTCCAGTTGCATTAAAAAATTATCCTTTCTGAATTTGAAAAGTTCACTATAGACACAAACCAAGAAAAACATGGTCTCTTATTAAGTTGAAGTGTCTTTGGATTTCTGTCTACCGCAGCAGAAATGGTACAGCAGGTTTGGAACTGAATGCTGAATGCATTGAACTAAACAGTAACAGAACAAAGCATTGTCAAAAAAATTGCCGAAGAATATGACAGGAATATTTGGCCACATCACTGTTTTTCATAGAATGTTTAAATGAACACTGAATCTTGGAACAAACCCAGTCAACTGAGGGTAAAGGGTTTCACGGCACTATTCTAGTCACCAATCTGTTTCATCTTTTTTTCCTTTTCTTTTTTGTTTTATTAAGATCAGGATGTAGCCGTCTGCAAGCTGACCTATTCCTTAAGCATATATACATGTCACTTAAGGATTTAACAGTCAGAGACACTGAGATATTGTCCAGATCCCTCTTTGACAGTTCAAGAGACAGCTCCAAGAGGCTGAAATACTACTGGGATTTGAAATAGCATGTGCAAAGAGACTCCATGTCTTCAGCTAGTTAAAGTGGTTTGTTTCCATAATTTTATATGTATTAAAAATAAATGTATAGCAAGTAATATTTTAAAGTAACGTTCTGTTATACTGCTGGCATCATCTCCAAAACAGTCATATGTCTTAATGACATTCCATTTATTTAACTGCTTTTCACATTAAAAACACTGCCCTGGTGGTACTGATTGCTCAACATTTGACTCTCTAGATCTGCCTGTTCTGAAGAGATGAAAACCCCAGGCAGAGCAGCAAGCCCAGAGAAGGGAAGTTCCCTGCTAAAAGTTTATCAGGTTGAGGAACAATGTGCATTGCCCGATGCACTTACTATCCAGGAAGTTACTCATCACTGCTGGTTGTTCTTACTGAAATACTAAAATAATTTCCAGTACTTCATCCAAGAAACTGTGTCCTTCAACTAACAGTGTGTCCAACATTATTAAAACAGCCATGCATGATTCTGCAGAGAGTTGGGTTTTTGGTTTGGTTTGTTTTTTTATTTTTTTTTAAATTATATAAAACACAAAAGCTGATGAGGTGTTTTGCATTTCATTTTATTTTGTCTAGCTGGAAAGCAGAATCTACCTGTGCCATGAATCGGTTTGTTACAATACAGTCTGGATCTATGCACCTGGACACCCTAAATCCTTGGGTTTTTTCTCTCTTCATAAAGATGGTGTAACTGAGGATTTGTATGCCGAAAGCAGGCCACCTGAGCTAAGAAAGAGTGGGAAAAAACGTTACAGAGTTTTCTTATACTCCCAGTATGAGAAAGCTGTTTGCATTTCAGCTCTCTCATAGCTAAAATTTGTTTTTTGCCCTTGCAATGAAGATCTTAGGCACCAAGAAAAATCAGTACCCTGGATTATGAAGAGCCTTTTAGGGTACTCTTCCCCGCTTGTGCCAAAGGATGATGAAGACATGAAGGAGCCATGGTGCTCAGGAGCTCTCAGAAGGCCTGCAGTGGATGAAGAGCTCCCAGCTGCACCACTCAGAGGAGAAGGGCCCTTCAGAATGGTTTAGGAGCACAATATATACCTAACCATAATGCTGCCAAGGATGGCTACCAGGTTTTAAATGCCCCTCTTCAGGACATGCATGCAAGGTTTTATTTGTGAAGGGTTCCATGCCATCTTAATTTCCAGTCAGTATGTGGTGTCCCTGAGAAGAGGTGTTGTCAGACACCCCCAGAGCACCCTGGATCTCTGGGTCTCTGCTGCGTTTTGCAGGATGTGCGTTCTGAGGACAGTACACTCAGCAGAGCGTTTCTATCTGAAGAGCAACACACTGTCCTGTTCCTTGTGTTCTTGCTGTGTTGCACAAGACCAGCTGTTACGTGACACAAATATGACACAAAACCTTTACTTCACATGCTCTCTCTGAAATCAACTGATGCTGATGCAAGGAAGTTCAAGGAGCTGATGAGGAAATAAATGGAGATTACAGGTTATTGCCTCATTTTTTGACTTTTTTCTGTTGATGGACCACTCTGCGTGCAAAGATCAGAGTTAAATTATGGTTCAACAGGTTGCAATTTGGCCTCAGTGATCTGCGGACCAGGAAGACATGAATAACACGCTGAGATTGGAGCTGTATAATAATACAAACACTTCAGTGATGTACCAGGTGTTGCATGAAGGCACTGGCTTTCAGAGGAGACCTTCGGCTCTTCATCTGAGCTCTAGTGTTTTGTAGATAAATGATCATGCTGCACTTCTGAAAAGAGCACAGGGACAACCCCAGGTTTCTAGCTAACATTGACTTCAACACGTAATATAACATGCAGGGCCGTTACTGACTGAAGCTTGGCTGTTAATGTTTGCCTACACAGTCACTGTACTTACTAGCACCTAATTTATCTGAAAGCAGTCTTTAGGATTTTGAGATGTTAAATAAAACTAAGCTACATTTTGCCATTCTGTCTCACTTATAAATCTCTATAAACATAAACCAATTCTGTGTGTGCAGTTTGAACACAAACTTTGCTTCTGAGTACTTTTAAATTAGAGTTTTTCACATCCTTATTTAGATGCAGTATAATTTCTGCCTTCAATGTTAATAACATGCTCAAAAGGACTGAAAGTTTTGAAAAAAATCATAGCCCTGTATCTGAATAAGTAATGCAACTCACAGGTGCAATTTCCTTGCAGCACTTCCCTGAGTGTCTGTGTCTGTGCGTAAAGCAAAGGCCATGCTGGCAGCAGAGCTTTCCATACAAACATCTCCATCCCAATTTGTTATCATCAGACCCAAATGTTACTTCAGCAAGCAGCAGTTAACAAGCAGTGGTTTAATTCCTCTGGAGCCTGTAGGCTGTTCCCTGCAGAACGCAATCTCACATTAGGACTTAATTATTTTAAGAGTTTGGAGAACAAAAAGATCTTGACAGCAAGATAATTACGAGCTCAGTGAACCGGGGGTCCCAGTCCAAGTCACTTCCCTCTGCTGATAAAGGATGTGGTGAAAACCAGATTTAGTTTATATGTATTATCTGTATTATTTATCTGACAAAGTCTTTGAATGCAAAGGCAAATAAAGAGGTTCGTGCGCTGAGTTCATAGTTTGCTGGGAAAATTAATATAAATTAATAAGACCACCAAATGCCTATGCGAAACCGCAGTTAATATACAGAAAGGAATGAGAGATGGTGGTTTGAGAATGTGTTATCCATTTACCCAACCTTTTATCACAGGAATGATTTCATTTTGCTGTGCTGTCTTCCCTAACCAGACCTTTCGTTCTCCTGAAGGAAAATCTAAATCATGTAAATCACATGTATATGCATAATGTACAGAATGGTCATTAACTGCAAATAACTTGGGCAAAATTTTGTGTAGCGGATGATTTTAATTTTTTTTTAATGTTGCATACATTTTTCCTTGTAATAATAACAACAACAAACAAAATAAAACAAAACACCAACCAATGAAAACAAACCAAACAAAAACAACTAATAAAGATAAATATTCAGCGTTGATATAGAACATCAGACAAGCTCAGAGTTTTCAATGTGAGAATATATTTGCCTGGGAGTAGCCCTACTTGATTATTGTTTGTTTCCAAAACTTGCAAGCTATAGAGCTGGGCAGGAAATAATGCCAAAAGCACCTGCAGTCTGTCTCAGATTATTTTTGGTACTTGCATCAAGTTTTGGAATTTAGAAAAAAATACGATAAATTTATAGTGTGTTTATTGATTTTTCTGGAAAACAGGATATATGTGTCGATTACAAAACACAAATAATAAATAGCAATGTTATTGGATATAATGTCTTATTTCGTGTACAAATAGGTAAAAATATCTGAGAAATTACTTTAAAATGTTGCGAACTTTTCAGCATGATGACTTGCTATGTGAGAAATGTTCAAAGTAACAAAATTCTTAAGGAGATCAAAAAAGAACAAAGAGATTCTGTAGAAACAATGAACCAAATATATCTCAAGGATAACCCCACTGAGATCAGTGGAGTTGCACTAGGGATATACTTGGCCCAGTGACTCCAGAAATGATGTTAATGAGGAACCTTAACACTACTGCTAGAGAAATCTCTATTTAAACCATGCTGTGGCAGTTCATGTGAAAAAGTAAATGGGACCTTCACACGAACTGCACAGCATGTGAGTGTGAATCAACAGGCTATAATAAATTGGTTTGGTTTCCTTCTCCCAGACTTAAGCAAATGTATTATATTGTAGCATTTGAGGTATTAAAGTTATGTCATTATTCCATTATGTTCAAAAAAGCATGAATGTCTTCAAAAAAGGTCTGATGTTGAAAAATATTTTAGTCCTTACAAAAAAGAGAATCTGTAGATCAGAGTTAATGAGTGATAAATCCCTATTAGAAATCCCCTGTTTCTTTAAAACTTGATCTGGTAGATGTCAATAAGCTCTGGATGAATAAATGTTTTGCAAAATAAAGGCCTCATTTTTTTCAAATGAAAGCAAACCTGAATGAGTTTCTAACAAAATTTTACTTTCTTATAGATAGAAGCAATGGTTTGAAAAGTGTGAAGTCTCTTGTACTATGACATGATATACCCTGAAACTATTTAAAAACACAGAGCTTGAGCTACCGGAGAAAGGAGTGACCTTTTCAACTTAAAACTCTTGATCGTAAAACAGACAGCATCAAGATTATTTTTAACTTAGGGTAAAATACTCACAAATAAGAGAAGCTGGAGCTGCCTGGATTGCTCTGTCTTGCCTCAGACTCTATGTGGCTCTTATGTAAAGCTGTTCACCAGCAGATTTGAAATCAATTTACATTTGCTGTTCCTAGGGACAGATGGGGAAGATGAGATGCAGAAAGCTAAGATGAGCAGCATCACTGAGATAGGAGATAGTGGTGGAGTGAGGATCTCATCACACCCACTGATGTGGAAGACAGAATCCATTAACAATACCCCCACCCCAGGTCACCTTCATAAAACATGACTGATCCTGCAAACAATTTTCCAGCTTCAGCCTCCACCAAAGAGCAAAATCTTATTTCCTAATCTACTGTGTGTTTGCAGTGAAGTGTTCAAACTTGTCAAAAAAAACCCCAAAAAAACAAAAAGAGAAAAAACAAAACACCAAATAAAACAAAAATATCAAAACAAAATAAAACAACAATAACAAAAAACCCCCAAACAACTCCAACAGTCTGAGAGATTAAAAGATGCAGTGCCTGAGCACTGGGCTGAACTCACTGCACTGGGCTCGGTGACCCGGTACATCACTTTCAATCCTCCAGCACTGTGAACTTGTGATTTCATTCCAGAGATCATTGAAAAAGAAATGCAGCATTTCACAGATTTCATGTTGCACATTCAAAATGATCATGTCCTGACATTTCAGCTGTTGCAAAGAGCCGGTATTTACTACCTCGCGTGAAAAAGACCAGAAGGCTAAAATGCATAACAAAGTAAAGCTATGATATGAGACAGATGAACTCATTTAGATAAAACATGACAAGACTCAACCTTCATCTGAACTTCACATTGAAACTGAGTTAAACCTCTCATTAAAGGAAGATAAAAAGTTAGCCAGCTTATTTTGCTTCCAGTTCTCCTTTTTACTTAAGAGAATGCTACTGAAGTACTGGCTGAGATTTTGGGGAGAGCAGTTCCTGCTGCTGGTGCAGCTTCCCGGGTGATACTGAACCAGGCACAAAGCCTCTCCTGCCTCACTTTCCAGACATGATCTGGTGGTCCTCCTCCCCTTCCTTGCTGCCTGATGTATATACTTTAAATACAAATTTAGAACAAGAACTATGTTTTATTATGTGATCACACAGTGCCTGAGGTCCTTCTTGCAGCCATCGCGTCCAATGTGTTTGCAGTGCAAATGATGTTGATGAAAATATTTTTCTCTGTGTGTCCCCCGATGTCACCGAGATGGATAAACTTTTTTTAATAGAGGTATATTCTTCACGTGCCATCTCTTTGCTTTAATATTCTGAATATAACTCATCTGAATTTAAAAAGTACTAGTAGAAGAGACAGAAATGTCGCCCGCAATTTTGCCTGCACTATATGAACCCTGTGGCATTGCCATGTCTTCATTCAAAAGTTAGAAGAAAACAAAGGCACTGACTACATTTTAATACGTACTTCATGGTAACCAATTATCATTCTGCTATGTGTCATTTCCCTCTATATTGTTACAGTAATGCTCTGGATTTTTGCATGAATCCTTTGGGTTATAAATATCTCACAGAATATAATGGAAAATATTTTTATAGAAGAAAATGTTATACAAACCAGCATGATCCCACTCCTCATAATTTGTTCTAGGATTACTCGAAAATGTTAATTTCTCTATCTGGATTTCATAAATAGCTCAAACACCCCCAGCTGAGCATAAAAGTAACTTATGTTTGATAGAAACAGCCTTTTGGGTCCTTCAGCTGCTGTTTCTGAGTTGTCTATTTTGGTCCTATTTTCAGTTGTCATGTATGGCACAGAAAGGAGCAAAGCACCTCAGCTATTCCTACAAGTGTTCATTTGTGAAACAGCCATTAACCAAAACCGACATAGCTCAGGCTATTAGGAAAAGTGCAATCTTGAACACCCGTCATTAATAGATTTCTTCAAAGGAAGGAAATACTCGTTCAGGCTCCTCAGTCCTTTCACTGGGGCATAAGGGATCTCTTCTCCTTTCCACTGCCAGTGTCCCATTTTGTGTCCCACCTCCAAGACACTTAAGAAAACCCTTGCACGTATAGCTTCTCATCTCATTCAATAGATACTGATCTGGTGAACAGCATTAAGAAGTGCCATAATAATGCCATGAAGCACTTCAATCAGTAGATTCATTATAAGATTTATTATTGATAGGCAAAGTTACTCCTCTCGCAGGGGCAGGAGCAAATTCCAGTAAACACAAAATAACTCAGCACTCTTAAGGATGTTACAATATCATAATCATCTTTGCAAACCTCACTTCTGTTCTCTCTTCCTGAAAAAAAATATCCAGGCCTGGAGGCAGAATAAAGCCAAGTACAGATACTGAGGCTTGACTTTATAAGAAGGGAAGTATTTTGCATCCCCCCCTCCCCATTAGCATCTTCAGGCGTAAAACAAAACCTGTGAGAAAATGAGTCTGAAATTCGCCCTCAATATCACTATTAATTCAGTGTTTGAGGCATGGCTGAAACTGGGCAAATAAGGTACAGAAGACCCATTCTACTTAGAATTTTGAATGAGCAAAAAGATTATCTAATAGCAGTCAGTACATAGTCACATGATATAAATATACCAGTTACTTGTCTTTTCCAGAGTTCTACCAAAAAAAGCAAGAAATATCCATGAAGGCAAATTGGAACAATCAGTTAAAAAACTAACTTTAAAGAGGAAAAAAAGCAGAAAACACTTAAAGATACCTGGTTTGAGGATCATCCATAATTAGCATCTCCAGTGTGACACAGTGGTGTCTCTGCTTGCCTGTGAAGTACTTATAGTCTTTGATAGGTATTGTGCAGATGTGCTGAGAAATTTTTTAATTTACCGCAATCCAAATATGAGTAGCTATTACAATAACAAAGCATTGTGAATCATTCTGTAATTATCTTCTAGCCTGCAAACAATAATTGTGTTAATCATTTAAATGGCTTGCTATATTTCCATGTTTTATGCAGCAGTATTTAAAAATGTTCCCATCATCCTAACAAGGTACACTGCTGAGTTCACACCATGTCAGTCACTATGTGGCTAAATACTAATTTGAAAACCTCTCCAAAGAAGACTGTAAAGTGAGTAGGCCAGTCACAGCCATTCACGGAAAGACAGGAAATGTGTGAAGGCAACAGAATATTGCTTTTTCTCTAACAGTTAGGAAGAGAAGCACATAAATCACTGTGTCATAGCACCTAAAACGTTACTAAACTGTCCCAGCTGTAACAGCAGGCTGCAGGGCAATATTTTTGCTAATTCTAATTATTGTTATTATGGGTATTCAACTTTGGTATTTTTATTTCCTTAGAACCACTCCCTCAAATGATATAAATTACAAATTTATGTTCTTATAAAATAATTTCACCTTACCACTATTATTAGCATGTCAGCTCTGATTCTTGGTCACTTCTTCAGTTTATCGGTCATTATAGGCAAATCAGACCTCACTTATTACAAGTGTTTTCCCTTTTCAGCTGAAACTACGCTGAGATAGATTCATTTTTTACCGTAGTAACATTAGGGAGAATAATTTCAGTTTCCGCTACATTCTATGCTTTATTTTGTTTAATTTTTATTTCTCAGTGGAACACATATTGATGTTGTTCTGAAGCTTCCCTCTCAAAAGAAGAAACAGGGTTTAACTTCAGAAGACCTAACAGAACACTACAATAACCTTTAAAATTAGATGGCAGCATCTATAAGAGGAAAAGATACATTTGATACAGGAGAAAAAAGGTAGAAGCACCAAACAAGAACAGGACACAGACGGATCTGTTCTGACAATACTGCAAAGAAAGAGAATAATGGAGAAACTGGAAAAAACATTGCCTCCCTTATCACAAAATGGTTGAGTTTGGAAGGCGTCTCTGGAGATCATCTAGTCCAGCCTCCTGCTACATCAGAGTCAACGAGAGCAGGTTGCTCAGGATCTTCACTAGTTGAGTTTTGAGTATCTCCAGGAATAGACTCCACAGTCTCACCAAGCAACTTGTTGCAGTGCTTGATCAACCTCATAGTAAAAATGTTTGTTCTTACGTTTTTCTTAATGGAATCTCCTGTGTTTCAATTTGTGCCCATTGCCTCCTGTCCTTTCAATGGATATCACTGGCTCTGCATTCTTTACACCCTCCCTTTTGGTATTTACAGACAGTCTCTGGCCTGAATTTTTAGAGAACTTCACATTTAATTGCGCTATAGTTGCCCCCACTGACTTTAGTTGCAGATGCCAGTGCTCAGCACATTCGAAAATCCAGGCTTCTAGGGCTGCAGACTGGCTTGTCCAACACAATTAGCTTAATCATAAAGCACAATGTTTTTATCTAGTGAGATAGCAGTTTGGAAGAAGGGAAAATCCTATTCAGTGAAATCTTTATGGCTACAGCTCCCCCGCATAACTGTCCTTTCCACACTCCTTCATTTCTTAACCACTCGATGAGATATATAGCATGTGGTAATGAAATATGAAATGCATGCATTTTACTGAGCAAATCTCTCACTTGAAATGTGAGATCTTCGGTTTGAAAATAAACAGGATTCAGGGCTCAGCTACGGAACTGTGTTTGCTACTCCGACAGCCAGGTCCCGCCACCCTTGCTCAGTCAGCTCTTTCGCACAGCGTTAGCCTGGTCTTACATTTTCCCTGTAACAAGTTTCCAGAAGTAAGCGTGAAAAGGCAGATCACTTTCCACTACCCACAGGAAACGAAATGACCCTTCTGTTGTCAGTCGGATGATACATGATCTGTATCCCATGCAGATGCCAAAGCTAGTACGGACTTGTTCTCATTAAACAAAGCTAAATATTGGAAGCACATTTAAATGGCAGTGTAGGAGCTGCATAGGCTCCAGCTAAACTCCCAGAATTAGTTCTGTTAGCTTTAAGCTGTTCAGACTTAAGGCTGAGATGCTGCATGATGCCATTACAGGCTTTACTTCTAATACATTAAAAAGGGAAGCGGGGGGGAGGCTAAAGTAGCCATAAACTACACTTGCTTCTTCCTAATCTTCAGGCATCTCAGGGCTTTAATGGCCTAATATAACAACTCTAGAGAGTAATTTGCATTATGGCAGCCTTAACCCAGCTGTCCACTATTCAGAGAGTCCCCAGTCTATCAGAGTGCCTGTGCCGCATGCTTTGCGCCCCCCTGCCAGCAAACTGCAGATCTCTAGCCGTGCTCAGCTGAAGCTGGTTCATCTAGCCCCATCTCCCAAAGGGCAGGGGCAGAAATCCACCCCATGAGCCTCAGGACTCGTTGTTTGAAGGGCTGCATCTTTCCTCACTGTCACAGCTGAAATCCAGACCGAAGTAATGCTTCCAACAAACCTTTCCAGAAATGGGATGAGAGGAAGGGGAAGGTGGTTTTCATATTGCTCCATGGATGGCCTGCCTCAGGCAGAATCTCTCTGGCTTCCCAGGCACATGGCAAAAGCTGTCTCTGTCCTCATCCATGCATTCCCTGTGCTGCTTCACTCCAGTTATGCCTAGGGATAGTATAATAGGTCTCCCTTCTGTGTATGTTTAATTTCTGAGGCCGATGACCCGAACACGATATAAGCACTGACAGACATTGTAATTGTATAAACCTGGGGGGAAAAGGGGGGAATTAAATAATCATAACAAAACAAATTGTCAAGAATAATAAGATTTTCCTTTTAGTGTAATAATAGTGTCATTAATTATTAAAGAAGAAAAAATAACAATGAGTCATAGAGGCTAAAAGTAAATGAGCCTGGAGACTGCAATTCCTTCTTATATAGGAGTGCCCTCTGCAGTCTAGTTCCTGGAGAGTGATGCTGTGCCAGCTCACGCGATGATGTGCCAGAGGAAATCAGAAATAATTTGGTCCAAGCCAGTGCAGTAAGTCAGGATGTGGTGCCATAATGGGAACCTGGAGTACAGGATTCACAGTACTAATACGCCATTCCCCAGACTAAATGCCAACTCCTTTCATCTGCTGGCCGAGCTGAAAGACCCGTGCAAACTTTAGTGGTGGGCTTTTTTTTTTTTAGATGTAAATGTTGCAGCTGAGAAGTAACAACTTATATCGCTGCTGTTTAGACACAGGGCATTTTACTCTGTGTTTTAAAACTTAACAGAAACTGTAAAGTGATCTTCAGGAATGTTCTTCAAAGGGGACATTGTCTGTGTCCTTTCAAGATTTTAAGCTCTAAAGCTGGTCACATGCTGCCATAATATTTTAATGTCATTCCTCGCTGGCAGGTAGCAACTTGCTTTTCATCAGTGCCTTATGTAAGTAACCCAAGCGTTAAGATGTGACCTCATTTCTAAACATGCATGTTTCTCCACCAACTGCAAACTTTACAGGATCATCGTTTCTGCTTTTATGATGCTTCACAAAAAAATATTATTTTTAATAAAAAAAAAAGTGTGTGCAAAAGAATATTTAATTTGAGAGGGAAAACCCCCTAAGCCTCTAAAAGTTTATACCCCTTCAATTAGTTTTCATGCTTGACTATGTGGCAGGGAATACTTCATTATACCAGGTCACCAACTTTGACATCTCTAACCTCACAATAATAGTCCTTTTTGTAATGTACCAAAATTGAAAATCAGTTTAGTTTATGTTCTCCCTAGGTTCATGGCTCCAGTGCCTAATATATTGCTGACTTGTATGCCAGCATTACTCCCTAGTGAGGAATATTAAATAGCCACAGCATATATTAGAAGGGGTGAAAAGGTCCCGCTCAAGTCTGCTGTATAGTTCACATTCGTTAGTGCTTTAAAAACCCAATAAGTTGCATAATGTTTCCACTTATCTGTGAAATTGTGGTATGATTCATATCACAGGCATCTTTAAATGATTTGTAGTCCACTATTTAAGTATGTATTCCACATAAATAAATACTTCCTGGGTTTGTGTATACAACTTGTGCTAGTCGGTATCATAAAAGAGGCACAATAGTGCCTGACCTTTATTACTATGGCAAGAAGTTCATACATCTAATGAAAAAACCCCAAATAGCCAACAGGAATGGCGTAATACGAAGCACCTCTGTTTGGAAAAGGGATTTTTGGAGTTTATCAAAATGTGGATGCTATTTCCCTCCATCAAAAACTTCTGTTCCTTCCCCTCCTAGTATTCTCCATGCCTTCTAAAAAGTTCATGGACTGTGTTATTAGAATTAATGCTAGTATATGGGATACAGTATTTGACTGCTGCTAGCTGGGTTGCTCCGTGATCCTGCTAGTTCCTTAGCTCTTTGTGAAACAAATTGGACTAGACCTCTGCCTCTTTGGGGGACTTACTTTACCAGTTAGCATACCTGCCTTTAGTACTATTTTTTTTTTTAATATGGAGCAATTTTATGAATGGTAAGTCTCCAATGTGTAGTAAACTATTTGCAAGAAAACTGAGGATGTTAAGTTGATGAGAATAAAACAAAAGCTGCAGCAGACTCAACAATAGACGGGCTCAGTCAACAGTCTCCTAAAATAATCTGGCCTGTGGCTTTGGGCTGTTCTTGAGGATTCCTTTGGGAATCACTCATTCTTCCTGTCAAAT
This sequence comes from Pampusana beccarii, assembly GCA_013399365.1. Taxonomy (NCBI): domain Eukaryota; kingdom Metazoa; phylum Chordata; class Aves; order Columbiformes; family Columbidae; genus Pampusana; species Pampusana beccarii. Next base: position 1,057,121 of record VWYH01001802.1, read on the forward strand.
TTTTGGGAGTGCCAAATGAAGTTTCACTGAACTACCATCAGTCAGAGAACTCGGAAGCTACCATGCTCTCCTCTCAGGACTTTAACTGACTTTCTGTAGCAAAGCGTGTCCTTAACATGCCATGTTGCATGTTTGTGCAATCACGGCCACCGCTGGCAAGCCTGTGTGTGCACCTAGCCTGCGACTATAAAATATTACATACGGTGCGAAGCACAGGGAAGTATGTACTCCATCTCTTTTATAAAGAAGATCCAGGATTGCCCAATATCAGGTTCTTGCAAAACAAGTCTGTGCTTGGTGGGAGGCACTGGCTGCCAGGGACCACCTTGCAGATTCCTAATCCAGAATGCGTGACAGCAGTAGGTTGATCATGCTTTTGCTATCAATACACTGTAAGATTCATGTGGTATTTTTCATCCCTAATGTGGGTGTGATTAGTTCTTTTAAAGTCATTGAGGCTCTTAGCGTAAGTGAAAACACTATCAGATCACAACCTTTTAATTAGCAGTATGTTGTTACAAACTTGGTAAAGGAATTACTGAGTGAAGCTGTACAAGCTGATTTATATGAGTCAAATGAGATCCTCATATAACAGATCATAACAGACTGTTGGCCTTGATGTCTATGAACCTGGAGGAGTCCCAACTAAGAGAATAAGATCTTCTTTAGTTCTAATTTCTCTTTTGAAAAACAAAAACCCCTACACTTAAAGAAAAGGTGCTTTCTGCAGAAAAAAAAAAAAATTGCATACTGTGAGTTTTTTCTTTGCACAATAAAGTTTCTTCTCCTTTGTCTCTAACCGTTTTGCCTCTTGTTTCCACAATGTGTAAAGTAAAGCAACAGACAATCCACATACATCACTATTTTGTTTTACCCCAATGATGGTGGACATTTTCAGTTTCTCTCAAAACATTGAAGCGTTTGTTGGAACTTACTATTTAAACAAAAAACAGTGTTCTTTCACTGAAACGGCTTAGTTTGTCATACTGATATTTATATATGTATGGATATAAAGTGAATTATGTTCTTGAATTTTGATTCCAGGGCAAATATACTGTTTCTTTTTACTGTCTAATCTCTTTTTTTTTCCCACTGTTTTTTAAAATTCTGTTTTCCCTTTCCTCTGCTGTCCATGCCAAGTCACCTAAAGGACATTCAAGCCCTTAACATGCATGTGGGTCTCAATTGTGCAAAACCAGTTGTCTGGTATATAGACATATTTTCGTCTTAACTAAATCTCCTCTGTGACACTGCACAGGCAAATCCTGAAGTCCTGGAGCACGTTCCTCATGCAGTGCCCTCTGCAGATGACCTTGTTCACCACAGCTGGGCCCAACTGCGCTTCCCTTGCAGTCTGATTGCCTCACATGTTCTGGGCTGATGGCACGCAGCTCTGGCCTCACCTCTTTCATGGGAAAGTATGTTAACATTCCCAGGGAAAAAACTGCCACTTGGTTCAAGTATCCTGACCCAATTTTGACTTCCCTATACATCTGTCAGAATAATTTCCTTGAAAACTATTATTTTGTTGGTCAGCAAGGTGAGGATATGGTCCTCTTTCTTCCCTTCTACCTGAGCACAGCAGTTGCCAATAGATGACACTTATACTGGTTCAGAATGTATGACATGGTGGCCAGAAATGTTCAGATAAAACTATAAGCAAACAATTAAAAGCATTATTGCAATTTGAGAACCAGCTACAGAGTACTTGGACATAAATCACTTTGTGTGAGCACAAACACAAAGGAAATATTGCTGAAATGTTGGCTGGCAGCCATCTTAAAAAAGGTCAGATTTTTTTTTTCTTAGGTGAACCATATGTAACAACATGACACTTCTGGCTAACATCTTTTTTTTTCTTTTTTTTCCCCCCTGAAGATCACAACATTTTCAGTCAACACTTTCTTTTTTCTGCACACTAGAATGTGTATTTATGAGATAGATAACACCTCAAATCCTCATTACTCTTTATAATTTCACCATTATAAACTGCCTTACCTGACTTCCCAGCCACAACATTACACTAACCTGCCAGTGTAGGAGTCCCCTGTTTTGACGGAGCCTGCTGAGTGTCCATGTAAGGATGTTTTGGGGAGGAGACAGGCCTGGATGAGAGGCAGGAATGATTCCCAGCAGCCTTGGCCTTTGGGGACTGTGAGAAGGAGAGATAATCGAAAAGCTGCCTGTTTAAGCTGGGACCAAAAGCCCAGTCCTGCTCCAGGTTTGCCACTTACCTCTATGGGACTGTGTACACCGCGGCACTTGCGTGGTCAGGCTCAGGAGATGTGGTCTGCTGCCATGATTGCAGAAGCGGCACCAGTCAACAAAAAACGTTACTTTGCAGAGCTTTACGAAGCTCACAGTCCTGTTTTTCTTCTGTGGACCCTCAGGCGCAACGCAGGCATTTGTAAAGGAGCAGCCCAAGCCATTCACCGTGGTGGTCACACAGGGTCGGCCACAGGAAGCTCCAGGGAAAGCGAAGGGCAAGCAGGGGGTGGTGGGGGGAGAAGAGGGCACTGTCTAGGTCACTCACAGGGCGGGGGCATCGGACCTGAACTGTTCACATTATAGGGCAATTAGGAATGCTGTTCCAGTAGCCGCAAGGATACTTTTCTGTGTTTGACGCTCTGTTCTCTGCTTCCCCGTCTTCAAAGGGAGAGGGGGCAAAGCTATCTCCTCTCATCCATCCACCTTTCTCCTGGTATCAGTGCAAAGGCAGGGACCCCTACAGGGGCTATCCACACCAAGACAGAGGGGCAGGGAGCTGGCCTGCAGCCCAGTTTGGAGAGGAGGATGTGCCCCAGTGCCCTTTTTAGTGCAGGATGGCAAAGCTCCCCCTGGCTTTCAGCTGTGCCTAATACGCGTGGCCCAGCTCTGCGACTAGTTTGAAGGTGGGATTTTTGCCTTCGTGCATTCCTGTAATACACTCGGTACCCTGCAGCAGAATGACGCAAAGTCCAATAAAGGGAAGCCTTCATGTATTTTTTAAAACTAATGCTAAGCTACAAAAAAAGTCCCCTTGCTAAGGATGTGGGTATTCTTGACATTTCTTTAAAGCAAACTGCAGTGCACACTGAACAATGTTCAGAGTCCTGCTGAGGCTTCAGTAACTCAATTACACTTTATTCTCTTTCTAACCCACCCACATACATGTTTTCCCAATTTAAACTTTTTATAGATCCTCCTAATGTCTTTTCCGCTGTGCTTTGCTCTTAGCATCACACTTGTTTTGTTTTTCTTGCTTCAACCCTTGCTCAAGTACAGAGTGCCTTCCTACGTCTGTGTAACACCATGCAAGACAGTTTCCATACCTCAGTGTGAAGCAGAGGTAAAAGAAGAGGTAAGGAAGGAGAAACAAATGTGCCATCTCTGTGTCTGTCGCTTCTATCTAAAATATACAACACTGATTTAGAAGCTTTGGTCCTTGCATGCAAATAAACTACTGGAAGTAGATATAAAAGGCACTAATGGAATCGTACACTAATAAAACCTAAAACACTTATAACTTCAGTAACTTGTCACAAAGCCAAAGCTGTCACAAAGTGCTGATTGCACAATTAGGTCCAGGCATACACTCCCGCGACTATGAAGAGGGGATCTCGCTTACGGATTAAGGCCATATGCTCTGTGTTGGACAGAGTGATTAAATACATATATTAATATAATTATATACAAGTATATGTAAATTAAGCATGTAAAAAGTCATACCAACTTACCTTTCAAATCTAGAATAGTTAGAACCATTTTGAGCCCTACTACTATGAGACAACAGCTGATTCTAATGGCCTCTATCACTGAAAGCCTGTGTAGTGTTTTGCAAGACAAAGTTCAGATTAATGGTAAGCTAATACAGTCATTCATCTTTGAGAGCTTCTTCCCCAGCTAACATTCTGGTTTGTATTTGAGTTGTGTAACAAATCCCTCCTCAACTCAAAACCATACTCCTCAGCAAAGCACTGAATTTCAGGACTAACAGCAAAACTCAGTCTTAGAACAAAAAATAAAATGATGGACTTTCGCAGTTGATAATTGCCACCTTCTTCTATAAGACTCTTGTCCTGATTTGAGCTGATTATAAAAGGCATAGGTTTCCTAGAAAAATGGAGATGCTGTCTTAAAGAAAGATGCTTTTCAGATCTAAAATACAAAAGTTGAATCTATTTTCAAACAGAAATCATAAACTAATAAGATTTACGTAGGAAAGAGCAATGTGCAAAATGCGTGAAGTTTTACTATTAAGGAAAATTATTTCTGGCAGTTGTACCACTTGAGATAAGGGGTGATGGAGACATGAGCAAATATCTTGGCATCACTCAATGTGAGCTTGGAGCCCAGCCTAGCAATATTTCTAAAATGAATCAAAGCTTATCTGGCGTCCTGTTTAATCGTTAGCTAATATATACATTGGGGCTCAGGCTTCCCCTATGTATTATGATGTTACTAGCACACTAATGACAGTTTCATTTCAGTGTGGCGTATACTTGGGAAAGGTACACTCACAGGCAGGATAATGAACATGAGCATCACCCTCTGACTTTTAGTGAGGCTGTTTATGTTGGTTCTAATTGTGCAAGAGGAGATCAGAATACGTTAACGGCTTGGGCACAATAAATAAATCCCACTGCACATATGTGCCCCTGAGAGTGTACACAACATTCTACAAATTCCTTTTAGCAGTTTACTGTACATTGAGCTGAAGAATAAGACAGTAGACTTTGTCAGAGGTAAGTATTGAATGGAAGATGTGAATGTCCACTTCTGATAATGTGTGGGGCTATGGATTTCTGAACTCCACCCAGGAGCACACTGGGATACAAGGAAGTCAAGCCCCAGAATTAGATGTACGATACTGGATGGAATATTTTGTTCATATAGAGAGCAGATTGTTTTAAAAAATGGCATTAGTTTGTTCTCTACAAAACAGGAAAGACTTGCTTCAGGCAACTAAAGGAAGCAGCAATTGCCCTATTTATTCTTTCTTCTCCCCGAGGGGATATAAGGCAATGAGTCAACTTTGATTCTCCCCTCAGTCCCACTGTCAGAGAGGCTGCCAAGTATATATTGAGTTCCCAAGGGCAAAAGGCCTTCAAGCAGATATTTGTGATACTTATCCCTGTGGCTAGTGCTGAAAATTAAAGACACATGATGTTCAAACCCAAAACAACATGCATAACTTTCCAAAGACAACCAGCTGCTTCACTGGGAACTGCCAGAGCAAACAATTAGGAATTCAGCAAGGCTATTCACATGGCCTCCTTTCTCGTTGGATGGTTTCGTATTTTCTGCCATGAAGGGAGACAACTTTGACATTTCAAAAAGATTGTAAGAATGATTATTCATTGCTGGCTTTGTCCATCTGGAGAGGTAAGGATAGATGCGTATTTTGAAAGAAAAAAATAACAGAAGTTTCCTCAGTGAGGAAGGCAGTTCATGAAATGCACATTAGTCCTAAGTACTAAACATGAATTGCATTCTAACTCAGAAGTTATCAATAAAGGAAAGCTGTTTAGGAGGTTAACCATCACTATCAAAACTGAAAGGAATGGACATTATGTACATTATATACTTTTCTCAAATGGTTTTCTAAATGAAAGTGAGAGAATCCAAGTTACCAAAGTTACCAAGTTACCACAATCCAAGTTACCAAATTCAGTTTCTTCCTGCTAAGCTTTGTGTAAGTCCAGATACCACTTTGCTGGTGTGGTCCAATTGCAATGAAAAGCCACAGCCTAGTATGTATAATAACTCCATTGCTGTAGTCAGATTAACAGAGAGGTAGACTGTGGAGTCAGCTGTGCTCAGGAGAATCACTCTGGATTTACATGGGCAAGACTGAGAATTGAACCTCTTCCATAACTTTAAGCCATCTCCTATGAAAGCATGTGAAGGAATTCCAAAATTGACATTATTAAACTTCCCAAGAGCATGGTATTTCTGTGTACTGTCTTCTCAGCATCAGATGCACTTGTAAAGTACGGTGCTTCTGCCAGTGCATATCACTTCTCATACTTTAGCTAGATAGTTGATGATTATGGACTAAAGCCTACAAAACTGAAATAATCCTAGGGTTCAATAAATGCACAGATCTTCACATATGTCAATATCTTGGCAGAATTTGCTACAAGACAACAAAAAAAATAGTTGGTGGGCACAGATCTAAAGCTTCATAAAAAGTGTTGCTAGAGCAGTACCACACAGGCTGAAAAAGATGATTTTTATAAAAGCACTACTTAACAAGGTTAAGCCCAAGTGAACTGTGTACCAGCTGCATATCAGATGCTCAAATTTGTATCAGCATCTTCGCCTATGGATGACAAAGCATCAGGATGTGAACCTTGCCCAAACCATGTCTAACTCTTAACCTAGACAGTGACCAGGTCTCAGGAGGGCATGACTTCCCACACAATTTCTAAACTTCCTGGTTCTGTCTGGGTTGAACACTCTCAGAAAAAAGCAATCCTTTCTGCAAAGCTGTTAGATGCTCCTTGCTGTTTCACCGAGTGCTATTTTATCACCTGAGAAGTCATACTGAGTATTCCACCTCCAATTTCACAAATTTGTTTAGTTCTTGGAAATGAAAATCCTAGCTCATATCTTACCAAATGCCTAAATGCAAATAAACAAGAAGAGTTCACACCATCAGAGGTTTAGCAAAAACAATTCTTTTTTAAAATTAGTTTTTATTTTCTAGCCATTCAAGTATTGTTGGTTTGAAAAGTCTTATGTGAAGTGAGTATAACGGTATTTGTATTCCTTCAACAAAGATAAAATAGAAAACCAATAGAGCCAAGTGAGGGAAAGAGAACAAAAATAGAAAAGTATAAGGGACTACAAAACAAACAGACAAAAAAGAGAAATTATTGTATCTGTATGTATCACTAATCTATAATTTCATAGATATAGCTAGATGAAAAAAGATTAAAAGATAGCAACGAGAAAAATATATTAGTGCTCAAGATAAGAACACACACTGTTGAATGGCTTCACAGCTTTTCCTAGAGACACAGATAGTTTGTGATTTGATGATTTTACATGAACTGCCCGCAAATGAAACCGGCAACTTAACCCCCACTCAATGTATATTTGAACCAGGCTTTTACTGCGGCAGCTCTGACTGCTGATCAGAATAACTTTTTTTTTTCCTTCTGCTAATAACATTTAACATATTGCTGAATAGTTCTATATAAAATATGAGGTTTAAATTACTAAGGGCAGGGGAATTGACAGTTCAGCTGAACTACACAGATGTTTGAAAACCAAAAGCTCTTAATCAAGGTTAGTGAGAAGATATTATTTCTTAAGTTAATATCTTCTTCAAAATATTATTTCTTAAGCTGACTTTTCTTAAATAGAATGTTTTTGGTAGTCTTAGAAACTCAGCATAGGACCAAACAGGCCCGCTTATCTTTTCTAGAGTAATACCTTCTGAGCAAGGGTAGAAAAATATGTAGTATTTTTTAAGGGATCTTTCCTGAATTGTGCAGAAAGAGTTGTAGATACTGTGAACAGGAAGATAATGTTGGTTTCCAGTAAAGCTTTCGAAAACTTTAAATCCACTCTAAGAAAATTTCCGAAACTTGGGTTTTCCTGGGAGCATCTGACACACATACCTCAACAACATAAAACTGAAGAACCCCATCAAAACCACAAAACCAATAATAAAAATCCACTCAGTTGCAGGTATACTCTAACTAGGATCTGTTCCTATTATAGAAAATAAAAACCAGCTTTGCACTCTTTCTCTGCATGCATAGGCTGCTGAAGCATGCGTTTTGGTTGCCTCTGTCTGAATACACTGCATTCTGGCAATACGGCAAGAAGCCAATAAGATAAAACACACCATGAGATGATATTTTGCAAATCAGAACTTTCCCAAGAGCGACATATAATAGATCTGGATATTAGTAAAAAAATATCAGCAGTTTCCATCTTCAAAAGCCCAGTTTATCTTTAAACCTATTTACCATCATCTAATATTATATGAAATTCATGCAAGTTGTGAAAGCAACAGTTAAAACAGCACTGAAGAACTGGACTGGATAACCAGTTTAGGGACCTGGATGACTAAAGCATTAGCTCTGAATGCAAATGTAAAGGGGTAAAATTCTGCTGGTCTTATACAACTGTATATATACAACTGTATAACTGTATATACAACTGTATATCTTATACAACTGTAAATCTGGAACAATCCTTCTGAGGCCTCTGGAATTTCTGAGATGTTATAGGAGCTCAAAATCTGTCCCAAATCACTGTAATGCTGTTGTCCCTTCCTAAACTGCATCAGAATACATGCATTTAGAGGCACAGGAAAGGCAAAATTAGAGACAGAAATTCCGTAATAGAAAAAGACAAAGATATTCAAGCTTGAATGCTTTGGAGTTATAAACTGTGAAAACTAAACAATTTTCCATTTTCTTTCAAATGTCCCCCACACCTAAGCCCACAAGCACATTGTGCTCTTAAATTATCTTTGGATGTAATACTCACAGAAATACACAGGCTGTAGACAATAAAACATAATTAAATTGGTTTGAAAAATGCCTGCCGAAGTACCTATGATTAAATTATTTCATCTTTAGATTAAGGCAGCAAGTTTCCCAGGATTGTAAGTACCTACATTCTAACATGGATCAAAGTGTTGGCCATGTAAAATGAGAAACAGGCCAGTGCAAAACTGACAGAGTTAATCCGTGGGATACACTTTTCCATCATAGTAAATGCTGTTTCTGTGCAGTGAGCCATCAGTAATTTCAATTATTTTTCCTGGAAGTAACACGGCTCTGTTTAAATCAATTTGTGCTTTCAGGGTTACTGTACTTTAATTTGCCCTGTACTTATACTTCCTCTGCAAGCTGCAGTTTAACAGATTTTATGAAGATGCAACTGTGTTAGAAGAAAAATATTGTTAAGTGCTCATAGTGAAGTTCCAGAGCCACAGACCTTTAATCCTCTGTTGGCTACATACATAAAACTTCAGAATTTCTGTACTACTTCAGAGCATTGCTATGACATTTTGAAGTCACGAGGAATAGGCATTCCTTTGTGGTAAATACTTAGTCAAGCTATTTTTTTTTTAATTATTGTTACTGTCACTTCAGAGCTCCAAATACATGATAAGGAAGTATTAATTATTATTATTGCAATATCTATCAACAGCACACTGATAACTTATACCTGTAACTCCTATGCAAACAGCTTGTGGAGTGAAGTGAAAAAAATATTTCACAGAGCTTTAACTTGATATATGCTACCTGTACAAGCCTGAGCACAAGATCACAAAGCTCACTTCAAAAACTGTAGTAGTTTGTGAGATATTGCAACTGAATTACCTGTTGCTTTCGTAGCCTGGCAACCATTTGGTACAACCACTTGCACAAGCTCCTGCTGATTCTTAGGCTTACCAACAAGATATCCTCTTCTGGATGCAAGACACTGTCATGCTTAACGTTCCACTGTTGCGATTTACATCAATCTTTGCCAACATACAAGCGCTAAATGTGCGTAATTCTGTGTGTGTTAGTACAGGACCTGGGGAACCTGAGATAACAGGACTAATTTTTCACTATGGGTAGGCTGGTAGGGCCTACCCTACCAAACATTAGAGATGGTTTTCTGGACCTGGCTTCTGTTCCATCCTTTTCCACCCAGGATTCATTCCTCTGACAGCAGCCCAGTGGCCCCTGACACAGATGATCTGCTCCAGTGATGTTCTCCCAGATGAGGAGCCCAGTGCCCCAAGCCAGCTGGCAGAAAAGGCTCAAACTCTGTGAGAACCTGAGCATTTCTGTAAAGGTCTGAGGACCCTCACAAAGTGGGTGAAGCCAGTCTCCTCTCCTGCAAGGGCACTGGATTTTAATATCACTCAGAGTAGGGAAGGATCAAAAGTATTAATCTATGCTACCTCAGCAAGAAGCAGGCTACATTGAGAAGATGTCAATCTGTCTTAAATTTTTATATCAGATTGGATGTCTTAGAATATTCATAAGACATTTTCTGCAGACAATATATATTGAAAGTGCTGTCTTTTGCTGAAGCTTGAAGAACATGAGGGTAGGTACTTAAAAACACAACACGCAAATGTGAAAGCAAGTAGATCAAATCTAAAATAGTAAAGAGAAGTAGTGGTGCAACTTTCTTCGAATCTGGCCAAAGCTGTAGGTCGCTTTACTGTTATCTGAATGGGATCAGATGTTGTTGGCATAGTAATATGCAAAAATCGTGTTATTATACATGCACACAATCTGTTTTACCAGCTACTACTTTGCAATACTACAAAACACCATTTCTCTTCCAAGATTTTTCCTAAACAGTGAGTAATCTAAAAGAGGAGCACAAGGAATTTTATACTAGATGAGGAATTAAAGAATATTCATGAAAATGTTCATTCACACATTAAATGGAAGGGTGCAGCAGAGATACTGTAGTTTATTCAAGCTGAAACCGCTTCAGTCTTGTCTGACCTTTCTTGTGGAATTCACTGTACAATTTTTTGTTTTACAGAAATAAATCCAATGTAATGTCTCCTGAGATCTCCAGAGGTGGAGCAAACAAAAACAAAACTTCTGGGTTGAAAAGGTCAGAAATGAAAATGTCAGTCACTGCTATTAACTGGCAAAGTCAGAGCTGCTCTCCCATTCTTTTTTTCTCTAATAAAGTGCTGAAAGACCAGGTAAAAGGCCTACGATGAAGGCATTTGGAAAAGTTACTTACAAACAACAGCAAACCCCAAAAGTAGGTGTAATCCTGCGTACAAGAGCTCCCTCTGTGCAAAGATATTCCCTGTCACAGGACAGGAACAGTGTGCCACAGTGAAAGGTGCCAGCAGTGGGAGGAAGCACATAAAACAAATTAGCCCTCTCCCCTTTCCACCAGTAAATCTGTCTGGTAACAGCTGTTACCTCTCCAGTTTATACAACCTCTTCTCTAAAATCTTTGATGTCCAGAAGACTGGAAAATCTAATAGTGTCTTGAGAAAGAGAATAACAAAAATATTGAGAAAGTAATAAAAACACAAACAATTCTCTTATTGCAATACTTGCTGAGAAAGAAATATCTCCAGACCTGGTTAGTTAGCAAACTTTTATAAATCAGTCATGAATGGATGAAATTTACTATTAATGGTTACGGAAATAAAATTTAAAAAAGGACTTGCTTCATTCAGCAATCTTGAGAACAATGATATATTTTCATTTGCTTTGCTAAGGACAACTAGAAAATGAGAGCACTGGTGCTTTGGCTGAAAGTCTTCAGCTTACACAGCCAGGGCATAGTTTAGACCATTAGTGCAAGGGCCTGATTCTTCATTACATCAGCTCTAATGGAATTACACTTGTGCAATGAAGATGATAACGAAATAAATAAAGAGGTCACGATATCTGTGGTTCTATGACACGACCAAGCTGGATGCATAGACCGTACGCTGGGAGGTCTGTGGTAAGGCATCAAATGTGGAGCAGTTTGGCTGCTCTCTGCCATGCCCTGGCTTCCTGGCCAGAGAGGTGGCCTCCCACGAGAGGCACACCAAACCCAACCCCTTGCTGGGCAGGACATCGCTGCTCTCCTCGGGGCTGACAAAATGTCTTGAGATGTGCTACCCATGACATAGGCCCTACAGTAGTTAAATGAGGAACAAGAGTCATCTTCCATCCCTTTTACCCCAGACAAAAAGTGGCAGGATGACACAAACGGGCACCGCTCCAGGCACGTGAGGAGGCCGCAGTGCATCGGCGCTCGCTCACCTTGGGTCTGCTCGGCCGGCAGCGTGAGAAACAAACAGCAGCTCCTCCTGGAAAACAGAGGGAGGGGGCCAGGCCCCACACACCTGTTGAAATAACATTGTAAGATTTGAGTTAGGAACGTCGATACACTTCTACTGCGTGGATCCTCGGGGGCACACCTGTGGTACCTGGCAGAGATTACAGAACTTCACACAGAGTGGACTGCTCTCACTGCTGGACAATAGGAACAGCGCAAATACCAAATCTGATATGGAAAGTGAGAGAGAGAATCTGAATTTTAAATATTATTTTTTAAGCTCCCCCTGCATCACCACCCATTCACCTATAGCTTCCACACATGCGAATCTCCCCAGACAGGCACCTTTGTTACATGTCAGATAATATTCACAGAGAGTTGTTGTTTTTTTGTAGATTATATTCAGTACAAACTCTCATTGGCTTATTTTTCTTTTAAATCACTACGAAATGTCTCTCTGCTTTTGAGGGGGAGAAAGGTAGAAAGGGGGCAGGGAGGCTCATGCATTTGAAATTTTAAGGGAAAGAACCCCTCTAAAGTACAAAATCTTTCTAAGACAGACTTAGATGGTTTGTGAAACTTGTGTGTGACTGCTCTTTATAACTTGTACCACACTCTGCCTCCTTCACCCTCTGACACATAGCAAGAAAACTGGATTCAAAATGAGATTGCACCATGGTGAATTCATTCCTTGAATTGCAGCGTACATTTCAGCAATACACAGCGTGGGAACACGTCGATTAGCTCTCGCTTTGAAGAAATTGGATTTGCAAAGGTCAGCAGTGGCTCGGCCCATTTCTCAGCAGATCTTTGGCTTGCTTTTCATCCCGCGACTAGCAGGGAGGAGGTCAGAGAGGAATGACAAAAAGAGTGAGCTTTTTGAAGGAAGCCCAAAGAATCTGACAGTGCTCCCAGCAGTGTGGAGGTTTCTTTTGCTCAGACCTAATAAATAGGTAAATTTTAAACCAAATTTATGGGAATAACTTTCTGAATTTACATATTAAACAATTCATTATTTTGGTATAAACTAAGAAATGTTTTCCAGTGTAAGTCTGGTGAGAGCTGCCTGAAGCTAATCTGCAGAAACAGCCTGCTCGCCTTCCCTCACCCATCCCTCTTTCTGTGTGAAAGGGAGCAGCCAGCCTGGAAAGAAGGTGGAAAGAGGCAAAGCTCAGCCCCCAGTGGAAGCGTGAAACCCAGGGAGTTTGTGCTCTGTATTTCTCCTTTGAAACACATTTCCCAGTTGTTTAGCTTGCTCCCCTGCCAGCGTACTGAGACAGAGGTAGCTTCATTACCCTTTCCAGCCGGAAAACTCACAAAATAGTTTGGCCACTCTCCACACCTTATTAACATAAACTGGAGTTTCCTCCCGCTGCTGGCAGGGCAGGGTGCTGGGAACGTGTGATCAAGGCATTTCGGCGGCTGTCGCTGAGATTCGCCTTATCCCCGCGGTGAAGGATTAATCCTGGATCCCAAACAGGGGGTTGCCGTGGGCACTTAGGCTGGAAAGCCACAAAACGGGGAAGGAGGTGGGGAAAAAAAAGAAATTAGGGCAGGTTAGAAAGGAACCTAAGAAAACCAGCAAGCCCGAGTTCCTTCACTTGTAAATATTAAACATCTCTTGCAGAAATATAGCACATACAGACCAAAATATGTCTTCTGGAAAACTGAGAATAGTGGACTTGTTTTCTCCATTAGTGTATTTTTTTGGCAGGTCCCTTTCATATGCCTTGATTTCTTTGGCTTTAAAGCCTTGTGAAGGCTTATGGTGTGGGGAGGGAGTAGAGAGAATAGCTCCTGCTGCTGTCACAGGTCTCGCTGAGATGTAAAAATTTGCATTTCCCTGGCTCTTCTGACACATAACATTGCAGCATTCTGGCATAAAATATAATTTAGAAAGTATACGAATCATAGAAGGCGAAATCCCAATGCCCTGTAGGTTGCTGTTAAGTAGCCAGTACCGACCCAGGTGAATTCTCCCTGGCATTAACTGAACAAAAGCTAAATGCCAGCCTTTTCCCTGACTAATTTATTCAGCTCAGAGAATTCCCTTTGGAGTCGGTCCCAGGACTCCCAGAGGTCTGGCTGCTGCCGGAGGTGCCAGCAGCAATCCTGCAGATCTTGGGAAACCTGCTGGAGGGGAGAGTTTACAGCACATGTAAAAAGAGGTGCAGGGCAAAGCGTTTCAGGAGGACAAAGATTAAAAGAGCACGGCTATCATCAAAATGACAGATGAGTGATGTTTGTGTGACCTAACAGGAAGTAATAAACACCGGGTTTAGGCTTTTAGTGGGGAAATGGCTTGTTCACCGACTGCTGCATAACTGCATCAGGCTCCCATCAACGTGTAATCATCTCCATGAAAGAATGAGCCTATGGAGGGCTTGTAACAACTCTGCCAAGGAGACCGTGCCAGCTCCTCTCGCAAGTGTTATGTTACCACAGATCCAGGCGTACCCTGGAGTTTCTCATGACCTCACGTTCCAGCAACTCTTCGGCTGAGCCTTTGCTTTCCATTTACAGATGTGCAGGCAAGTAGGGGACCTGAGCACAGTTCCCTGGCTGGGGGGATCTCTCTTCAGAAATGGCACTTTGTGCTAAATATGAGGTCAGATCCCATCCAGAGTATTTGTTTACAGAATACTTTCTAGGAATATAATTTTTAATTGAGTTAATTTCCACAAAGTTTGACCTGTAGGAAATTGTCATTTATGGATACATACACCATCTGCAAATTTTGCATCTGTGTATATGGAGGTAAACATGTATCTAGCATGCAGAGCTTAGGCATAAGGAAGTGTATCAGGATCACCTGTGTACAGCTGTTTATGCTTAGCCATCAAATACCAGAATTAGCTTCTTTTTTATATTTACCATACTCCTGTCTCCCTGTTTTTATTTTTAACACGCTCTTTTATGTGTGATACTTTTATCAACACTTACTTCAGCTTCCTTCAGTGGAGAAAGGTGCCTTTACTGCACCTTTCACATACAAATAAGCTTCGTAACTGAAAACCCAAAGTGCTGGGTTTAGATTTCTAAAAAACAACAACAAAAAACCTACACAAAAGTCAGAAGGTTAAACAACTGCACTTGAGGTACCTCGCTGAACTGCAATAAAAAAATAAAAGATTGGCCTGAACACACATTTTTTTATTAAAAAAGAATGCATATAAATTACAGCTGCTGACCATGTAGTCATTCTTTTTATGAGGTGTTTCCTTAGACCCATATATGATTTCCACATATAAATTCCCTGTTGGTCTGAAAACTGCTCACATGAAACTGGTGTTTTTCTTAATAAATTGTCCACAGAATCTGTATTTCATCTTGGACATAAAAAGTTCATTAGGAGAAAAAAAGCATCCCAGTGTCTTGGTGGAAAGCAACACCAGACACTATCCAAGCTAAACAAAGATCTGCCTGCTGACTGCGTAGCCTTTTTCCCCTGCTTTTCTAATTAATTAGTTTCCATAATTTAATAAAATTCAATATAACATAGCATGGTATACTTGTGCCCGCTGCAACAACCATCTCGTCGAAAGGAGAAAAAAGCAATTCTGTTTCACTGAGGATTTCAGCATGTTAAATTTTGTTTCCTTTAAAATTCTCTTAGAGAGAGAATAGGCACCTCGCTCTGCCTCTGAGCACAGAAACCCCAAAGTCCTCTGCTCTGAAAGAGCCTGTTTGATGGGATAACCTCAAACCATGCAAGTCTGGAAGCCTGGGAGCTGCTCCAGGTCTGCTTACCAGGGTCTTCTCACCAGGGAAAGTCACTGGAAGCAGAATTAGATGTTCCAGATGGGATGCTCAGTTTTAAATCTGAGAAAGCATTAAAAATATGACATTGTGAAAAAAATTTCCCCCTCTGCACACATGAAAATGAAAACCCACATTCATCATTACCTTTGCTACTCCATGTAGAAAAGAAGCAATGCTAAACTAAACCAGATGGCAGCGTATTAAGGGTCATCTGCTGCTCTGACGATGGAAGCACAGCTGTCTCCTGAAGAAACCAGTGAGTTCAGCAGAGACCCAATAAAGAATGTGCTCCCAAGAGATTCTTCCTTCTAGAGGAAAACACTTGGTTTGACAAACTGGTGGATGTGCATCAGAATGTGACAGACAGGGGACATTTTTAGCAACATTTCACTGAACTAGTGTAGCAGAGTGTGGTCCCCAAAAGCACAGTTGCTTTCACTCACATAATTTACTTTCATCTGTCTTTTTCAAAACCTTTGCTAATTAAGCTTAATTGCCATGCAGTCACACATTAGTGCAACATTCTGTCCACTTATGGACCACCCATAAAATCTTTCATAGCATTAATCCTGGAAAGTGGTAGATTGCTTGTTTTGTTTTCTAATGTGTGTAAGTGCCCATAATACATAGCGATGGCTTTCTGGAACTGATACTTGACTCTGATTATCATGAAAAGATTCTTAGTTTATATCAGAACATTAGAGAGGTCAGAAGGGTGTTTGTGTTCTGGGAGAAACATGCATTTGTGATGATTTGGAATGTAATGCCTCTGGTGCAGAACTCAGACGTGGGGATTCCCAGCAATTTGTAACATTTAACCCCTTCCTAGGACAGTTATGGACCAGACCGTAACAACTTGGATATCCTCAGTTTTTGTGAGCTAGCTGGGTTCTCTGCAACATTTAAGTCTCAGTGACCTAGACTCACAATAAGCAGTGATGTGATGACCTAAGCAAACCCAAGAAAACTGTCTTTAAGGCTGGACAAAGGTCTAGTCCTGAGGACTCCTCTAAATAGTTTGTAGGAGCCGATCTATAACAGAGTATTTAGGAAGAGTAAAAAAAACAACAGCAACACAGAATTGCAGGGAAGACAACTGAAATATTCTTGTGTAAGCATCTGATTATTCATCTCCAAAACGACAGTCTCAGTGCAGTTGCTCTCCTACCTTTCAAGTCAAGAAGTTCCCTGAATCTCCAGAGTACTCAAGCAAAAGCAGCAAGTACCAGGTTTCTAAGAGAAAATCTGCTCCCAATATGCTTCCAGACAGAAATGCTCAATCAAGCTGAGTGGGATGAAAATTCACAACTAGAGGGACAAAAAGTAGTGTTAAGTAATAAAATCAGAACTTCTGTAGCAATTAGACAACATCATATAGATATAACATGAAGGAATTCCAGCCTCATTCACTTCGGTGAGAGTCAGAGTTCACACAACATGACTAAAAATTTAACATTTCCACTGGATATGCTTTACTATGGTTTCTCAGCATTGTGGGATAATGCCAATATTCTTGTCACTGCTAAAAATACTTTTCTTAGTCCAGAAATGACGAAGAGAAAGAGAAGAACAAAATTTAGGCTCAAGTTAATATTTCTAAATTATTAATAAGCTATTAGGTTACTTCTAGTCCTTTCCAAAGCTTTCAAGCTTTGTAGGATGTGTATGTTGGAAAGGGAAAAATGAAAGGAGAAATACCAAGAACTGCCTAACCAGCAAGGACTAGCTGCACGTTTAATTTTTGAGCTAAATTTGTCCCAACTACAGAGTACTAGAGATGCACGTTCTTTGAAAAAAGTAGGGGTCTTATGTTACGCATGTCAGACAAAAGTAAAATAGAGATCAAGGCATACACACTTTATTACCTGTGAACCTAAACCCCAAGTTTCTGATGATGATTTAATATTTTAATGCCAGAGAAAATAATTCTTTTCAATCACACCTTTATGAATTTCAAAACTGAGAAAAAAAAGCCCTACTTCTAGCTTGTTTTGAATAAAAGTGCAAACACATACTTTTTGTTTAATAAAAGCTAGAAAATTTCAAATGACACAAAATTTCTTCAAAAATTTATTTCTTAAAAGCTGCACACACAAAACCTTGTTGTTATCTATGTTGATACTATCTTTGTCCCTTATTTACCACCCAGCCCTAGCATTCTTTCTGGGTGGAAATGGCACAAGGCACACAGTTGTGGACAAACTGAAGTGACAAGCAAGCGAGAAAAACAAAGAAAGTGAAAAGTGTGTCCATGTTCTGCCAGCTATGTAGCAGGATACTAATGATTTCTTAGCTGCATTGAGTTAGTCCTAGAATTTAACTGGTCATTATAGAGGAAATCTGACATATACTATTAAAGAGAAACACCCAGCTCAGAAATGCTGGAATAAATTAACATGTTGCAGTCCTACTGACACAAACAGCATAATTCTGAGGGAGAAACTTGTGTTGTCTTTTGTTTTGTCAAGCAGGATTCATTCCTTCAATTTCAAATTCTCTTTCAAATGTTGACATGTCTAGATGGCAATAAAAGTGGCAATCCTGGAGACCACCCCGCAAGGGAGGCAAGCTTGTTTGCTACTGGGCTTTGAGTCCTCCACGTCTGCGGTGTATCCTAATCCAAGGGGTACAAGCAGCAGGGTTAGGCTATCTCTGCTATGGAACACGGCAATCTGGAATGGCCTTGCATTATTTACTCAGAGAAAGCGTGATGCCACCTCTCTGTGATTGTTTCTAGGCATCTTTTAACTTGCTTTTAAAAATAAGTAAAATATCCAATCTCTAAAAATGCCAACTACTCAAAAAGCTCCTTAGGGAAATGAGGTTACAACATAACTGTGTTGTACAAACTTTTGCCTGTCATCCGTTTGCTCTTTCCCCCCAGTTTTAATTCCATTTTACAGAAGGGCAGAGGTCTCAATGAGTGTCAGGTTCTTACAAGTCCTGTACAAAATGGGGACAGCCCGGGACCGTGGATGCAGCAGCACTGCCCTGGCCGTGTGTACGGTCATTCCTGCCAGGTGCTGGAGGCACAAAGGACAGGGAGGGCTGGTGGTGGTGGAAACCTGGAAAACAGACAATGAGGCTGAAGAGAGAGAAATCCATAGGAAATGGGGCCTCTTTAGTTTGGCTGCCGGTGGGTCAACTTGTTAACTGACTTATACCACTTTTTTCCCCTCAGTTCCTGAGTTCTGCTGGAAATTATTTTTCTGCCAATGATGCTTTCCAGGAAAAGACCGCACGGCTCACTTCAAAAACTTGTGACAGTATCATTTATATGCTGAACGAGGGGGCACAGCAAACAAGCTTTTTCTTATGTTTTGCTTTAACCTTGCTGATGCCTTTTCAGTGAACTGTGAGCCAAATTGTTCTTTTCACTGATTTAACCAGTGTGTAGACACTGACATCCCCAATTCTACTTTTCCAGATCAAGAACACATTTCCTTAGAGATCAACTGAATCTGCAGAGCTCTGAGTCTGTTTTCTCATAAACGCCGGTCTCATGGATTTTAGTGGAAGGGCACATGTGGGTTGGGGGCTTGGTACCTATCAGTGTGTAGTACATACTTATATTTAATTCTGAGACGCAGCTATCCTGATGGTTATAATACTGTCCCATAAAAAGCAATATTAAGCACAGGGCCTGTTCCTAAGGACTCTATTCAAATGTGGTCAATCAAATGAATTCCTGTTCTGTAGGTTTCAGTACTCTTGAGGGTAACAGAAATCCAGTGACACCAACTAATCATGATTAAAAATGCAAGAAGGCTCATGGGGGAACGATTGCAGCTTTCCTACTTTGTTTTGATTAATATTTAATTCTGGTACAGACAGAAACAAGAACACAGTTGAGGCTGAAAAAAGCATTTGTTCTAATGAAAGTATTTCACTCTCTAACAGTATTACCACTCAGTGAATAACAAAAGAACTGTGAAATTCATTGGTTTAAAGAAACCCCACAACTATTTAGGGAAGCAAATATATATTTAGGGCCCTAGACAACAAATATCAGTTACGTGGTGCACCCCAGGACAGAAGCACATTCACAATTATATACAATAATATCATCCCATGGTCTGTTTGGTTGAAAAGTGTTAAGTTTGTACTGTTGAGGAGAAGGTAACTGCAATCTAAATACCTACAAACCTGGGTAATCCAGTCCAGACAAAGAGAAGCAGATTTCCACCTGGGAGGAAATAACAAACGCCATCACTCAGCCAGCGGCAGCAGGGACTTGCTGGGCGCCCACGGCCTCTGTGCTCTGCCGCTTGTGGCATCTGAGAAAGGGAAAAAGGACCCAAGTGAATCCATTAACTGTCGATGCTTCTCACTACATCTCTACAGTTATGCTTCAGCTGTGATGCAAACCATTAATTCAGGGTAGTGATGCCTCAAGTTCAGTAACTGACATTCAGCATCATCTTTCTAAAACAAAAGTTTCAGAAAGATCATCTCAAATATTAAAGTTTGAGTTAACTGTGGCAGCAGAGAGACAATTTCTGCCACTGCTTGCACTCAAGCAACCAGGCAGAGTTACACTCACTGAAGGCAAATTCTACTTGATATAGTTTCTGGCACAACTGGAAGTTTATTTGGTTTCTCTGTATTTTATAAAAGATTGAGATCAATAAATTCTGTCTTGTAGTAAGGAAAAAACCATGATGCGCCTCTGTAGCTTTGGAAAATATAAACTTTGAGGGCCTGCTTCTGATGCCATTTCAGAATTGATTTAATGGTTTGTCTGCTGTCCTCATTTTAATCACCATCCAGGAAAAATATACTGCAGCAGTATACTTATTCATTATGAAAATTCCATATGAGTAGCAGTTAGGAGTATTAGAACTAGCCTATATGTATATGCACACGTAGTTTGAATTACAATTTTTTAAACAAAATAATAAAAAAAACCAAACAGTAACTCTGTCTTAAAGCTAAGAAGCATAGCAATGCCACTAATCTGGAAGTGTATAACTTTGCATATTTAAATGTGTCTGTATAAATATTAATATGGATAATTTTATCTACCTCAAAAATACAAAAAACTATCTGAACAGAAGTTCTTTGGGCTTTAAGTAGACTTCAACTGTTAGGGAAAAAAAAAAAAAAAAGCCCAGAATTTAAAACGGCACAACACCAACAATAACAAAAACATTTATTCTTTCTGCTGAAGCCATTACCCAACCTCTCAGCACTAATCCTGAACTCTGCTTCTCACTAGCCCTGTGCTGTAAGTACGACAAAGGGCAGACGAGAGCAGCAGACACCATAAACTGAAACGCTAAGCTTGAGTGTAACTGGAGAAGCGAGTTTTGCCAGAGCCTGGCAAGGCTGAACCGGTGTACATTTTACGGGTGAGTCACTAGAGAAGGCTCAGCCATGGCTCCCGCTCGGGTGGGCAGAGCCAAGGCCACCGTGGGTTGGGGGCCGGGATGCCCAGCATCGTCCGCCCCAGAGCTGCTGTATCTCCATCACTCTGGGAGAGGGGAAATAATAACGTGGAATAATAAGTGCTGCCTGGCTTCATTTAGAGGAAGCCCTGACTTACAGAAACAGCAGGATCTGTTTTGGGAAGGGACGGACCGTTTGGACCTACTGAGCGCCGGGAGAACGGTTCTGTCGCTTTGATTCACACTAGGCAGGAGCGTTCCCCCAAGCAGACCCAAACACTCGTATGAACTCTGTATAAATAAGGTTATAAAGCAACTAATGTTCTTTAGCCATAAAGAGATAATACCAACCATGAAACCTGAAGGGCCTTTTCTTGTCTCCTGCACATATGAAAGATGGCATTAAAAGAGATTAGTTTTAAACCACTTGCAATTTCCTTTATGCAATAAAAGATTTTCTTTGCTTGGAATTTTCCTATTTATGGTGTGTATTTGGACTCGGTATAACATAATACTTCCCTCAGTATCCCTGCTTTTAATGATGCTAGCAGTATTTGAGCCATTCATCAAATGTGACAATTGAAACAGCTAGGAGTTAATGGGAGCATAAGCAGTTTGACAAACACAGTCTATTTGACAAGGCTGAGGTCAGAACTAAAAGAACTGCTCTTGGTTAAATAAACAGAAAAGCAACAAAGTAAAAGCAAAATCTTTGCAGCCATTTATCAACTTTAAAAGCCTTTTTGTTATAAGAAACATAAAGTGAAGCTGTACACAGAGATGAGATTTAAATGGGGTTGGAACAATACAGTGGGCTTCTTTTTAGGTGAAATTAAAAAGCCCAGTTAAAACTGAAGGATTATGTCCATAAAACTGATATGCAGTCGCATAATGCCTAAACCTACACATTAGAGCTATCTGCTTCTGAACTGACATTGTTTTAATGAACCTGGTCTTTTCCAAGAAAACAGACTAATTCAGGTAGCATTGAAAGGAAAATGATATGACAAGAGACAACTTTCGTCTGCAAAGCAGGAGAGCACTGTGTAGGCACGTTCAGGACCACGGGTGAGACTTTGTCCATTCATTGCTGCTTCAGTAACAAATTTACCTGATATTGATCTGTGCAGGAATCTTTGCAAAATATCTTAATTTTGCATTTAGATACAATATTGCCTGTAGGAAATTCATGGATGTCAAATGACTCCTGGAAGCTAATAATTAGAGCACTCTCTAACTTCCTTCGTTTGTTTGGTTCAATGAGACACTTTTTTTTTTTTTTTCTCCTTGGGGAGATTGGTTTGGGCTCATCGTGTTTTGGATAACTTTTTTTTTTTCTTTTTTTCCGCCTCTCTCCAAGGCCCTGGAGAGTCTAGGAAAGGTAGAAATACTGTGATTCTGCTTTCCTGCTGTTTAAATTTGGGAGTGATAGTACTCTCTTGACTAGATAAGACAATACAGATTTAGACACTCAGACATTTTTGGCTATTATAGCTGTGCAGAGTACTTTTTAATCATTTGCCTACAATCACCTTGCGTAATCACTTATATCACTGTCCAGAAACCACCAGTACCATTAGGGAATTTCCATCAGAAGCAAGTAAACTGGCAAAACTCAGTAAGCTTTTGCAATCCTAAAGTTTCAGGAAAGGCCTTTATGGCTTTTGGGCTGGACACATTGCCAGATGAAAAATCACTTTTCTTTTGAGACTTCTCCATCCTTTCTATTGCTTTCATGCTTGTACAGCCATTGGCAATTTAGAGACAAAAAAGAAAAAAGGCATGTGTTGAGGCACAAAGACAGCAGAATGACTAAGGATAACCAAGAATAGTTATAAATTTACAGATTTTGTGCAACTTATTTGTTTCTCTAATAACTTTTCATGTTTTCTTTCATAAGGCAATGTGCACAACTAAGTGATCTATTTAACAACTCCTATTGCTGCTGGAAAATCATGAAAAACTTCTTTTCCTGGAAGTGATTGATTATAGTCTGGACAAATGAAATAATTTTCCCTCTTCTCATTATGCTTTGAGCAAAACACCCATTACAGGAGCACTGTGCAGCCATTTGGAGCTAGAAAATGTATTCCATTTAGTCTGTCAAACACAGTTTAACTGCTGTCTTAACTCTGCTTCTTTTCCAAACCTCCTTTTCAAGACTACACTAATATAACCTAATTTTGACAGAGCATTCTGGACTCAGGGCAGCTCTGACTCTTGAGCTCTTTTCCATCTGGAATGGGCTTTTCATCTGCTTAATTCCAGGGCTTTCTGGTTAGTTTTGTTTAGTTGTTTTGTAATATACAACCTACAGTCATCTTATAAAGTAATTTATAGCACTCATTAGACTCCTTTTTGGAACTTTCTATTTGAAAAAAAAAAAAAAAAATCCAGACAAAAAACCCCACCAAGCGAAGCTCAAATCCTAGTTTTACTTTTCAATAAAAATGTTTTTACCCAAAATACTGGCATGGATGTCTGCAGATTGCATCCTCCTTTCTAATGTCAACACTACAAATGTCTTAATGTCTTTTCTAATGAACATAATAGTTACTTTGTGTCACGGCTACATTTGTGTTTGGATTTTTTTCTGTGTTCATAACATATAAAGATACTTTTTATATGTTCAGTGTGACAAACATTTAATGATATGATTATATCTAACCTTCAGTAAAGTGGGATTCTGGAGCAGAGAACAAGAAGACTAATGCTAATTTTAATACAAAACTTCATGCCTTCATGCAGAATATATACAAATTACATTACTAATATATCTTTTTACTCATGTAGTCACATAATAGCAAGGTCTGGATTCAAAGATTCAGGAGATCCTTTACAGTCTCATATCTCTTGTAAATGTTTTATGGATTGAATTATTTCTCAGTGCTATACAAAGAAAATCCCATTCCACAAAGGCAGGTTTGTTACCTACTTGAATATTGGTTGGGGTTTTTTTTCAAAGTTCTGTGATCAGCAGTGTGCTAAACTGCTTAAGGAAATCAACCCTATTCATGCTTTTACCCTCTTTTCTTAACCAAATTGAGTTGGTGCTGAGAGATTTTCACTACAACAATGGTAAAAGTTCTCTTTAGTCTAGTCCTGGGGAGGTGGAGGTTAGGATCAAGACTGTACTTTCGCTTTGCAATGTTATTGCAAGCAAACAATAATAACAAAGCCATTATTATTGAGATATATGTTCATACACTGATGGCCTACTAAAATCTTTCCCAGAAGCCATCTTCACACCTTCTCCATGGCTGGTCTCCAAGAAAGACCCCTGAATAAAAAGCAATGCGAATGAAGCACAAGGAGTAAGAGGGACAGCAGGACAGAGCAGTTTAGGAGAGTGTTGCTTAGGCTAAGCCCAGGGTAGGACTGTCAGGTGCTAATGACCAGGTTTTAATAAGTCTCCAAGTCAATAACTAAGTAAAGATATGTACTACAAAATACGAAGTGCATCTTTCTGGTTCTCAGGAAGTATTATTACATTTTTTGTTGCATTTTACTTTAATAATAGTCATTCAGTACACGCCAAACATACTTGTTTGCTATCTCTATAATTTAGTGCATTAACAGAAAATACTACTTCTGTGTCACCTCAGGTTATGCTGACTAATAAATCCTTTTAAGCTATGTATCTGTATATCCTTTTTCACTGAAGCAGTAAATTTACTGGACTGTTACTGATCTCCTAACAACTACACAAATGGCTACATTAGAAGTTTTTAGTGTCCATGCTATACAGGGCATAGAGTTGTGTTCAAATCAGTCATCTCTCTTGTCATTATTGCTATTATTTATTATTAGCCAAGTACCAGCAATATGCTAGATCTTGGAATACTGCTAACAGTGGCAGCCCTGTCCCACATTCATGAAGCCTTTTGAGTTTCAATTTTATTAAAACTCCTAAGCAGGTAATGAGAGACACACCACTAGCTAAATACTTTTAAACTTGGGGTGTGGAAGCCAAGTGAGGGTATGAAAAGATGCAATTTAATGAGGAAAAAAAGAGAAGGGAAACCTTTTGTTTCTCTTTCTTTTTTTTCTTTTGGTTTCTGTGGGTATTATTTCCTGCAGGACAGGCCACAGAGTACAATTTTACTCAATAGAGACAGAATAATGTCCACCCCTTGTTATTGCCCCTCACTGTCTCTGGGCAGTACGGATGAACTGAGTCTTTAAATGGGATGTGAATAGATGGAACAATATGCCACATATAAATCAGAGGGACTGCACACACATGGTTTCTCTGAAATGGTCACTGCAATGAGATTCTTCCGGGTAGGTAGGATCTGTGATTACACACATAGGCACAAGGAAAATTGGGCAGCACCTTGAAGACTGCAAGCAAACTAATGAAAGACTTTTCTGATTAAACTGTCTTTCAGCCCAGTTTATCTGGTTTCTATGGCAAGTTATACTATGAATCTCTAATGTTTCATCAAAACATTAGGAGAGGGGTGTCATTATTTGACTAACTTAGGTATTGTCCACCGAAAAACAAAATTTTCTAGATTCAAATGATGGAAGGAAATTGAAAGTGCAGAGACTCTGATTTGGCTTGCTTTCTGATAACGACAGCAGGCAGAAAAAAGCTTTTTTATCAGGATTGCTACACAGTCACAAGAAATTATTTGCTTTAACCTCAAAATATTTTGTGGATAGAAATTTTCTTTTCAGCCAGACTTCTGTAATTCTATAGCTTAATTATAGTTGCCTTCATAAAATAAGAAACTTTTATTACATGAGCTAGACATTGGCCTAGACTCATTTTATGTAAAAACTGACATAGAAAATAGTGATTTGAGATGGTAATCACTTCTCCCTCCTATAGCCATTCTGTTGGGTCAATTAATGTGGTCATTGGAGACTATTTGCCCTTTAAGCCATCTCTGAGAAAGACCAGAGCAAAACCAGGCTGCAGTAAAAGACATTCTGCAAGGAGGCTGGGCGCTTGGGTCATGTAGAGCTCCAAAACCTTTCTTAATGTGCTGCAGATGTTACTAAGCTTTGACTCTCTTTAGATATGTTTTCATTTACTGTTTAGGTGGTCACTGTGTTACAGCGTTGCCAAGAGAGCTTTTGAATCAGCTTAAGATGAGAATTAATTACATTAATTCATACAGAAGTAACTGAAATGACTGAAGGGGTCAAAATTTTAATTGCCAGCTTTCTGTCCTGAAATCAGTAGCTAAACCAACAGACAAGGCACAGTTCATCCACCTTAGCAAACAGTTTTCATTTCTGCTCTGAAATTGTCACTACTCGTTAATGCACTGAGATTTTTTACTGGAAGAAAAGAACCAACTGGGGTCTCAGTTGCAAAACAGATGTTCCAGAGAGCCTGAAAAATAGTAGCTTCAAGTAAAGGCTCATAAATGCTTCACTTCCCTTGTCCCCAGGGCTTTCCAGTCTGAGAAAACTGTCTGCTTACTATGGCATTTCTGCTTATATTAATATTTTTTTAATTCAGCTCTCAGCCTTCATAATAGTATTGTCCTTAGGACAAGTAGGGGACTAAATACTTGAAAAGCACTTTTCTATGCTTGAAAGGCAGAAAACACTGGGTCAAAGATTTCACCAAACACTGCTCCTGCTCTCAGCGTTAGATGTGTGACTGGATTTTGCCTATTAATGCAAACACAGCCAAAAAAATCTTGAACTTGAGTTAAACACAACCTTCTACTTTTTTGACATACCAGGGCACTGCTGATGTTCAAACAAGGATTACTGTTCTTCTGTACTGCCAAGCAGTCCCCAGAGGTTATGGCTACTATTGTCTAAATCAGGCTCATTTGAGAGGAACTAATTCAAACGTAGATAACCTGAGCAAACACTGAAGGGAGCATTAGAAAACATCCAGAAAAAAGAAGCTGCTGGAAGTTTATTGCCCCTAGTCCTGTTAATGAAATAGGCTACTGGGCTCATTTTTCTTACGAGGGAGAAGAGCAGAAGAACACATGTTCCTCCAAATCATTTGGCTTTTGGTATTCATGGGGATATCATTTAGGGAATGAAACAGATATAAGACGTGGGGTCTGCTGCACCACAGGCTCTGCCTTCAACTTTACCCAATTAAAAGAGTAACATTTTACCTACAACACAGCTCTGTTTTTGTGTAAATGGCTGTCCTGATATTGTCATGATATTGTGCATAGAAACAAACTACCCTTCAAATCAACAAAAAATAAGGTCTTAATCTTACATATTGTTTGCCTGTTCAATAAGAAATTCAGAATATAATATTTATTAATAAAGAAATTACATAGCGACAGTCCAAATCTGTATAGGTTATTCATATATGAAAAAGAGATTGTGTATATCATGCACATAGGCTATAAATATATTCTGCAAACTATTTGCAGGCCAGCCCTCAATCTTCTTCCATATATGCAAGTTAGATCAGCATTAACTCAATGGCTAAAACTGTGTTGGAAGAGAAATATCAGTTTTTCTTACAACATTTATATGCCTTGGCCATCTAAGTTCACTACAGTACCAGAGCTGGAAGAAATACCAGTACAAGAGTGCTTTATGTCAAATCTCAAACCACTAATACAAAAGAGTGTAATTTATCAGATCCAATGGAAAACACTATCTGACAGTGTCCAAAGTGCTACTATTCATTACATATCTAAAGGCTACTGATCAATAGACAGCACTATGTTCTTTCATTCAATAGGTTCAAGCTTAACTGATTTTCATGGCTTCTTGAATGCTTTTATGACTAACAAGGCACGATCCACATAGTGCTTTGTCACTGATTTGCACATAATCTAATAAAGTGACAGTAATAAATCACAAGTATCATTAATAAATCACCAACGAACAAAGCAGCACACTGGAAACAATGTGGAAAATGCACAGATATTCCTCCAACTGCTTTGGTGAGTAAACAGGCTAAATACACAGTATTAGTTAAGAACTGCGAGTTCAATTCATAGTAAATATATACATCTGAGCTGTCAGAGATTTTCTATTGTAGTTGGCAAACAGTGCTTCTATGTTTCTTCAGGGCAGGTTCATAGACAAAGAGAAAAAGGAAAGGAAAAAAGAACCAAAAGAAAACAACACTCAAATTGAGCAAAGAAAGGCATGGAACGCAATAATATAATCCAGTTTGGTGATGCTTACATGCTGTTAAAATCACATTTTGTGCCTTTTTTCTTTATCATTTGGTACCTCATAAATACCTGCAGTAGCTAAAGCTGTCAGTGGTGCCACTTCAAAGAGAAGTGCCCCTAGGAACAAGATCTTTGAGGTTTAGTCTAGCCACAGTGTGGTTAAGGTTATCACAACGTCTCTTTAAATCTACAATCTAGTTGGCATAAATCCATGAAAAGCACATATACCTTCAAACGTGAAGTTCAGGATTCATTTACTTACCCTTCAGATATGCATTTAATGAAAGCTGGGCATTTAACCTGGTAACAAGCTTCCACAGACTTCATGGAAAAACCCAGCTCCAAGATACATACTGCAGAAGTAAAGCAGTCATTTTGACTCCATCATCACTACAGAAAATGCATGTGTTTAACAAGTATTTATTTTATGTGGGATCCTAGAAACACAAATTTGTACCTGTCACACAAGTTAGGTGGTTGGGGTTAATGCTAGACCTTGATAGCACTTTTCTATAATGAACAGAAAGCCATATCACTTCATTTTGGACCATTTTAAATTAGAAGCCAAAAGGTTTAAGTTGTTTCATTTGCTTTTAGTTCCTAAATTTAACATAGAAGTGGTAAAATTAAAAGAGGAAGTCAGCTTCCCTGGAATTTTTGCCTTGACCAAAAATCTTTGTAAATACCACAAGGAAGCTTTCTCCTACAACATTTTCAATTCAAGATTTTAAGGTTTTACTTGTTTTGATAAAAGGTTCATCTGAACTCTCGAACATGAATATGAATCAAATTCCAATATAAAATCTTTAGGTGCTTTTCAACCACTTCTCTGGTCACCCTTGAGCAAATAAATGTTTGTGTCAGTGGTTTGAGGCAAAATACATAATTAGAGCCAATACTAAAACCATCTTTCCTCTCAACCTCAGAAACAAAGTCTGATTCAATACTAATAGCCACGGAAAATAAATAAATAAGGTGGTGGCTAGTACCAGAGTAAATAAGGGCTTTCCTTCTGAAGACTAGAGGAGGAGGAGACCTGGGTTTATTACAGCAAACGGGACAGGTATTATGGATGGTTATTTACAGGCAAAACTCCCTGACTCTGAGGTAAACCATTCCCTTTTCATTTATTCTTGAGAAATACAAGTCCTTATTAAATACTCAGAGTTTCTCCTATAAGGTGGTGAGGAAAGCTGGCAAGGCAGGACAGAGGATCATGAGGGTGGCAGGTAGGAGAGGAGGAGTGAGGTGCGTTCCCAGCACCGCTGGCACCTCCGAAAGCGCCGCTCCTTCTCTGCGTGGCCACCAGCCTTTCTGTGGCGGCCTGAAACAGTGGCCAACAACCCCAGCAGCTACCACATCCACACGTCAAGATCTGGGAGTTTTAAATGGAGCTCCCTTTAGAACGTTGAAATGCTGAGACAGCAGTGGGAGAGGGAAAATGCTGTGGGTAAAATGTGGAATGCGGGGCCATGGTAGCAGTTCACACAGCCATGAACCGGACTTCAGTAGCTCTGTGTTTAGTTAAGGAAATCAAAAGACTTTTCCCACAGTTAACGTGGCTTTACATACTATTAGTTTTACCAAAACAATTTATTGGACAAAAACAAACTTGAGACAAAAATTAAAATATATGAAAAACAACCAAAAAATCTGATTTAAAAAAAGAAGAAGGAAAGACACCTTAAGGAAGTTGGTTTTAAAACAAGCCTGAAGCTTAAAGCCATAAAGTATGACCATTACTCTCTCCTTTTCTTGAGCATGTGACTTCATGATTTTTGATCAAGATGTCACTGCTTACTTTAAATGTGACTTCATCTTTTGGGCTGAGGTGGCCTTGGGAGCCAGATACTCAGCTGAAACACAAATAGATACACATGAAAGTAGATGCTTATAAAACTGCTAAAATGTCTAAAACCTTTTCAAGGTTGCCTGCTTACATTTGTCTTGCATTAACTTCGTATACGATCATTTGTTTTAAAGTGTTTTCCTTCGTTAGTTTAATTATTCACTTCTGCCGCAGAATTGCTGCCTCTTAAAATGCTTATTCTCATATCTCTCTAAGAAAGCCTCTAAACTTCTGCACTCAGAACAAATCCCTTCACAAATGCTCTTGATTGCAGTTGTTTGCTAACCTTCCTCTCTCCTTTTTCCTACCCTCAGTGCTTGTCCCTTTCCCTTTAACAAAGGCTTAAAACACAAGATGCCTTTCCCCTCACTGCTCTAAGACAACGCTTCAGACAACCCTTCCTAACATCTTCCAGACAGGCCAAAAATATAAAAAGAAAGTTTTTCCTCCTGTGCAAAAAACAATATAGTGAGACCTAATTTAAGCAATGCCATCTCCTTTCCCTGCCTCAGTTTCTATATTGCCCTTTGATTTTTCCTCCCCAGATAAACACTCACAACATCCCCCAATGCCCACACCATCCCCCCAATGCCCACACCATCACACAGCCAGCGTCAGCTTTGCAGCTCCAGAGGGAAAAAAACCCAGACCCAGAAGATGTGGTGCAGCGACACAGCGCTGCCTCTTTGATCTCCCGCTCCTGCCCCACCATGCAGCGTCAGGCTGGGTCTGCTCTAGGGGTGAAGCTCACCCCATGCAGAGGGGCCCACACAGGGTTTGCTACGCTGTTTAACCCCACGGTTATGCCGGGGAAGAGGGGAACGGTTGGGGACCTCAAAGAGTCAGCAACGCAGCTGAGCCCCCGACCCCCCCATGCCGTGAAACTGCAGCACTCGGTGGCCTCTGCTCTGGCTCCAATTAGGTCAGCGTGGAGGGGGATTTGAGGGGACGTTAGGGGAGGGTCTGCTGGACCCACACTCCTGCAGCTATGTTGGAAATGAGTTCCCACATACGGGGTGCAGATGGGCCATGGCCCCTTTTCCAGGCTGCAGCCTGCAAATAAACTTAGTAGCAGCTGGGGAGGGGAACCACCAGAGCCTCATGTGCTTTAATGGGTTCTGTGTTTCTGCGTATGGGAGTATTCCCTCCCTTCGCTAACCCATGCAAATCCTTCTGTAAAGTCCCATAAACAAAGCTGTGGATATAATTTTAAATGAGAAACTTGCCACTGGGGAAAGCAGCGGTCAGGAAAAATACAACATACCTTTCTCTCCAAGAAGAGTGTTTTGGTGTGTTTTCATGGATTAAAACCAGATTTTGCCAGTTTAAGCAAGCAGGCAAACTTCTGACCTTTATCCACATAATAACACCACCCCCAGGTACTGGTCCCTAACCTGTCCTAAAATAGCCAAGCAGAGCACGGAGCCTGTAAGAAAAGTCGGCCTCGTTGCCAGGTGCAGATGTTTGTCAGCACAGCACGGACATGTCCATCTCCAAGACCTAGTGGCCTGGTCTTGATCCAATAAAGCAGTTGAATGTGTGACCAGCTGTATGTTTTCAGGCACTGGCCTTCAACAGGACCTGTAATCAAACATTGACGTGAGTGCTTTTCTGGATCAGCCCCGTAGAGCTTAGTCCTTGCTGGTGTGAGATGCCAGTATTCAGCAAAGAAAAAGTTTGTGGCTGAAAGCAAGGATCTTTTAAAGCAAACCATTATTTTTACAGCTCCATATAGAGTTCGAAGTTAGGGGAATCTGCATGATTACTTTTAGTTCAGCCGAGTAAAATCAAGTTGAAGAAAACTTCCTACTTCCAAACGTGCACCCAAGTGCAATGTGGGTGTCACTTTTGCTAGTGAAATAAATTTAATGAGGTAAACATGCTGACTTCTTTTGAGAGGTTCGTGTGCTCAGTGATATCGCAACTTGGAGTTAAAGGGGGAATGCAAAAAATAAGGTACCCAGTATCTGAGTTATATTTGAGAAATAATTTTTAGACAAACTGGCTGCAATGTAGCCAGGGGCTCTAATAATACATATGAGCAACAAGATATATCCATGCACACGTCTGCAGATACGAACAGGTAGGGACAGAAGATAGTGGTTTGATGCTGCACTGTCAACCTTTCTGTGAGAAACTACTTTTTTCTTCTGAATGCATTCAATTATTGTTGACAACCAGCACATGGATAGATTTTATGTGGTTTATACATGGCTGCCAAGTAGATCTCACTTCAGTTTTTTATTCAAGTGAGCAGACAAATCCACAAGCATCATCTTTCTACTGTTCTAGATTAATGTAATAACCCTAACTTCAACTTCTTTTTTCTTGATGTAAATGTAGTAAAGAGGATATTGATAGAAATGTTGAGAGAATAGTAAAGATAGAATCCATTTGTTGTGAAGATTTTCTCAGAAAATAATGAATCACAGTAAATTTGAGATATTTAATCAAGCAGCAGTCTAGTACTCTCCCTGATGATTATGATGCTGCTGGAAAAATCACATCGTTGCCCACATTTATTCTGGTTGTTTTCTGTTTTAGCATTAAAATGAGAAGCCAAAAAAAATATATTTTCTCAGTGGTTTACAAAATCGAGTAAAACAAAACTGATGATCTGACTTTTTGTTTGGTAGTTTGAAAAACTTAGACAAAAGAATAAGAAAGGGTGAAACAAAAACCAGCTCCCCTCCCCAAATCAAACAAACACAGAAAAAAAAACCACCACACACAAAAAACCCCACAAAACCTAACAAACAAACAAACCCAAACCAAACAAACTGAACAAACCCAAACCAAACAAAGAAAAACAAAACAAAAAAGTGTTAAGGTAGTACAGAATCCAGGGCTAGTTACCTACCTCTGATCCATACGAATTTTGTTTTTCTTTTTTGGTTACTTTTTTTAAACCCATTTGGGGTTTGCTATGTACATGGGCCAGTGTCTGTGAGAATGCCAGTGAAATATGAAAAGAACTGAGGAACAAGCTATTTGAAGCCATAACTACCGAGCTCTCTTGTGTTTGCTTTGGCTGTTGGAGCTGTGGTAGGTGTTTCCCGTGTTTAGCCTTCACACCTGTATTATGTTTGGGTTACATGTTAGAAATATTCCATTCCTGTGGATGGATACTTCCTCTTGGCCCAAGAAAGAAAAGGTTTCAGTCTTGTATGGATTTCCCCTCTACTGATTGGGAAACTTCACCTACCATTACAAGGACTGAGCT
Organism: Pampusana beccarii; assembly: GCA_013399365.1. Classification (NCBI taxonomy): domain Eukaryota; kingdom Metazoa; phylum Chordata; class Aves; order Columbiformes; family Columbidae; genus Pampusana; species Pampusana beccarii. The sequence continues at coordinate 1,090,226 of VWYH01001802.1, forward strand.
TTGTGGTGCTGCTGTTGGTGCTTCCACCGGCTGCCGTAGCCTGGAACCAGCGAGCCATGAGCCCAAGTCTTCCGAGCCCTCCTGAAGAACAACAACAACCAAAAAGAATTGGTAAAGGCTTTCAAACCTGATGGATGATAAAAGCTGATCTTTTAAGTTAGACCTATAAAAACTACCCTTCTCCTGGCCACTGCTACTTGAAAGCCACAGGTAACTAATCCTCAGCAAAACGGGTCTGTGATTTGGCTCTTCCTTAGGCTGCAGGTGTGACTCCTGTGACTCTGTGAAGAACTCTCTGCTCCACCTAAGTGAGGAAAACCTGACACCAGCAAACCCCACCATTTGTCATCATCAATCCTGGGCAAGTGTCTAATTGTAACACACTTACCTTCAGCAGGAAATTTGCTCACCAGCTCACATTTACTGAAGAGCTTGCAATTCGCGTTTTAAAATGCTACTCGTTAAAGCTGCCAACAGAAAAAACTTTGAGGCAGTGACCACTCCAGTGGTAGACTTCTTACATGAAAATATGAGATTAAAAATAGAGGGAAAAGAGAGTGTTTTAGAGTAGCTGCCTGCATCTGATAGCTTGCTGTCTGGTTCAGATTGACTCACCTTGTCACTGGAGGTATGGGTCTCCTCCTCGAAGCCAGAGTATCAAGTGTTAGGACTGCTCATAACCCTCTGCAGCCATATAAAGCAACCTAAGGCCTGACAACCCCGGCTGGCCATTTGTTCTGCAAAATATACCGTAATAAAAGTCAACACTACAAGTGCTGGAAACAAAGGTTAGAGTTGCAGTATGATTTTGGGATGCCAGTGCCCATAGTGTGCCTGCTGAGCTTGATGGGCACCTCCTCACCGGGGGCTGCTGCTAGTATTCACATTTTGCTTTCAGACACATGTTACGTGTTTTAAACATTTTCTCTTGGCCTTCATTATGTTAATCCTTGGCTAAAAAGCCTTGAACAATGTTTAAAAAAATGGGGGAAGAAAAAAAAAAAATACATTGCCCCTCTGTTTCCATCCTGTAGCCCTAACTAGCATGACTGCTCCATATTTATGTACCTCTGATATAAGGCAGCAATATGTGTTAACTAAATACCGCTATCTCTTGTTTCTTTCCCACATTTTCCTGTTTCCTGTCTTTAGATCTCCTTCGATCTCCTTTTTTATTTGGTTTTATATCGTTTTATTTTCTCTTTCACTTCTGCGTATGATTATTTTTCTGTCTTTCTCTTTTTTACTACCTTTTAACCCTTCTTCATAATCTTCTCTTTTTTGATAGTTCATTTTACTTGCTTATCATCAGCTCTTTCACCATGGTCTCTCATTTTCACTTTCTCTCACTCTTATTTTTTTCCACGCTGACTTTTTAAACGGTCCTATCTCTTTCTCCCTTTCCTATATTTTACTTTCTGTTTCCACTAATATATTTTAGAAAACAGTATTTCACTCTCAACTTCTTCCCTGTTTTCTGTGGCAGACTAGGTTGAACTCCTGCTCTTCTTCTGAAAAAAAAAAAAAAAGAGAAAAAAATCTAATCAAAACTCAGTGGAAAGATTAAGATGTGATGACACATCAATGAAAAATACTAGGTCACCTCACTATTCATGTAGATATTGTCTAATGTGCTTTCGCAAAAGCCATCTGTCTGACACAACAATAACTCTTTCGGGGTTTTTTTGTTTCTCTTTTTTTTTGAGCCATTCATCAGCTATTTCTTAAAGAATCCTAAAAACACTTTATAATTCATACAGATACAGCAAAGGTGTTTTCTCTGAGGTGTTTCCTGTCATTTCAATAGTAAATGAAGATTGAATCTGGAAGCACCATTTGTGGAATACAGTTATCAAGAGTGGAAGTTTGTTTAGGACAGTGATGACAGGTACGCTTTGTAAAAATTATGAACTAACATATCTATGATTTATAGCTATTTTCTTTCCTAAACAAAACAGTAAACTGTTTCTGTAAGTGCTATAAACTCCAGAACATGACAGCAGGGATAGAACCACTAACACATCTTTGCTATCATTTCTTTCCATCCTCTTTTGCAATACCAAGCCATTTTGGCTGTGTGTCATTCTCTTCGATAACATTTCACAGATATTTGCATTTTGAGCAAGGATGCGTAATCGTCAAATGTTTTAACTTAGGGCAGCATTAGCACTGCAAAAGTGACTAGCCATTTGCCTACAAACTGCTTTCTTGGTTCACCTCAAGGCATTGGAGAAGATAATGCAAGCTGTAGTTGCTACAGGATCTTGTCCTTCTGGGCACTTCCAGGCCTGTCTCCTTGTGGTACCTGTCCTTTTCCTCTAGGGTGATGCCTCCTTGCAGCATTTAATCTGGGTTTCACTGTGGGACCATGAAAACCATGGAAATTCAATACTTTAAAAATGCTACTCAAAGCAGGGACCACTAAGGGCAGTTTTGTCTGGTTTTTTAGAGCTGGCTTGTAAAATCACAGCCATTTCCCAAGCCACAGACAGCGAATTCTGCTCTGCATTACATGGCTTTCCTCAGTGGGTGCTGCACTGCCTGTGCTTGGCATGAAAAATACTGCCACGTTCTCCTCAACTTGTTTAAGACCCATAAGAACCAGCCCCACATGAATGTGTGCACAGGGGGAGAAGATGGACTAACCTGCTGGGTCCCTGTTCCAGACCTGCATCCATGTCTTCTGGCCCCACACCTGGAAACAGTCGAGAACTCCCAGCTTTGACATTAACTTGACCGAGATCAGAATTTAACATTAGTTTACAAATATGAAATAATTCAGCTCCTTCCTGCTTCCCTTCATCACTACAGCATGCATCTAATTGCAGTACTTCATAGACAGCAATTAAAAATGAAATTATAGGCATAAATGCATAGGCACTTGACTTAGGGAAAAAGAAAATTTTCACTGATACAATTTCCAAAGTATAGAACAGAAGAAAATTAGTATCAGTTCTTCTATGTGTTCTTGTTTAGGCAGGTTAGGAATGTCATATCCTTGTGAAGTTTTCCACATGAACTCATAGCACTAGATTTGAGAACAGACTTGCTTTTCTAGTTGATAGACGTTTGTCTTTTAATTTTTACCCTCTGATGTGTGTTACCAACTGATACCTGAAACAGAAATATTTCCAATTAATTTTCTGTTAATCTACTTATCTCTTAGAAATAAATTCAGATCAAATATGCTGTTGATGCACAGCAACATAATAAAGCATTGCCAAGCATAACAGTCTTTCAAGGTACATTTTTCTTTAGTGATTTTTCTGCAGCCAAGAATACAATTAAAAGAATGGGAAGAAGACAGAGAGGGGGAATTAGTACATTTGACTCAGACATATACAATCCATAAAATATATTACTAATCAGGCAGAATCCCATCATTCTACTTATCATCTTGGGCCAGGCTGCATGTCGTTCCTCCCCAGATGTGCAGGATAGAGAGGAAGCTGTTGTAGGACTACACACAATGGTAATTTGAGGACATACAAACAGGACCTAAGAACCATCCCAGCAAAGACTGCAATGCTCAACATGCTGCATTTTGCACAGCACATAATTAAATCGTGGTATTCACTGACACTGGATGCTGTGGAGACCAAAGTGGGTTCAGAGAAGGATTGTACAATTTGGCAACAAAAGGTTCATTACTGGTTGTTACCTACAGTTGTCAAGATAAAACTATTTCAGAAACTCCCTCAGCTGCTAACACAATCTGGATGGAAACTCCAGGAAGGAAACATAGGTTATATGGTCTGGTCTTAATTTTTTCCCAAAGTACTATGCAACATCAGCGAGAGGACACAGGGCAAGATGGGCTGTCAATCAGACATGGGTCTGTGTCTAGGTAGAAGACATTAATTAGTCTTTTGTTGTTTATTGTCTCCCTTTTCCTCATTGCCATTTTAGATTGCACTCTCTTCTTGCTCTGAGTACGGTTTTGCTATCAGTAAGGAGTTATCAGTTAGCTATCAGTTAGCTATCAAAAGTTATCATTCATGGGCCAGAACCTTTGATGATGGCAACAGAGCTTGACCAGCAGAGCATCAGAGATAGCAGTGATATATGCAAGTTGGACACAATTCTCTTTTGAGATGCAGATGTCAGTGACTTCATTTAAAAAAATCCTACGTGTTTTTCCTCTTAAATGTAGAGAAATGGAAATGACTTACAGGACAGCACTGGTTTTAAATTCCCAACATTGAAAGGACTGAAAGCTTTTGCAGAAGCTCTTAAAAGTTTATGTTGTTCCCCATTATAACTGCTAATACTACATGATTGGCTTGTTAATACAGCTAACTCACCAGCAGCATTCGTATTAATTTTCACCTTTTACTATGTAATGGTAGTACTATTTATTAGCCAGACAGACCATTTTTAGTAATGTTATAGGAACAGAGCGTGCATTACACAACAGAACAAGGTTACACCTGCAGCTGACCATTTCGATATTTATGGCTGTCTGACATCTGTAATGAATGGCAAATGGAAAATATTTGTTTTTTCTTTGGCTTAGTAATTATTTTTTTCATGCTTTTAAAATAAAAGCAAAGTGAAATACCTGGCATTAATTGGAGGTTTTAAATATCTGCAAGTCTCTTGCCAAGGTCCCCTGGAGAAACAGAACAGATCCTGAGGGCAGTGCATAGGAAAGAAATCGTTAGCCAACTTCAGCTTTCACTGGAAAACTTGACTGGAAAACCCAGGTTACATTACAGTTCAATTTATAATCACATCCAGCCCCTTTCACTTCAAGTCTCAAGTATTACAGCCCTTCATTGTATGAGTATAACTTTAAGATGGGGAATTTACCATGTATTCCTAACAGATGATGAAATGTTTTGCAAACTTTATAACAATCTGGTGTACTTCAAAGTCAAATGAAGTTAGGTAACTCATGTTGTAATGTTTCATCTCACAGATGTCATCTAATTATTATTAACATGCAGAACCTATTTTTTCTCCCCTCTCTCTCCCACCAGTCATGCAACAGCTTCAGTCACCATACAAGGAAATCCTTTGAAAAACAAATGAAATTCAGGCTGAAACTGTGGTCCATAGTACAAAATTCTTACCACTTAGAGATGTGACAATTTCTGTTTAATTGTAGCAGGATTTATGTAGTTGGTCAGTGACAGGCCTGACTGAAAAGATACAATGATAAAGAATAGGATTTTAAAAAAAAATCAGGTCAAATTTACAGCATTAGACTCAAAGATTAAGGAAATACATACTGAGATATACTTCTTGGAGCATGTAAAAATCAGGGCCAAAACACAGCCATGCAAAAGAAAGCTGGAGACACGGACAGTAAGTTGTCTGAGAACAATGAACTTATTACACAGACTACGGAGTACTTCTGACTTGGAACTGAATATTTTAATTTTATCTTAATGAATCCCTGGTCAGGTACAAAAAAATTATGTCCAGATTTGAAGGAAAAAACATCCTGACTCAATTTTTTGTCATATTTTTTCTTATATTCAGTCAGGGACTTTCTGTTAAAATTTGGCCCGTAGGCTCTACTCTGCTCCACGGAAGGGGAAAATCTCACTGTGAAAAAAAGCCATAGCGAACATGGCTTTCATAAGGAGAAACGTGAAAGCTTTTCTATAAAGGACTCTGTTCTTCCTATGGCACTACCTTTGGCCAGCTGCAGGTAAGTGCATTTCAGGAAGGCCAGAAGGAAGTTTCTCCATCATGCTGGAGAGAACACAAAACATTGGAACTTAATAGAATTTCACATCAGCTCTCCAGTATCAGCTTTTAAAATGAATCTTCCAAACGTCTGTGTTCAGTTTCACTTTCTGAAATTACCAAGATATATTCTTCCCAGAGGCAAAACTAGGGGGATTTCCCCTTCCCACATTCTTCAGCTATTCAGCAAAGAGGTTTGTAATCTATTGACAGGGCATATATCAGCCTCTGAATATATGTCAATATCACAGAGATGGTAGGTTAATGTAACCATCATAGCCTTTCAGTCACACAGTGATTTAGAAATATATGAAATGAAAAAAAAAAACCAAACAACAACAAAAAAATCTAACTACAAGTCCAGATTAAATGCTCCTCAGTGTTAGTGAATATTGTTTGTCCTCATGATCTTTGTTTTAACGAAAGACATTAACTGACAATGTCTTGGCTGGATTTTAATTTCAACTCTTCATAATCTGCATTTTTAATGACTTCTTTAGTGTGCAGCACCTTCATTTGAAGGATTTTATTGTCATTCTAATGTGTGGGAAAAGTATCACTTTCCATCAGTTTCCTTTTCAAAACATCACATATAGGTTTCCCTGTGGTGTGTCTGCAGCACAGTACAGGGATTTGATAGACAAGGTATTAGCAAGGCTAATCATAATTTAATGAATGGAAACTCTGCCTTCAGCTCATCCTGACAGGGTTGGTAGTAGGGGTGGTTCTTTTGTTACTTCTTGTTGTTGTTGTTGTTGAGGACATTCTTGTGGGTGCAATTAAATTGGTGCCAAATTACCTGAAATAATTTGTGGTTATTAAACAAACCAGTCTTTGATGTGGAAAGTGCATTGTTCCCTGGCACTTTGGAGGCCTTGAATTTTTATTTTTTTTTTCCACAAGAGATTGTAGTAACTGATCGCTGACAGTAATGCTTTGTATATGCTTTCTCTTGGGTGGTGGAAGAAAAGACTAAGCTGTGTCACAGAACTGCACATATGATCTACAGCTGGCTTGTCACAGTATAACTGAAAAAAATGATCTCGTGACTCACCAAAGCTCTTTGAGGAGGCATCACTTGCAAGGTTAACTATAGTGGTTGACAAAAGAGACAAGGTGCAAACTATCATCCTGTTTCCCAGGCACCGAATAATGTGAAAGTACTGTTTGCTCAATCTGATCTCCATTGGGTATTTAATTATATTTACCTTATTTCTGGAACTGGACTTCTAACATTGCTAATAATTACTATTTTTATTTTACTGAAACATGAAACTTTTGTGACTTCACCATCTTTGCATTCAGGTGCTTGACCAGGTGGTTTTTTTTAATATATGAAGGGCTCATTTGTCCAAAAACCTGTTTTCATAAATGCAGAGTTAAACTAAAAAAAAAACAGCCTTTTCCCACAAAACCTGCTTTTCTTGGTCTTTCAGTGTATAAGGATTCTGTATCTGTACTCATAGGTATTCTTCATCAGTTATATGTGACAGTTGCTTATGGTTCCTACTGCTTGGTCTTTTGAGGTTATTTAGCTATCAGATTTCTTATTCCCCAGGGTCTTGCCAGCTCCAGTGTATTCAAGTGGAGGAATTCTATACTCACCAATTTACATTAGTTAGGGAAAACTGAGGCGTGTCTACATTGGCTAGTCACCCTATATATCAGGACTCATGTCCTTTCTCATTTGTACTGGTCTGAGCCACAAGTAACTCGACCAATATCAATGGCACGAAGTCAACATAAAACTGACGTAAATGAGAGAAGAACTAAAAGCCTGTGTTACCCTGTGGTGTTTCTGGGGCAACTCCATTAGCATTTGTTATCTGAAACAGGTTTACCCTAGTGCAAAAGAGAACTAAAAAAAAAAAAAAATGCCCCATTGTAACACATTTGACTGCTTGAAAAAATTAACTAGAAAATCCCAGCTAGTCTGTCAGGTGGGTTTGTTTGTTTGGTTTTTTTTGACATTTCCCATAGGAAGTATCTATTTTAACACAGTCAATACCTTTCCTAGACACTTGTCAATCTGTTTGGCCAAACAACATTTACCCAGTCAGCAAATTAAGATGTAAAAGAAGCTAATCAGGACCTCTCCAGGTACTTTCTTTCCACAAACAATGTACAATGCTTAATTTCCTACCAGGAAATTATAGTGTCTACTGAGATTTCAAGATCTGATTAGTTTCAGAGGCTCGGGTTTTTGAAAAACCTGTAATTCAAAATAAAAATATAAACATTACAGTCACCCTATGCCTGAAAACTGGAGAAACCTGGTTACTGCAGCCCCTTTGGGGAAAGAATAGGACCCTTTAGATTTTTACTGATAAGGTATGAATAACATTCTCATAAAGCTCAAAGATTGCCCAGATATACACATTTAAAATAATTACGGTAATTAAATAGAGCTGCAAGCAGCTATAGCTCCAGGCAACACCAGTTAAATGTAAAGAGAAAACATCTTCTGCATATGTTTGTGATTTATGTAATTACATGCTTCTACAAGCTACACACCATTCATTGGCAAACAGCCATCTCTTCTTTCATTACAATTTACCCACAGCAAGTAACATACTTCATCTGTTTGAAAAGCTCCACTTAATAATGCCACCGAGGATGTATACAACAACACTGGGGAGTAAATGTGAAAAAAGTAAATGTCATTTGGTTGTACGTGTGTGTGTCAAAAATAGCCTTTGTGGGCCTGTTTCTGACGTAAATCATGAATGACTCCATTTTAGACAACTAAATTACACCTTATGTCAGTGAGAAATGAATAAAACCCAAGGTGTGTTTTGTGTGAGAGATTATGTGTTTGCCTTTGAGAATTACTGTTTTTCTGAATGTAGTAATTTTTGAAAATTAATCTGTACTGGGCCATTCTGAGGCAAGTCCTTACCAAACCCAGTGAGAGCAGAGCGAATTAAAATGTTACCCGAACAAAAATGGATTAAAAACTCAAGAACCCTCCCTAGTGCACAGCCTTGCCTGTACCAACAGAAGCACAGACAAAGCACTTCCCTAACATTTCTGAGATCTGGCCCCTGGACTACCCTCATGCTCTCACTAGAAACTTAGTCAAGCTTCAATTAACATTTTCAAGGAGATAAAGAGGAAAATGAAATGTATATAGCTTTTTCACTTTTCATCAGACTTTAAGATTTCTCAGCACGCAAACAAAAAACAACATACATAGACTTACTTGTCAAGTAAATTTTTCTTCCAAATGAAAGGCATCTGGCTCTTGTTCTTTTATGTACAGTTTCACCTCACCAGACACAACTGATTTTGCAGTTCTCTGTGAAGCCTAGTTGTTTTGTTTGCATGAAGGGGAGATATGCAAACTACAAGATACTGTCCCAGTAGAATAATGGGAGTGCAAATGGGAGAAAATATGTTTGGTTACTAGAAATGTAAAAAAAATTGTGCCTGTAAAACTGCATACAATTTATAATGGATATTATATTCTGCTTATGCAGTTGCTTTTCCACTTAGGTGTGCAATTGTGTCTTGAACTAGTTCGTATTTTTAGTCACGTAAAATGTCAAAGTTACCATTATGGAAAATATTTCTAAGTATGCTTTACTACCCGTGAAATAGTGTCTAAGTACATAGTGATGAGACACACTATACTCCGCACATGAAATTTACTGTATACATACTCTATACTATAATGTGATATCTGAGACCAAGTTGAAAACACATTTCTGCTCAGCTAGAAAATTTACGAGTAAATCATGAATTCTTGTCCTTTCCACAACTTTTTCATTCAAATGCCAGTACGCTATTATTTGTAATGTACTTTCTGGCTCTTCACTGTATCTGTAAAGTATTCCAGATTAAAATATTTTGACTTTTTAATTTCATTCTCTGCCCCCACCCGACTGCTGGAAGTGAGGAAGCTTAGCGCTCAGGGCATCGAAAGGCAGAGGTCCCTGCCCCTCTTGAAAGAGGGTGGTCTGAACCCAGCCTTTTGAAAACCCTTTTCTCTTCTCACTACTAAACTCCAAAACAGCTCTATGGAGTCAATCTGCCTCTTCTGCTCATGCAATAAATAGTTATTCTCTTACAAAGTATAGCACCTTAAACACAGAATACTACTACCATCAGTAGCCTCCAGATTAGGATATTTACTTATGACAGGAAGAATCAAGCCTCAGTCCTTGCTCCGAATCACCCTGACCTGAGACCTACATCTGAATCTTGCATATACTGGGACCAGGCACTTCTGAGTCGAATCTGAACGTTACCACGAGGAGAAAAACAAAACAAACCCAAGCAAACAAAAAACAACACACAAGACAAAACCACTTTTAGTTAAGGTAATTTCTTAATAGATTTTATTCTTCCTGTAACTCCTAGGTATTTTCCCAACTCTGCACTGAGTTGGAGGGAAAAGATTCAATCTGAACGTGGTGCTGCTTTCCTTATTTCAGCCAACAGCTGGATGCGCATCAGCCCAGAGGGAAAAGCAGAAAGAGAGGCAATACCTCGGTCTCAGAGGGGACCTGTTTTAGGAAGGTGCTGAAAGCTGTGTGAGGGCAGCAGTGGAGGGCTGTGCTGTGCCTCCTGGGTCAGAGGCCACCTGTCAAGGCCAAAACGGCGCAGGCACAAACTTGTGCTTGAAGTACTCAGGATCAGCTGTAGGCATAGGAGTCACTGTCACAGTCATGTCCCCATCCTATGCTTGTTTTAGATAGTCAGGCTAGAAACGAATAAGACTACAGCATTCTGCATGTTTTAGATCAAGACCATAAGCTATAAGCGAGACGACCCAAGGCTAAAGCATTTGGGAGCAAGACCTATTTTTTTCCTCTATGTGTTCATACAGTACAATGCAGCTGTAGTCTGTGACTGAGCTCTTAAGGCACTGATACAATAAGAGAGTAATTGAAGGTCACAACGAATTTAATTGCAGTCAAGTCTGTTACTTGTATGCTTGGAGTGTTCGCACTCCTTACCTGCTAGCCCACAGAAAATGATCTGTTATTTAAAATTTCTGGTGCTGTGTAAGGACTCAGAGGTACCGTCAATACTGACTCTTCCCTGTGGCATTGCAAGACACTGCTTATGCTAGAAGAGAAGGATCTGGTGTAGCCAGAAATTGTGGCACCATTATGCAGTGTGGTCATGTCATGTCTGCAAATTGCCCCCTTAAAAACCTGTGGAAAAAGAAGAACTGAGGATGTTATTCTCAAAAATAATAAGAGAATTAGATGCTTAAGGCTCTTAAGCCCTTACAAAAGTTATAGATAAGTATAAAGCTTTGTGACACCTTTCTCTAGATTTGTCAGAGAATACAAGATGATAAAGCAGCGTAAAATCAGGGCAGGCCAATGCACTCATGAATATCCTGGGCACTTCCTAACACAGCCACCTCTATTTGCAACTTGAGGGGAAGTTACTGGATAAGAAGACTGGAGCCTGAAAGGCAAACTCATTTTCACCGAGGGCCACGTCAGCCTTGCAGTAAGGTGAAGTGTCTCAGCTGGCTCCCAACGTGACTCAGCTGGCTTCCAACTTGCAGGTGTTGGCCAGCAAAGAGTCCCAAGGCTGGAGCTCACAGACACCAAGTGACGTATTGTTCTCTTAGTGGAGATCACTCACTTCTGGATTTTCACTCCAGGAGAGAACAAGGGTCTGGTAACCTTGAGGGCACATTGCCATGGTTTAGTCTCTGTTGTGGCAAGAGAAAGGCAGTACTTTGTTTTTCCTTTTATTTTTTACTTTGGTCTGCTATACTTTTTATAGCAAATCTCTGGGGATCTGAGTAATCAGGGACCTTTTGTAAATTAAGAAAGTAGGTAAACAGAGGCTTTAAAAAAGGCATTTCCCCATCATTCATTCTAAAAGAAAGCAGGTGTTTGGCTCAAAGGGACTTGTTCTCTTGATAGCGCAGTAGGAGAGTAAAACTGCATTGTCCCCTAAAGCAAAAATAAATAACTTCAGAAAACATGAGACCCGGGCCCTTGGTGAGGAGGTGAAACGGGTGTCCACGCTCTTGAACTAATTTATAATACCAAAGATGTCAAGTGACATGCTGAATGAAGAAATGATTTGTGGCTGAGAAAAGCTTTGCAGAGATCCCAGGGGCTTGGCCAAAGGCAACTGTATCTTGATAGAAGTGATTGACTGCCAAACTAAAGCAGGAGAGCTGCATTTCCAACTGTGGTCCCAGTTATCCACAGCCTGTGCCAGATCGTGCAGCCAGGATGAAAGCATGCCAAGCATTTAGCCTGTTCACTGGGTGCCTTTTGGAAGGACACATAAATCTTAAGGAAAGGTTTCAGTCCTTTAAATACATCACAAACAAAATAGTATCAGCAGTCCAACTTTAGTAAGCATGCAACAAACTGGCACCTAGCTCTTCAGGCACTTGGCACAAAGCGAACTTTTACACAGAGGTTGTTTAAAACTTGTACCCATGGGCTTACTTATCTGCAAGGCTTCCTTCCATTCTTTTTCTTCTAAGAACCCTAGTTTGCATGACCAGAGTTTGTAAATCTCATGGCAGAGGCAATGCCATAACCAGTTTATACCGCTTCTATCAAGCGTGCCAGCTTACACATCCTAGTATAGACTAGTGGTTACCACTTGCACTAATTGCCACATTTGGGGCCAGGGCCACAGAACACACAATTAGGCAGCTACACTGCTTTATGTCGGCAGTGGATCAGCCTGTTGGGTCAAGGTTGTGTGATGCTTTGTATCATCCATGCGTCCTCCTGCAATTAGAAAAGCAAAGAGGTATTGCAACACAGCACAGAAACACATCCTGCAATTCAGGTTGCAAGGTGTGGGAAAAAGATGTTAGCAGTGATACAAAATTGACAGTTGTGTGGTGTGGTGATCTTCTACCCATTGCAAAAAAAAATAAATTAACAAGTTAATATTTTGAAGTTGAGGATCTAACCATTCCGGTTTACAGGGCTGTAATTCAGCCTGGGGTAACATGTTGCACACCAGAGGAATTTAGCCTCTGACCTCATTAGATGCTAGAATCATCCAATTCCATTCTATGTGTGAAACTTCACACAGCTCTAATTATTGAAGCCCTGAAGAAAAAGGCCAGAGGTGCTACAGAGCTGGCAGGTGTTAAAAAAAAAAAAAAAAAGTCGGGGATATCTGCTCCTTATATTACTCACTGCCTCCTGAGAAACAATAGTTCAGAAATCATATACACTTCCATGGGAAGACTTTCTAAAGGCAAAAGGCAGAGGAAAGAGAGAGATTTGATGTCTAAATACTCTCTGTGACTATGAAAATCTCCCTTTTGTCCAGATTTAACAGACCACTTGAAAACCTAATGAAACACAGATTTAAATTATGATATTTGGGAAATTACTTACAAAGATCTTGTTATTGCTGTTGAGAGCAGCTCATTTTATAGTGATGTGGAACAATAGCACACAAAAAGGTAGTTAATATGAATGCTAGTACAGGAATGAAAAAAAAGTTAAATGTGCTCAAGAAACATCAAGCAGTGTCTGTACAAAAATGCTGAACATCTCATACCACTGTGTTGGTACAACATGACTAGAGAATAACAAAAGTAGTCCCTGTATTTCAGAATGGGAAAAGAGTGATCTGAGCAATTGCAGGTCTCATCCTGGGCTGTTACTCAATAATACACAAGAACTTAGGAAGAAGTAGTAAGGTTAGAATAAAGACCATTCAATATAAAAGGAAAACGGAATAAAACACACCTGAGGTGTGCCAAAGTTATGATACACACTACTACATGAAGAAGGTGTTCAGAAAATCATTGATTATATCTCTAAAGGAATAAATTAGTTTAATATGCAAAAGGCCAATGTAAGTACCATCATTTCAATACAAATAACAAACCAAGTGACAACTGAAGGACTGGAAGGTTATCAGACGGCCACCTAAAAATACCCCACCAAACATTAGTCTGGAGCAGGATTGTATTAACACTTTCATCAATGACTTTGGTAACAATCAGTAGAGGTGCTCTAATGAAAGTTAGTGGGGGAGCCCTGCCCATGCTGAGGAAGACAAGAGTATTGCACAGGAATGATCTTAACATAATTCAGCTGCATAGACTGCAATGCTATATCGGCAAGGGAAAAACAGAATTTCTCTTACATGCTCAGAGTCCATGATATACGCAACAAAGGAGGAACATGAGCATAGTATTTTATTTGATCACAGTCAGCACTCAAAAAGGCAAATGCAACCTCATAAGGCTTCCGGCAAAGTAGAAAAGGGAATTACTGAAACCATTGCACCATGCCCTGATACCATTTCACCTGAGGCTGTGCATATAAATTCTCATCACTGACATTCAAGGAAGGTAAAAGACTGGAAAATGTACAAAGGACTATTCAGATGATAAGAGGAACGGGTAGCATCTCTTATGAGAAAAAAATCAAGGGAACTTGGCTTATTAACTTGGTAAAACGTGGGCCAAGGGTGAACGTCCTCAATTATTTTATCTGTGCTAGGTAGCATTGACAGCAAAGAGGCTGGCACAGCCATCAGTGTGACTTGAAAACTAGGAGAAAAGTTGCAACTATCATAGCAGTGTGCTTCTGGTACAACTCGATAATAGTAGGGCTGCGAAGGCAAGAAGCTGCCTGGTTTAAGATGAAGGACTTACAAACAAGATTACAGAGATGCAGCTGTCTGCCACAGCAAAGGAGTTGAGTCAGTGAGCCCAAACTCTCGCTTCTGTTAGAGCTTTCTGATAACCAGATTCTCAAACCGCATGCAGGGCTGTGGTCTGTGATCAGCAGCTACGGCACTGAGTGTCAGCAGAGCAACCCAACGTGCCAGGACAGATGCAGCAGAAGTCGAGGAACAGAGCAGGCCTCTGATGAACTCCGTACACATCAGGATCACAGTATCTGATGCCAGGCCCCCAACTGTATTTGTCAATATAAATTGAATACACATCGTTCTCATGGACTTTGGCTGCACTGTAAAGATTTCTGCAAAGCTGTTTCCTTCATTGATTCAGATTTACTTTCCCTTCCTTGCTTTTCTCCTCTATCATTTTAGTCAGATCTTTTAATTTCACATTTTAATCATGTTATCCGTAATGCCAGATTCTCTTTTGATTTCGTGATGGAGCTCATCACTTTTCTCTGACATAAGAGATTAGAAATAATAAATGACAAAAGGAGAAAATTTAGTATTGAAATCAATAGGCAGAACAAACACTTAAGCAATGTAATTTATCAGCTCTTAAGGCTGACTCAAACCACATTGTTGAGCATTGCAAGGGGGTGCATCGCAAGATGTTCTGATACAAGGAATTATTCTTCATATTGATATGTGACAAATGTTGTTATTATATTATTTTAAAGGCATTCATCTTACTAAACCGGTATTTCATGACCTAATTGGAACAAATCTATGAATTCTAGCTCTATTTTCCCCAGTCTACCCTAGCAGGCATACAAACACCGAGGAAAATAACAGATACAAAACGCAGTGCCATGACCTTCATTACAAACAGAGCGGCCTGAATAATTTTGTTCTCTTCCACTTTTTCCAGGACCCAAAAAGCCCTACTGAAAGGAGCTTGTGCATTGTGCTGCCTGAGCTTTTCATAAAACTTCCTAGGAGGAATGAATGAGGGAAAAGAATGTTCAGGGTTTGTTTGGTTCAAAGTATGAACCAGAGGTCCTGCTAAACTAGAGGCACAAATCTTGATCCAGTTATTCGCTTTAACCATTGATTACGTACGATCCCACAGAATTAGTATGATGCAAAGTTAAAGGGGCTTAGCTTAATTATGTTTTCAAAACTGTTGCAGCCTTTGAAATGTCACTGTTTCATTCAAAGAGAGGATTAAGAAAAAGTTACTATTCTTTGTACTGTTTAAAATACACTGGAAAGCTGCTTCAAAGCATCAAAACCCTGCCTCAAGCCCCCTGCTCTGTTCTATATCCCACAGAACTGTCCTAAGGTCCTTTATAAATACTTATATTTTTGTGTGATAAAGAATGAGTAATGAAATAAGACACTTGTTCCCAGTGATATTGTTTGCTATTCATAAGTATTGCATTATTACTTTTACAATTTACATAGCTTTTGTAGAGAAGTGGATTTCATTTCGTTTCCTAAGAACAAAAAGTAAAGACAGAGAGAAATAAGCAGAAATGGAAGATCATTTACAGGATATTTTAAAATAAGCTTTCTTGATAATTATCATAAGACCCCAGGTTAACCTGAGTTTCCTATAGCACATCTGGGTCATTTGAATTCACCAATTACAATAAACATCACAAACACTGTCTGGCTTATGATGATCTAATATCTCGCTGCTTACATCTTCAGAATGAAATTGTAAGACAGCACATGGGGTAAAACAAAACACAAGTTGAGTTACAAACAGTGAAGAAGTCACGTTGCATTTTCAGGGTTTATACTGCTAGACAATGTGTAGAATTTTCTACCATCTAACCAATTAAGAAAATTTTACATTTTTCCCGTGAACTACAAAGAGGAAGCCAGATGGAAAAAGTACTATACACACACATTTACCAACCCCAAAAGTCAAAACACTTCAGGAGATATGTAACCTAGTGCACATTCATTCACATACTCTGAAAATGAAAGCTCAGAAATGACTGATCTTCCTGAAAAATCCCTCTTTTATTTTCCACGTATTTTTGAGAAATTAGACACATTTCAGTCACTCTAAAGCAGAGAAGGTAAGAATCTGTGGCATGGGGCTCACACTAATTTCAGTATATCTTCTCCTGAAGTTTTCTCTATTGATAACGTTTCTAGAAACAGAAATTGTAAAACTACGACAGAAGTCAAACAAAAACTGTCTGCAGTGTTATTTGTTTGGTTGGGTTTTTTTAATATTATTTTGTCAGTCCTTCAGGTTACAGTTGTTCCTTAAAAGTCTTCAGCAATGCACGTATGAAAGGCTTTGTTTCTAGCTTTAAGCTCTTATTTGTTTTAAAATGGATTAAAAAAGGTATTTTCACCTCAATCTATCCAGATTGGGTATTCTTTTTTCTCAGATCACTGGTTATATTTATGCCTTTAACTTAAAGACGGAATTTCAGTGGGAAGGTCTTAAGACTTGTCAGGGCAACTAAGTACTATATTGCTCAGCAATTCTATGTCCTACAGGCTTAAACAGCATTATACATCTGGAATTTTACCTTTTTTTTTTTTTTTTTTTTNTTTTTTTTTTTTTTTTTGGTGCCAAAACTGCCATAAGTAATTGGTTGAAAAAGTTTGAGAGCTGTAGACTTTTTTTTTTCCTGGCAGAACCAGAAGAAAGAATAATTTCTAGTTTACTATTGGGACACCACATTTAATGCCCTTTTTAAAAGGTAGAAAATTTGTTTCACCACAAAAAGCTCTTTCCCCTGCAAATGACAACACTTCTCACTCATTTCTATCTCAGTGGCAATTCTTGTGAAAAGTGACCAGCCATAAACTTGCATCTACATATAATGTGCTGTCTTTTGAATTGAAGGCAAAATACCCTTCTTAAGAAAAACATATTGATTTCCGTGGGTCTTATAATTTTCCTGAGGTGTCACATAAAAGCCAAAACCAACCAACCAAACAACACCCCAACCAATTCTAATGTAATGATCTGCCAGGATTTTCAGAAGCTGCCACTACACAATAGCCAGCCTGTACTTCAGGCAAGAACAGTGTTAGATCCGATGTCCTTGTTTGTAAAAGGCAAAAAGGAGAAGGGAATCTCTACCATGTGCTGGGAATGTGGCACGTGGGCTGAATAATCTTGCCTCCATCAAATACCTTACTCAATAATTTATTGTCTATTAGTTGGTTATCAATATTTAGAAAATGGAGGATATTTTTACTGATGTTCTTTTGTTGGAAACAGTTAAACAGTTGGCAGCCTTTTAAAGTTTTAATTTTTATTTAATGGTGTCTTGTATCTGACTTATGACAGAATGTCAAAGAAATGTGCTTGAGGAACCCATTCTGACAATATCAAGACATTGCATCTAGCTTTACAATAAACTAATGGTTTGCAGACAACTTCTCTTTCTTTGTTTATTATGCAAGGAAGTGGCTGTCTTCTCATGGGACACTAGCCCATCTGTTAGACAGCCAGACAAGATGAGGAACAGAGCTGTTTTGTTAGATTAAAAATGGCAAGATCTTATTTTCTAGTATTGTTTCCTATATCTTGTAACAATGATTGACAACACTTCACCAAATTGGGTTAAAATCATGCCAGAAAGTTAAAAATATGCAGGGCCCGACTACCAAATATAAAAACACAAGACAACTGATTTGGCAAACTAAAACATCTACTGCGAAACTGTGCATTTGCTAACTCGGCATAGCAATATGGAGAGCTTAACTGAAGGAAATAATTCATTTATCAGTTAAAGATATTTATAAAGCACAGCTGGACAAAACTTTAAACACAGGGTCACCCGTAGCTAAAAATCTTGAAAGAAAAGAGTCTTTTGGCAGCGAGTGGGTTTTTAAAAGCTTAAATTTCTTAACATGAGAGCAGAGCTGCACTCACTCTGTGAAACATCACTGTCTCAAAAGAAATTATCTCCTCCATTTTCCAGAAGAGCTTGTGATGAGGAATGTAAGGATAACTGGACTCCATAAGCCAAATTTTTCTTTTGTGAGAGTGGGAAAGTTATTCAATCACTTTGTAACTCAACTCTTCCAGGTTTGAATATTGTGAGTACTCAGACACTTCTGGGAAAGCAGAGTGGGATGAATATGTGCTATTGCCCAAAAAAATCAGTCCAGGAAAGACCTAGATCTGCAACGTGATCTGATCTGATCCCTGTACAACATTTAGTCTGAATGATGGCAGTTGCTCAAGAGGAAGTTAGCACTGACTGGAAGAAGCCGAACCTAATGTGCCTTGTCCGAGCTGGAGGCAATCTCTTATGGCATTCACATACAGAATATAGGAATTTCAGATAGTGAAGTTAAAAGAACCAAATTATGAAAAAAAGAGCAAAGATAAAAGTACTTTCTGCATGGCTTTGAAAGCAAAGCTGGAGAAGACTGCAAGAATATAAATCCAGGACCAGCAAGGAGGTGGGCTGGGTGAACTTCTCAGTTGTGGGGGCATAATCATCCTATATAAGGCTGTGATGTGGTGCGATGGTCTACAAATTGTAGAATTTCAGCTGAGGAACTAAAATCAAAACCACACAGTAGTCAGCACCCAACAGGAACTGAATGAGGATGAAAAGAAAAAGCAACTTTCTCAATGCCCCTTCTTTCACTACAGATCCTGTGTTCCCACTTTCCTGTTTCCAGCTACAGTGCAACTCCCTGAGTCTTTCACTTGGGGCAGTTCCCAAAACACAGACCACAATGTCCTTCAAGTGCAATGAAGAGGAAGACAATCAAACAGAAGGCACGTGACAAAGGTACAGCTGCATGAGAAATGCAGATGAGCCAAAGCTTAACCAAGAAAGAGCACGGTGCTTTCCTAGACAAGGTCACCGAGTTGGTGCTTGTCATAAACACGTCAAAGTTTGGTTCAAAGCATTATGCAGAAATATTTGACAATGCAGAGGTGTTCTGTAGTCACTGAACTGAGCAATAAGGGACATCAGAAACCTGGAACTGTAGCAACAGATGTGGAAGACAGAGCGTGAAAAATGGGAACTGAAAGCATCCAGCTTAGTAACAGATACCTGCCTGGATCATTAAGATTTCCCCAGAATAAACAGCAAGGCCCTCCAAGTATTCTACTTTAGCCAGAGCCTTCCAGTCCTGGAAGATCCCCGCAACAGAGGCTACCCTGGTGTTAGGAAGGGGCTTTTGTGAATTTGCGCTCATCCCCCTTTGCCATGTTTCCTTTCTCAATGCCACGCTCTGCTTTTGCATGAAGGAACAACAGTGCATTGCTGCAAGGCCTTCCTGGTGGTGTGGCAGCGTGAGCAAACGTACATAAACGTCTCCCTCACTGCACGGACTTCGGGACATGCAGAACAGCTGGAGTCACAGACTGCAGAAACCCATCGGACAATTGGCACAGAGACCGCCTATCAGCTGGTCACACAAGCATTCCTGAAAATTAGATTGATGTTCCAGCATTCTTTTGCTACACGAAGTGTAAGTTGATTTGAGTAACCCCCAAGCATATTATTAACCACCTCCATATTTTTGGTGCTAGCTGGGGTTTGAAATTGTTCCTGAAAGCATGTAGCAGAACGAGCACAGACAGTAGTTGTTTTAGCATATGAGTACTTTTGGAATCAAGGCTTTAGCATCTCTTTCATCAGAAAACCTATTCTAAGGAATGCTGCTCTTATCTAGCAGATGTTCCGCTAAAGAATTTGCTATGTCCTTTGCAAAATATGGCTCAGAGCCTATATCCACTCCACGGTGGAGATAAGAGTGTTGTTTTTAAGGTAATGAGTGGAAGTCTTTCCCCATAGAAAAGCTCTTTAGGAACCTTTGACTGTGAAGAAATAAGCATTTCCCGATGAGGATTTGGAATGTCATTTGTAAACAGTTCACATTTGTATGCAATTTTTATGACATGAATTACTCTTTCCTTAGCTGCGAGAGCAAAGTTGGACATGTAAAAGTATAACTAAAAAGTGGCTGGGTAAAAAGTTTGCTAGAAATAGCTTGTTTAATGGATTTAATCCCATTCTCTGCTCAGAAGTTATCTACAGTCAGTCCTTTGTTATGAATTCCTTCGGTACTCCTCTTTGTTAGTCAGAAGATTTGTGCAAACAAATTTTTCCCTACTCATTGCACACCAAATGCTGACTGTAAGTGTTCTCTTTAGTATTTTAATATGTTCACCACTTGATAGGTTCAAGCTGTGCAATTGGGTGTCTAAGTCACATGGCGTTGTTTATATTCTCAGAATCCTTTTGCCCCTAATGATTTTCATATGGTCGAGACATAAATTTTGGTTTATGATTAAATGAAACTTGGCTCAGAGGAGCCAAAATTAATTTTTCGGGAGCATTTTGTACAAACAAAACTCCACTGACATAAACACATTAAAAAGGGGTTGTAAGCTCAGCCAGGGTAAAAAAAAATCTGTTTAGAAGATGCCAAAGTGATAGAATTTTTTTTTGTCCTAACAGACCCAATAGCCACCTTTTTTTTTTTCTCATCAGACCCTAAATGCCATAGAGCAATTGTAAATGTCCTCAATTCAGTAGCAGTCTGTACGTAATATTTGTGTTTTACATAATTTAAAACTCCATATAAAGCAATTTAACTGAAAACATTAAGAAGAATATATAATATCACACCGCTGTTTGTGCATAAATATTCCAGGGTCAGCTGTCCATCTGCCAACTGTACACAATAAATATTTTCTATTTCCACTCTCCTAGGAAAGCAGTTTTCTTTAAAACAAACCTTTACAATATGTGGTGTTTGCTACCATTTCAAGGCCTGCTACACCAACGGAAAAGAATGTGCTAAATGTAGCATTATCATGCAGGTCAGGCAGGGCAGCCCGGTACACATTTTCCCACAATCTCTGCTCATTAACATCTAGTTCCCCTATTGTGCAGATTTTTGGCTCTGTTCCATCAGAGCAGAGAAGAAAAATGTTTACAATATGCAAACTTGGAGGGACACACACACAAAAAAGGGGGCTTTGAAATGTCAGTCCTTTGGGATGAGAAGTTTCAAAGGGGAAGGTAAGTCAAAGGTTACTAATGGGATGTCTGCAACACCTGCTTTTAGTGGTGGTTTCATAAACAAGCTTTACTTTTCAAGAACAGCTTGGCCTAGACAAAAATACCGGCTAAAATATCTGCAGCTAGCTTGAGCAGCCTGGTACCTATGAACAGAAAGGTCAGGTTTGTTATATCCTAACATGGCCTCTCACCCTGCTTTTATTGATAAAATGAGATTGCCTTGGTGGCCAACATTGCTGTTCACATCTTAAAGCAGAAGGCACTGGCAGCATGGCACGCTCAGCCTCTGCAGAGGAGGAGGACGAAGGTGATGTTCAGCATCAGTGCCGCAAAAAGCCATGCTCTCTGAGGGAAAGCTGAACTGTTGCATACAGAATCAAGTTTTGCAAACTTCAAAAGTTTCCCAGCTCAGTTAAACGGCCCTCATAAAGCACTTTCAATTATTGTGAGCAAGTTTCGTAACTGTCATAACAACTCGGAGACCTCAGTACTACTTTTCCCCTGAAAGAACTAATGCGTATTTCTAAGATGTTAAGATAGAGAAGCAGATGAGAAAAAGCAAATCCTACTAAATATTCATCGTACCACTACAGAACCTTAACCCTCCACCATTACCAGAGAACTTTCATGAAACTGAAATGCAATAGTTTCATCTCACAGGCAGTGACCCAGGAACAGGCCTGCCTAAAATTCTCATCCTACAGCAGAGAGATCCTGCAGCAGAAAAGGTATCCGAGTCCCCAGAGACAGCTTCAGGGCTCTGCCTGAGACAGCATCCTTCTTGTCCAGAGAAAAAATGTGGCAGCTTCTACAAAAGCTCAGAAAATTTCCATTTTCACATAGAAACAAGGAGAAAGCAGTGTGATAGATAAGTTCACAAACTTCTATTTAGGTCTGATTACACACAAAAACTGTAACCCGTTAGTATTGCTCGTTTTTTTATCAGAGAGCTAATTACATTTACATGAAGCAAAAAAAGGTGAATTTTTTTCCCATGGTAAAATATTATCAAATGTTATCTGCTTTCCTGTTATAATTTCTGATCCATAGCAACTAGCAGAATTGCTTCAGTAGGAACTGTGTTATTAACCAGTACCAAATCAAGACCTTTTTAGCACTCTGCATTTATCACCAACGTTGAAAAGAAAAAGCCCTAAGATGATAATGCAACCGCAGGCATTACAACAGATATAGGCACAGACAGAATCCCAGGAAACTTTAGGAAAATAATTTGTAGGCTAGGCTTTGCTTTACAGTTTGTTGTTAGCTGATTCTTTCAGCTGAATTTAATTTTTTTAAACTGATAATCCCTGTTTCTATTCCTCCAGAGAATTGTCAGCACCAATAACCACCTCACATAGCATGGCTGGGTACCAGAGACATGCTTGTAGAGGACACAGATGCAGCATGAAGTTTTTTAGAGCATCTAATGTATTTCTACATGTCAGCCAGAAAATTTTCTCTTCAAATACTTTCTCTAAGCTACAACTGTCCCAAAAAAGAGATCATGTACACTAATCTGGATACATCTTTGTGGTGGTGATGGTTCAGTCACATTATTTCTGAATTGGATTGTATCAGAGCTTAGGCAAAATACAGAATACTTCAGACACACAGCCATGAAGAAAAACATCAGACAATGGATGCTTTTAAAGCAGTTTAGAGATGGCAGAAACCATTTGTTTCACATGAAAACATAGAACTGGACAGCAAAGTAAACACAGAGTGCACTTTTGTATGCCTTACAAATATGAGCTAAGTTTAGATATAAATACACCAGAAGCTGAGAAACGTCTTCAATAAACTATTTGCATTTTTCATGTTTGCAGATATGCAACTGTAGAAGTTCACCTGGAGAGCTATAACAAGGTTTAGATAAGTTTGTAAGGATGACCTTGCTTCTTATTTCACATAAATTTTCCCTCGCATAAATTCACCCAGCTTTCACTCAGTTCAGTGGAGCTGTTCCTTTTCACAATGGGTTGAGATCAGAATAAGGCATCTTGTAAGTGGTATGTCAAGAAACATGTTTAAGTCAAATGTAAGCCTGTAAAGTAAGGGTTCTGCTTTTGGTTTACATAATGATATGCTGTGCAGAATAGCTTTCCTATTTTGTATTCCTTCCCTTCTTCTCATAGCACCCATGACTCTTTCTGTATTACTTTGGATCTTTTCTTCTTACCGGATAAACTACATTTCTTTTGTGCCCCTTAAACACCATATCAATGTGTTCAAACTTCCTGGTTTTTGACTGGAAAAGCATTCAGAATTTCTGGTGGGACTTGGAGTTGGGCAGATGGCTGCATGCAGGTTGAACAGTTCATATTCACTTCTGTAAAGTGATGGGAGGAAGCACTGAAGAACCAGCACTGGCTCCATTCAGCATCTGTTCAGCAGGACTCTCAGAATAAGAAGTAACTATATTTTGCCCCAAGTTGTTCTAGGGAAGTCAGGTACAATTGTAGGGGTGCTAAATCAGAAGATGACAACATCCCAAAACAACACCATTCCCTTGACTGTGCAATAAACAGGCCGATTATGTTTGAACTCCAGTTTAACTACACAGAACTGGAAGTGTAAACAACTGGGGATCAATGACATACTTGGTGTCACTCAATCCTTCTTCAAACCTTCAGGCTTTATTCTGGTGTGTTTAACAGACATGCTGACATATCAGCTGGTTTTGTGTATGACTGCTCAGAAATAAAGATTACTACTTGAACAATCAAGAGCATTGTTAGTTTTCTTATCAGATTCAGCATCTGGGCAATATTCATCTGTATCAATTCTTTCAATAGCCAGCTTCTCTTTTCAGGACTGGATTTTTGTATCAAATAATCTGTAAGAAAAAGGCTCTGGAAAGGGGCTTAAGTACAGAAACACGAATATATGGTAGTAGAAGCCCACCTCCCTTAGGGCAAAAATCTCAGCTAAAGCACCTTGGCAGCATATTAATAGCTATAAAAGACTCTTTCTTTGCTGACCACAAATATGCTGTGGTCAACAAGAGGTCTACTCACTGTTTTGTTAAAAACAGTGATGATTTATTTTGCTTCAGCCATGTGTGAAACTAGTCACCACATTATGAATAATAATATCCTCTTAGTCTCAATGGAGCTCTTTTTATACAGAAAGATCCACAAAGCATTTAACAAAATACTTGGTATAGCAATCTACTGGCTGACCACTAAAATATAGCCATATCTGGGACGGAACAGCGCAGCTATTTAACAATGTACGGCAGCAGCGAAGACAAAGAGCACAAAAAATCCATTAGAAACCAAAGCAAGAGCTGAAGTAAAATATAACTACCTTAATTAGGCATGAGCATCGAGTGGAGCTAAAATTGTAAGTTTGAAGAGTGCCCTGGAATCTCTGTGCCTACAAGAAACCAGAAGTTTACACAGTTTCTCAAGAGGACGAACTCCCAACTGCACAGTGCCCTCTGCTGTGAATTGAAATCCACAGAGGCTCAGAGGGGATAAAATTATGTATAAAATGACTTGGCCAGCTTGGTTTCTTCAGCACTGTCCTGAGGTTACAAAATCTGAGGAGAACTGGGCGCAGGTGGTAAAAGTTCAGCCCGGGCACGGAGGACCAAGCTGGAGTCCTCAGCTGTGTGCAGAATAGCTTGGCAGCTGCTAAGCCCGCTACCCGTAACTATTTCCAAAACAGCAAATGGGATGAGTAGAACAAAATGTAGTGATTAAGTGCCTTTTAAATATCTACAGTTCTAGTAGTTTTTCTATTTAGTGTGATCCATTTCAATAACAGTTTGCAACACAGGCAAAATTGCAGAAGTGTACGATTTGTTACACCTTTAAGTGGCAAGCAACCCCCAGTTGGCTAGATATTGCGGTGCGAAAAAAATCAAACATCACTTTAGGGAAGGAAAAAAAAATAAACAACAACAACTACAAAAACCCCACCCAGCACAATTCATCCCTGATGCTGCAACACATTAATGCTAAAATTATAGAAGTCCGCTTATATTTGTGGTATTTAAAATAGCTAGTCCTGCATGTTATTTTGCTCTCCTAATGCATATTAAATACATTCTACTGAGTAAAAACATAGAAAGTTAAACTCATAGGGTTTCCAGCAGTGTACACGAAGGAACCCAGGAAGGTTTAAGCACAGGAAACATCTCAGATGACCAAGAGAAAGAAAAGTTCATTAGCAAAGGGCAGACCCTGTGACAAATCACACCGCCGTTCAGGAAACTCATTTGAGCCCTACAGTGGTTTCTTTCCTCTCACTCCTACAGTAAACCCTGCCCAGAGGTTTTATTCCTCCCTTACCCCCAAACACATATGTACATGTACACACTCTGCCTCAAGAGATGCAGCTGGTGTAATGTGTTTTTCCCTACCACCTTCAAGAAACCTGCCGGAAACCAAGCTACTTCAGGGAGTTTGCATCATAAGCAAACTCCCTTTAGCTCCACCATAAGGCATGTTTCTTTAACCCTTTTATTCTCCAACATAAATATAAAACAAGTACGTAAACACTCATTCATTCCAGAACAGGCACATGTGCACAGGCAGGACAAAGCTGTGGTAGAGAACACCAGCGCTTAACGTCCTACAGAAAATATTCACACAGGCCAATGTAGAGTGTGAAATAAAAACCTGCACAGAGCAGAACAGAATAATTTTCTGAATAAATCTTGTGGAAGAAAGGAGACACCCAGAAGCACCCTCTATTCCAAAAGCCTCTGCTGACCAGATGGGGTGCAAATTGCTTGCCCATAGCTCTGTGCAGTCCTTTGGTGGTTTTAAATAATGCCAGGCTGAGCAACCCACTTGTTGGCCTTACGTTGCCAGAAGACTTCTGAGCCACACTTCACATGCTGCTAACTAAACGAGATGCATAAGTTGTAGTTCAGTCCTAAAATAGAGTTTTGTGCATTTCCTTGGGTGTGTGTCATGGGTTTTTAAGCAAATATTGTTACTTTTCAATTTTATATAGAGTAGAACTCAAGTAAAAAAAGTAAAAGGAAACAAAGTAAATTTTAAAAAAATCTTAAAAGTTGTAAGGAACAATTTAGCAACACAATTGTTTTCTTATTTGTGAAGTTTTCCTATGAAAGTCTGAAGAGGATTACAAGATTTATATACCCTGTAAACTTCAAGGAGTGGCCTTAACAATCTAATAATATCTGGTGGCAGGGATTTTGCTGGAGATGGGATGTACATCAATGGAGATGGCAAACAATTTCAGTTCTGAAAGTCACCTGTTGTACACCCTCTCTAAACACACATTACTGCTCCTGTCTGTAGGCAAAATGTTTTAAATTACTCTTTTCTCCACCTTTTCAATCTTTCAAAAGTCTTTGTGATCTGGCAGGGAAATATAAAACTGGAGTAACGCAGAGAGAGGGAAATGTGTGTATGTCCTGCATGTAAATAATCAAAAAATGTCGTATTTCAGCTTGATTTATCTTGAAAGGAACAATGTTTTCTACTTCCTGCTTTCTGAGAAATCAGACCTCCTTTAAAATGCTCACCCAGCATCACTTTTTAAATTCTAGACCATACATTAGTTTCATACGTAAAGTCACTGTCAGAAATATGAAATTGCTTCTTTATTACACTTGAAAAAGAAAAATAAAAATCACGGATAGCTCCCTATGTTACTATCTCCTGGCTGATTCCATTTAATTTTCTACTAGCAAGGAAAAAGAGAAGGCTGAAACAAAATGTAGATGATCTATCGTTTAGAAAGGCTTTGAAATAAACCAAACATTTGCTGTGTTCAACAATGTTCTTTCACTGCTGTTAGCATAGCCCAATAAGCACAATAGCAGTGGAGCTTTTGGATCAGTTAAGAGCCTTTTTTAACACAGAAAAGAAAAAGAACTTGTTTACACTTTAGCAGCTGCTTAAAGATAACAAATGAAGCTTTAAAAGGCACATACTAACATCAACATAAGATGTTCCTCAAGCTTGAAAATAAAAATATCAGAGCTCTTGTTAGGCTTAGGCACTGATATTAGATTAAAAAGAAAAATAGTGTTTTCCTCTTGCATTTCTGGAGACAGACATTGTTTGCTGAACAATGTAAAATTCAATCCCCCAGGGAATGCCAGAGGCTTTTTGGCAGACTCTCTGAAACTCAAGTTGACTCCTTTCTGTAACAACTAACATTAGAATGAAAAGGGGAGAAAAAGGGAAGAAAAGGAGGAAAAAGAGACATAATTACTTTCAATGTTTACATGGCTCTGGCTTCTTGAATCTGAAAAAGTATCTGACTGCAAAGACTGGACTTAATCTAACTTTATACAATTGACAGGTGGACTTCAACTACTTCTAATTATTATTCTAAGTGGGTATTTAGTTAGTTATCTTAGCTGTTTTTAGAAGAACAATGGGAAAGAATACTCAAGTTTATAAGAAAAGGAGAAAATGTGCGCTCTCATATTTGTACTTGTTCAAGCTCTCTGCCATCTATTAATAACAATGTCAGCTTTGTGCCTGGAAAGCCCAGTTAACTAGCCTAACATCAGGGTGGGCATGCGTTTTACTGCCAACATCCCTCCAAACACCATTTAACAAATGTTCTCCATTCAAGCTGAACAGATGGAAGAAAAATTACTCTGAGGAATTGCAGTCCTATAGGCATAAATTATATGGATGCTTAGCAATAGGAGTGCTCAGACTCAGGAGCAGAGGTTGCTGTAAAAGTGACTTGCTTGCTTGGGCATGCAGAGGCTCTCTTCACCCTACAGAACTACAGACCAGCGATGCTACTCCCATATTTTTGGGGCATACGTAGTCTTGTTGGTAATTTTCTAAATATCTTCTACTGAAGGAAATTATGTATCAATGTCAAAGAAGATTAAAAAATCAAAAAGGCTCTGTTTGGTCTACCTTCCCTATAGTTTCATTTCACATTTAAAGTTTTGAAAGTGTCATTTGGTTTCGCTGTTCTTGCAGTATACTTTTCCATCCACAGATT
The DNA here is from genome assembly GCA_013399365.1 of Pampusana beccarii. Taxonomy (NCBI): domain Eukaryota; kingdom Metazoa; phylum Chordata; class Aves; order Columbiformes; family Columbidae; genus Pampusana; species Pampusana beccarii. The sequence continues at coordinate 1,118,515 of VWYH01001802.1, forward strand.
CATTTATTAAGACTGGATATTTAATGTTTTTAACTTAGTAGTGTCCTCCTTTTTCAGGCAAGCTTATAAAAACTTTATTTAAAATGCACAGGAGGAACGAAAGAGGCAATATGACCATGTGTGAAAAGAGGAGAAATATTGAGGCAAACCTTAGGTTTAGATCTTATCGGGGATGGCTGGGTGCTCAAAACCAATTTGTAATAGATCAGCAGCAAATGTGTTAAAAAAATCTCACCCTTGAAACCCGACTTATTTTAGTCCTATCCATGAATCTTGCCCTGGAATCTTCTGTTCCATGTCTACATTTGCATAATTACCTATTTGTATGCAATACTGTGACTCATTCAAGCACTGCTTTATCAGAGGAATAAAATGTTCTGCAATGCCCTCTTCCTCCAACTGTGTCATCACCTGAACTGCCTTTCATATTCTTTCTTGCTCTTCCAAACCATCCTTTTGATTACACATTCCAACAGTAATTGTAAAAAAGATGCTGTACATGCAAGAGCAGCTCTATGGTAGAGATGTTCTGGGTATGGAAATGGATGTTAATCAGGGGAACAGATAAAGGGTTAGAAAACAAATTCAGATCCAATTCAGTGAAAGGAAAGATATAAACTGACCTGCTATAATGACATCAGTGAAAAGATTCAGTTGCCTGAGATAATTTCCTTGTAAACAGATGGTCTTGTCACATATTATTGATAATTTATAACATATATCAATGCAAAGGCCTTAAAAACAAATATGCAAACACATTAGTTCAGTTATGATACACTGGTATCTGGCTTTATTTCATTTCTTCCTTCTGTGGTCAAGTGACTGTTTTGACATGGAATGATGACCTAAAGCAAAGTTTTTGGGATTACGTGTGGGAAGTTTCAAGCAACCTCAGCAAGGCTGCTGTTCAGTAATATTGTCTAACTAGATCACTAGCTAGATTATACAGTAAGAATACCCACAAGAAACAACTAAGGCAAAAAAGACAACAGGTCTCCGTACACAAAATGAGTATCTGAAGTGCTTCTCACTGAATTTAAAAGTTTTAAAATCTGAGTAATCTTTGCATAGAGGAGGAGGAGGTATATGGGTCAAATAGTTTGCAACAGTTTGCTGAAGGGCAAGTTAGAGAAACATAACACCCAGCTGCAATAGAAACTATGCTTTTAAGACAGTGTGATTACCCTTCCAGAACAACCAGTTTCTTAGACATTTTGCTAAAGAAAACAAAACAAAAAACCCCAACAAACAAACAAACAAACCAACCCAGAAAAATGATTGCTTGATTTGCATTTCTTAGACTATTCTGAAGCATCTGTTGCCCGGGAAAGATAACACAAGGGATTATGCAGTTTCACCCATCTTTCATACTAACACGTCAAAAAAAGAAACAAATTTATTTTCTGAAAAGCCATACCAATCTTCCTTTTGGACTGCTGGAGAAGTCTGTTGTAGAGGTCCTAGCTGTTGGTTTAGCAGCATCTTTCAGCAAACACAATACAGCATCGGCAGACAACTCTGATAGCAAGAGCACAGTAGTAATCTATAGGAAGAAAGAAAAAAGTTTTTTGCAGATTCTGAGATTACATGCGTACCAGTTATTCCAAGTACACAGTAAAGGTTACTACACTAGGGATTCATATATTTATCAGTTAATCTGTCCCAAAGCCATGGAAGGTAATTAATGAAAAAGATAATCAGGCATGGCTTCAGGCAGTAATTTGATATTACTCTAAATCTCTGCATGAGCAAACCTGTGAACCAGAGGAAACACACACTGTACAAGGACACTTGTGTTCTGAAACGTGATCCCCTGTGGAGTTCTCAGATGAAGCACTTTTCCAGTGATTAACTCAGTACATTTGAATTTCATTATTTAATGTTTTAGGTGACTGGTTATTTGTAGTGTACAAAGAGGAAAACAAGTTTTCCATGATTAAAATCGGAGAAAAGGCAGATAATGACTAAGCCATCTCAGGTCACTTGGAGACCCATTGCTCCTTGCTGAGCCAGAAGGACATTCAGTGTATGCTCTTTTGGCTTTCTTTATGATTATACCATACTTTTCTTATACTCCAGTGGCAACAGATCCACGCTAGGATAACTAGAATTTATTTTCCATACTGGTACATCCCTTCCTATAGGGTTCATTAATACAAAGGGAGGTATTTGGGCTTATCAGAATTGGTCAATATGTGCTGAAAATGCCCTCATTACACCAACTTTTACAGTGGTACAGCAGTCTTCTACTCCAGGGCCCTGCATGCCCAGTGAAGCCAGGCAACTGAGCTCTCATTGATTTTATAAAACATGGGAGCCCTCAAAGCTGCTTTGCAGGTCCAGCAAGGAGTGTGGTTGGGACACACTTCTCCAGGACACTGGGGAGAGGCAGTGTGTTGTTTGTCCCTCTGCCGATCTCCTACTAAGCAAGAATCAACTAAGATACATTTGAGGTGTTCATCAAATTAAAAGATGTCTCCAGAGAAATCCACTGTAAATGATGTGTTCTGCCATACTTCCGGGAAAACAAAATGCCAAATATCAGCTAATAAGACTAGAAATTCACATAAGGGTTAGGTAAAAAAGTGAAATCAAATTTCAGAGCTTTACTGCACTATAAGCCTGCCTGCTAAATTCACTGGGCCCTGGATTTGGTGGGATACACTCCATCAGAATGTCATTTTACCCTCTATCAGAATGTGGTATTTTAAGCCTGTTTATGTTCTTTTAGTTCAGCAGTATTTTCATGGGCTGCCTTTCTCTTTTAGAGATCAAAGGCAAAATTCAGGCTGCACTGACAAACTCAATTCTGGATTACATTTAGATATGAAATAGTGTTTCTGTACAATGAAACTTTTTCAGCTTTCAAGCAAAATCTTTTCCTGTTCCCTGTTGGGATGAAAAACAATGTCTTTTGAGGGTTTATGAACAAAACAAAACAAAACACAACCACCAAAAACCCCACAACTCAGGAGAGACCTATGCAGTCCCAATTAAAACCTAGTGGTCAGAGCTCTCATGTGTCTGATTTGGTCTAAAGACTTGTGACTAAATTTCCCTCAGCCCAGGACACATTGTTGAATAAAGGACTACTGTAATCTCTTGTCAGCCTCTCTGTTTTTGGCAGAAATTCTGTCCTGGAGCAGAAAAGTCCTGGTAGCAGTCTAATCAAAATCAGCAAATATGTATAAAAATCGTAATGAAGGAAAAATTCAAATCAGCCTAGTCCAGCTTTATCAAGCCCCTCACCAGAAGTAAACAGACATTAATAACGTATTATGAGACACTTAAAACAAAGTAACACCACGGAAATACCACTCAAACCCAGAAAGGCATCAGCGACGTGCCTTTTTGCCACTAGTTCTCTCATTCTGGTATGCAATACCCTTGGCTTCCTAGGTTAATAAATTAACAGGTAGCAATGGTTATATTTTCAAATGTTATTTGTAAATATTTTCAGATTTTGGTGGTGAATTTTTCAAAGTGTTACGAGCTTAGCCAAGGGCTTCCGAAGTCTGGCGCTCAGCATACCTTGCGCACAAACAAACAAACAAAAAACAACTGGCCTTCTGACCTTAACTCCTGAGGAGGTCAGGACTGCAGGAACAGCTCTGCCCTCTACCCCCGCAGGCCCTGCACAGAGCCCCTACCTGAGGCTGCAGCTGCTTTTGCCACCACTGCATTGATGCAGTACAACAGAGACCTCTTTGTAGGATACTGGCAACCCAAGCAAACGAAGGCGAGGCACCTCTAGATAACAAGGACCTCGCAAGAGCCACATCTGTGTTTAATAAGGTGGGACGCAGCAATGTGTTTATATTCTGCACTGCCAATATTATTTCAGGTGACCTGGGAAACAGCCCTATAGAAGGTTGCATGCGAGTGGTCCTGGTACCTGTGTGACACCAAGAGGAAGCATATGGAAAGAGGTGCACGGCAGAGCTGTGCCAAAGCCAGCAGGTCAGGGGGCTTTCTGAGTGGAGGACGCGGCAAAATTGAGACTGCTGTGTCTTCAAGATGGGGTTTCCCTTCTGCTTTGTAAGCTGAATGCAACAGCACTGCATAGGCAGAAAGCGGAGTTCTGGAAAAGGTGTGACTGTTTTTTTGTGGTGTTTATAACCCACAAGGCAATTTCTCCCTTGCTCTCTCCCTTCCCTTCTCCCCACCTCCTTCCTTCTTCCCCCCCGCCCCCTTTATTTTTGATTGTCTTCTCTTTTTCCCTTTCTTTTTTCTTCTCTGCAGTAGATTTTCAAAGCTGTTACTTGCAGACAACTGAACTGAAGAGATACTATTACACAGTAACTACACATACAGTTTCCCCCTCGTTATGTCAACAGTGGATTGGGAAAGCTTGTTCCATCTACTTTATAGTGAGAGCTGTCATCAGCCACAAAGAATACGTGGTGACTTTTGATTAGCAAAAGATGTACTTAGGGCTTTAAAACCTTTAAGATTTTTTTACACATTAGGCGCTTTGACAGTTACTTTTAGTTCATTTTTTTTAACCTCCATTTAGACACCATATACACAAGAAGATTACTATATTTTTTGAATGAAAGTCAGCATACGAACATAGGATCTAACCCAGACCTGGAACCACCAAGGGAAACCTTTTTTAATGTTCAAGTGATGATCAGTATCACTCTATCATTCAAAGTGCAAGTAGACTAAGATAGTTGTTTAAATAGAAAATGAATTAAAAGTACTGCTGCAATTTTAATAAAGGTATTGTTTTTTAATAAAAAAGTTAAATGTCAGAGTGTAACTATTGTGATGACCGTACAGTTTCCACATTGTAAATAAAATACATGTGTTTTAGAACAAAAACTAGAACATGCTCCACATACTTCTTCATTTGTTGCTTAACATATCTGGAATATATTAAAAAGTCATATTCAGTTATAACTCAACACACACGTCATGAAATACACACTCTTTGTAGAGGACTAATGCGTAGTCGGAATAATTTTTTTCAAAGGGACACAATCGCAGTGTGCCACTGAACCCAGCACAGACACACCAAACTATGTTTGACTCCTACGCTAGATGAAAATTCCTTCCCTAAGTTCAACCTTCTTGTCTGAGTTGTCATTCCAAACATTATCCTTAAAGAGTGAAAGCTACTACCAGCACAGCTTGCTTTTTCTATTCTGTTCTGTTATGACAGCTTTACTCTACCTGAGGTTAATGACGTAAAACTGGAATGACAAAATTTCTGTAAATTAATGACAGTAAGACTTTCCCATGTTCATAGGCAGTTCATTCATACCCTTCCAAGTCAATGACAAAGATTCCATTGACTTAAACAATGACAGGCCTTTACCTATATGAAACATAGGTTTTGACCCCATCTTTAGAATGCATATATATTCTTGCAGTTAAATATTTCTCCACAAAACTTTGGAAAATAAGCCTATATAAAACCAAAGAAAAATAGCCATGTTTATCTATCTGGGACAGTTTCTTCATTTAGATGCACAAAAGGACACAAAGACTATAGGAGTTTGCTTATTCGAATAGGAAGATGTTTGGCCTCAAATTCAAATTTCAGACAACATCTGAAAGGCAGTGAGACACCCATGTGATCAATCACACCTTGTTTAGTGCATCCTGGGAACACAGATCAGCAACATGTTCCCCTTCAGATTTTACTCAGCTCCCACTGAAAAACAACAGAAGATGCCCAGGGACTTCAGTGGTGAGCTGAATTTGAACATATGATTTCTGAGATGTAGCTAAGAAATTAGTGCTTCATGTAGGGTTTGTTTCTTAAATGATTCTTTGTACTAAAATAAAATCTTGCTCCTGCTGTACATCCATTCAAGCTAAGTACACCTTCAGTGTTCTGTCCCGGGAGCCTCTTTATACTCAATCAGAATAATTCACCTACTCACTGATAAGATGCAGTAGAGAATAATTATCTAATTGTTATCAAGAAGAAAGACTAAAACCTCTACAGAATTTGAAAGTCTGGCATAAATATTTATTTGTTCCTTTCAACTGTTTTATTACTTCCTTGCTATTTAACAGCAAATTTCTTTAACAAAGGGAGCAAGTAATAAAGTACTTTCATAATAACTGCAAACTTTTAACATTAAGTGGGCAGAAACAATCCATTTTTAATAAGAGCCTGTCTTGGTAACCTTGTATTTTGACCCAAGGTGAAAGGTGAAGATTAAATCTCTTCCACCTTTCTGAATGCAGCTGCTGTGCACACAGACTTTAATTGATGTGAGACTCAGCTTTGTAACTCAAGACCACCTCCCGCCTGCAGCATTGAAAACGTGCGATTCAAGGCTCAGTTACTGCTGATAGCAGGTCCCTCTCAGCTGACGGTGTGGACAGGAGAATGAAGTCTTTGTCACTATCTAGTCTCCATCACGGTGACTTTTTTCTTCTGTCATAACTCCAGTATTCAGCTCAGGAGTATAATGGTGGCCTCTCGGCAAGAAACAATATTAAGTGAAGCAAACTGAAAAATGGACAGACAACCTACAGGTGAGTGAAGTCCTGACACTGGAGCAGAGATCCACTTGACACTCACTATGTGACGTGTGTTTGGAGTTTTGTGGGGAGAGGAGTTAGCACAGACATAGTTCTTTTTTCTTTCAATTCTCTTTTGCACCTGAGTACAAAGGTATTCTGAATCAGAAACAATTTCTTCATTTTCTTGCCAGCTACAAGTACACGTACATTCAGGAATGAAGCTGTTGACCTTGGGATCATAGGAGGTCCAATTAAGTTATTCTTTAGGATATTTGATCAGACCTTCAAGATCTAAAACCATAGCCTCGACCGCTTGAACAATATTAATACTCTGAGTACTGGCTTAGAAACTTCTATCTGAAATCAGGGACCAAACCAAGACACAATGTATAAACTGACAAAACAGGTAATATTCCTTGAGCATTTTCTAAATTTATACCCTATCTACCGACTTGCAAAAGTATCAGGAGCTAATAAAAATCTTTTTGCAATTCTAACTCAAATAAACTAGTGAAGACTTGCTAAATTGTGCTGTGCAGTCTTCTCAGAGACTTAAGATGTTGCCCTACATGCAGCTCTAGTCACAAAGCAGCATCTTTAACACATGGCAACCAAACACACATGCTGAGTTTAGATGGAGGACCAGTATGTCATATACACATTGGACTTATTACTACAAAATGAAAAGAAATGTATTTTTTGATGTATACTGGCAATAGTGAAAACTGTGCAAAAATATTCCCACAATACCACACTAACTTTTTATACACAAGACTATAAAGTTAACATGTATTATATACATATGATCTAAACAATCTGCATTTTTTGCACTGGAAAAAGAAATAACAAAAAACCCCAACGCTGAAACAAAGAACAGCATGTGCTTGAAGTCTAGTTTTCCAAGTCGTATCTTTCTAGCAGCTCTACTTATTTTAGAGAAACTTGTCTTCTATCACTTTGTGATTTTAATTCCAGCATTTGGCAAAATTCAGTTTTCTAATTGTTGGCTGAGTTCAGAGGTCTAAATCACCAAAGTGAAGACTTTCCCCACTGCCTGCCAGGGCCAGGTGATAGGAGCAGGTCACCCAACCATCTGTGTAACTAGATAGCATCACATTTAAGGGCTAGTGAAGAATAAACTATGTTTGAGTGAGGGAGACATTTCTGATGAGTCTCAAACCACTCCAGTAATCCCTAGAGACTCCAGACACTTTCGCAGAGCAGCATTACCAGGGAATCACAAAGTGCTACGGGGTTCAGTGTAGGCAGTTCAGAGAGTGGATTTTTTTTCCCATCCTGAATAGAAGATTTTAATGTGGGAATTACAGACATTTTGAGATAAATCACTCTGAAATTATGACTTATAACTCATTAGCATCTCAAAGGAGAAAAAAATAAAACTGAACTTCACACCTCTGAGAGCTAAACTCATGAGACATGAAAATGAAGATTCTTGAGGATGCTGAGCATTTGCTAAACACTGTTTGATTCAGCAACATTTTTGAGGACTCTAGGCAGTTAGTTTGGTCATTCACTTTGTTAATTCTCGCCTGTTTTTTGAACAGTGGCAAGAACCGTGTCACTGAGGAACCTAAGGACCTTGGAGCACAGTCTGTGCAACAGTGACAGAAATTGTTTGTAAAACTTAATTCCTGTGCAGCTGGTAGGTACGTATTAGCACCAGTTTACAAGCACAGCTGGAGCCTGGCTTCTCCCTGCTGGCTGCGGCTGGTTTGATGATCATAATTATGACATCAAAGTTATCACTTCATGAGAAAATATACTTTGATTTTTTTTTCACAGACTATGACACTTCATGCACTACAATTACCTCTACAGCCTCCTTAGAGCTAAGTGCCAGTCAATACCTGATTAAATACAGCCACAGCATATTTTTTTTTTCAAAAGGAAGAAAAATATCTTTCTAATGGACTCTCAGAAGAGTATCTTATATGAAACGTAACTTACTGTATGTGCTGATTCCAAACGACTTCCTACTTAAGCACCAGGTCATCTGTTAATAGAAATAATTACAGAGCATTCAAGACACCTTGAATCATATTATTATTCACAGCCTGAAATCTGCGATCCTGCTATGTTCTGTAGGGTGGGAAACTTAACATCACTAACCCAGTCCTAAGTTATCACCTCAGTCATTATTGCATTAGCTAGTCTCTGAATAAAAGGAAGGAGAAGATAAAAATAAAATAACTAGGAATAGCTCCTATTTTAATACAAACGTTAATTCAGGAAGTAAGCCAAGGATGCAGGGGCATTAATACATTACTGTGCTGAACTCAGGGTCAAAAGGCAGCCAGTTACAAAGAAAAATTATGTACATATAAGGTATAAGATAGTCCATCTGTCAAAGCAGTTTAGCATTTAAAGCTGTAGCCCTCTACAGTGCTGATTTTGTGGCACAAGCTACCTTTATTTAGATCAAAAACTTATTTTCCCTTCTCTTTTTGTGGAGATGTAATATGCTACAGGACAGGATTCAGCTGACAAGACCTAAGTAATTGTGGTGTGTAAAATCAGAAAGAATCAACTCACTCTTTCCTCTCCTATTCCTCACACTGAAAGGGTCAGCCTCTTGTTTATGTTTTAATTCACCATAGGGTATCAATTTTAGGGAGGAAAAAAATATTGAGAAAAAAAATCAACTCCTCAGCTTTTTACCACAAAAATGTTGAACGAAATGAGAGGCTGGGGGTGTTTTTATAATTCTAATTGTACTAACTGCAGTAAATTAAGCTTCACCTTCAATTGCTATGGACTTGCTCAATTCCATTTCCCTTGATAAGGATCCAGCAAGGTCTACCGTCAGTTTGTATATTTGCACTATATGTTGCTCAAGAGCCAAATCCCATACGACCTAAATATGACTTTCTTATATACAGCCCATGTCTGTTTATTTGGTTGAAAACACTTGAATTTTTCTTGCAGCATAGATTATTTCAAGCAATCCACATCACCTCTGAATACGAAGAGCTAAGGCTGAACCAAAACCAAGGCAGCAGTTTTGAAAACGTTAGTCTTGTCCTCTACAGACTTTTGATCTCTTCTCTGAAAATGAGAATAAGTTTGCTTAATTGCCTGTACGCAAGAAGGAAAAGCACTACTGGCTGCTGTACTCTTAAACAGCTTATGACGCTCACCAGGAGCATTTCTCAGAACAGCAGGCCATACCACCGCCTCGTCATGTCCATTGGACTCAGCTTACAGACCACAGAATGCAATCATACATGCTACATTCGCAAGAGAAAGAACAGGAGATACTGAGAAAAGAGGTAGAGTGCCATCTACTCAGTTACTTCACTATACTAGCTAGTCCAGTCAGTGTTGTAGGCCTCATAGAAGAAAAGACTTCTCCCTTTAGACTTGAGCAATAAACAGGGCGATAAAGACATTTCAGACAGAGACTTCAAACAAGGTGACATGAAGGCAAGTTTGGAAGAAGTTGCCAAGGGGAAGGTTAATTATGCAGCTTAGGGAGTTGTTACTGGGTTTGATCAGCTAGAAGTAGAATTTGACGTCCTTCCAACTCATTAAACAATGTCTTCCAAGGAGGCCTAATTGAATGAGATTTGAGATTAGTATTGAAGGATCTTCTACTGGACCTTACTGCCTCTCAGATCCTACTAGGGGTCAAAAGGACTCAAAGGAAGACAATTGCAATTAAGAATACTTACTAATAATCAGAATAGCACCAGCAGACCATGAGGCTTGAGTGAGATTCACAGGTACTTAAGACAGAAAAACGTAAATTTTACTTTATTTTGCACATTCAAAGTTACTTGTAAGGCAGATAAAAACAATCACATACCCTCTTTCCCAGGAACAAACAATCATCAGTGAAAAAAAAAGACTAAATGTAAAGACCAGATGTTGTTCATAAATGTGGCTGTGTATGAAATAAAATCCTTCTTAACCCTGAGATGAAACATGTGTGATACAGAATATGGAAACTTCCAGCCAAGAAAGCATTAGTAAATTTCTGTATATCGAATTAGTTTGGCTACATAATTATTTACTATGCAATACAGTGTGAACTAAACTCTCTCTATTCATCTCATAGTCCCAAGTCCCTAGTTTAATTTAAATGCTTGTCTCTCAGTAGGAGTTGTCTGTTTAAAGTAGTTTTGAGGGCCTGGGCTACAGCTCTCAGCTCTTCATTGACTTAAAAAATGTGGTGTTGCTGCTTTATGCAGAAAGGGACTTTGACCCAAACCAGCATCATTGTAAGAGGATTAGAAAAATTCCATTCTTTTAATGACTGCTTAGATGTTTGCTCTCCTTTACTTAATATTCTTTGTCTGTTATTCTTAATTATCAGCATCAATGCTTTAAACCAATGTTGTAAGTAATCTGTCATTTTATCCAAGGTTTTGTTGAATGGTTCTTTTGAAATGATCTGATTATTGATTTCTTTAGGAGACCATTCAGCTAAATTCCCATGCTTGCCCCTACAACGGCATCTCTGCTGCTTCTAGGGAGTTCCACTAAGACCCATGGTGCCAAGTTTACCTTAGCGCTGGCCCAGGCAAATCAGGAGCTTCACTGGAGGAGGAAGATGTACTAAGACTGCCAGAAATGACTAACAAAAAGCCCACTTCTAATGTCATTAACATTATCTAGCAATCTTTGCTGCAACTGCTTTGTTCCAAACACTAGTATTTTCAAAGCTCCTTAAAAATCCTGGCTGAGGACTAAATTTCACTCCACTAATACAGTCCTGTGTTACAGGATAGTGTGTGATAACAGGCCTTTTAAAACAGCAAAGATGTGTTTTGTAATTTAGAAAATTACTGTGAGGAACCATTTGTCAGTTTAATGAAAATCTGAAACTACAGGTTTACATAATAGAATTAATTGTAATGGCTCTGCTGGAATGATTTCTTTCAGATGGGTTATTTGAAGGATTGAAAGAGGGATTTCACAGCTGAAAGAAAGAAAGGATTTATGTTAAGACCCATGTAAGCAAAACATGTTTAAATTTCATAATACAGTGCCTCAGACTCTGTGGGACTATTGTTTTTGCATGTCTTAAGATGCAGGAGATACTTCTATTCACAAGTCCTTTCAAGAATATCTTGAAAGCATTTGGTGCTCTCCTAATGCAGGTGTTCATCACCCACAGATGGCAGAGGAGAGAGCGCATTTACTTATTAAAATTGACCTTGTAGGTTACAAAGAGTAACATGGGGCTGTATAACATCCTGGCCAAGATGGAGTTACAGAGTAAACAGAAAACCTATTTCTAGCATGGAGGAAAGATTCAGGCCTCAAACAGGTGAGATGGATGCAAAAATTATAGAAGATCATGTAGCTCAGAGTGACAACATGGTCACCCAGGAAGGTGCAGGGAATCATCAGCCTCAATTCAAAACATTGTTTCACAATGGCAGTGATGATGTTACGGAAGAAAATAAAGTCTTGATAATCCCATGTGCAAGTTTGGTGTTGAGGTCCTGAAACAACATCATTATTAGCAGTATCTTACACTCTTAATTGCTCAACATTAACCTGAGCACATTGTGTACAATATGTGTGCGTGAGGGGCATGTACAACATTTTGGGTTGGGGCTCCCCCTACCAACATGATCCTTCCCTTTCAGCCCTTCGAATGGAAGGTCATTTCCATTCCTCATTTCATTTATTTCTCTGCAGTTGGAATGAATTTGTCAGCTGGTAGGTGAGGTACAGAAATATTTTGTATTCTGACAATTCCACCTTTGCAGCCATCCCAGTATGTCCCAGCACCAGGGCCGTACTAACATCAGGCCGCAGAAAGTGTTTCAGCTAAACGTTACTATGAAGGAGGTAAAAACGGGAGCTGGATTCCATATGGCTTCTGCTCTCGCCGGTGAGTTCTTGGCCGGTAAGCTGTGCCCACGACTGGAGAGCGGCACTTAACAGACAGGAACAAATTACACGGCCACAGATGCAACAGCACATCTGATGCACTGAGAAAAGGAGCAGGTGGGACGAAGGTCCCAAAGCTCTGACCAAAACTGCAACAAATAAACAGCAACAGTAGGTCGAGTGACATGTGTAAAGGGCGAGAGGCAGCAGAGTTTGACATCTTTGCCATAAGGGCTAGCTGGGCCGACTGACAGCTCATCTCCTTCCTTCTCACAGCTGCAGTTACCATATTGTACCCATTCTTTCCCTAAAATTCTGCTGAGTATTCAATATGCAAACGCTGCCATTTGAAATCATGGCAAGAAGTGTTTTTTAGTTCATGGACTATGTAGGGTATTTAAACACAAATTCTGATATTGTTATGGGACTAATTCCTCTATCTCACATAGATTTTTATTCAACTATGCAAATATATTGTCCAGGATGTGCAAGTGTTGCTCGATGTCCTACTGTAATGCAAGAGCCAATATGTAAAGTAAGGTGTTTACTTGCCTTCTGTTACTTAAACTATAACCTTTTTTTTGGCGGGGGGGAAGAGGGGTGAACAAACAAACACCAAAAAAACCCAAAAGAGGTTAAACCACATTTCTCAACTAGAAGCCTGAAGTGTTATTATGGTCGTAGCAAGACTACAACTATAAGAAATGTAGGCATCTCCACTGTATCATTTTAAATGAAAACACAATTATCATTATCTTCTGGTAGCTAGGTAGATAATTATGCATTGCATTTGTGCCACTTGTAATTCTACACAATTTGTTCCAAATCTGTTATTTGACAAGTGTAGGAAAGCACAACCAGTGGCTGGTATTTAAGGGAGTGTCTTGGGAACTGCCATAAGGTAAATAGATATTAGTGAATCCCGAGCCCCAAAGGCCAAGCTACAGAAGCCACACAGTGTTAAATCCAACGTACTTGCCAACCTGCGAGCCACCTGCAGCTTCCTCTCACTGAAGCAAATAGAAGCGCTCAGCAAACCTTGGCTGCATATAAAGTATATTTATGTCCAACCTGTTTTCCCAGAAGAGTACAAAAATACTGATTTGAAGAAGCATAACAGTAAAGCAATAATAGGAAGGCATTATCCTCCTCAGCACGGTTCTGCAGCTAGGGAGTGCATTTTTGGTTCAGCTGCCTTCTATAGGAAAAAAGGTTGCCTCTTAGATTACAATTTACCCTGTATTACTTTGTTTATAACGTTTCTCCACCTTCCATGCCACCCAGAGTGAAAGAGAGTTCATGACACTTTTGATGTGTATTTTACAAAGAGTGCATTTTAAATAAGCCGAGGAGGTTAACTCAAGATCCTTTAATCCCAGCATATATCTTTGTTAAGGAAACACAGACCCAGCTATTGAAAACCCCAGCTAGAAAGCAGGCTTGAGTAAATCCCTCACCCTGAAAAAGCCCTCTCAGACCGAATTCAGTGATGCACGCTCAGATTCTTTCTGCAAAGAAATAAACTCTTCCTTATTTTGTTGTGATACGATGTTTTTTTTTCATTTTGTTAAAGGGCATCAACATTTGTGCATGTAAGTTAGGTGCTGCCCCTAGGTTGATGCTGACCCCAAGCCCTGCAAAAACAACCAACCCATTTTGGTTACAAATGACCTCTGTTACCTTCACTGACAGTTAAATATATATATCTTCCATTCACAAAGTGAAAATGACTGGGCTAATGACCTGCCTGGCACTGTTGTATCTCTGCCTGAAGAAGGAGGTTTAGAGACACCAAACAGTCTAGTCCGGTCAAAATGCTCCCTCAGAAATCTCAGGATTTTCTTCTCCTACATTTGCCTCTGTTTTGGAGCCATCAGTCCCAGGGAAGAGCATGGTATAACTACAGAGCAAGCTGAAATGTTTTTTGAGTCTCCAATTTAGTTACTCTGCAACATTTCATTTTTTTTGTAGAGCAAGGTGCCATCAAGACTGAAACAGGCAGCAGAATATGCATGTGGATAAACACCTGTTTATACAGAGGGTCATGTAAACTTACATTTAGCTCTGAAAAAGAGAAGTGTTTTCTCTGGTTGCCAGAAAACAAAAGCAAATTAGACTGGGGGGAGTGGAGAAGAGAGACTTCTTTTTTGTTATTTAAACTAAAAACTAAACAATTTCAACAAAAATATCAGCTTACTAATAGAAATGTTTGTTTTCCATAAGAAGATACAAACCCGGTTTTACTATCCTTGATTTGTGATTTTTTTTTTTCCCCTCACATGGGCTTGCTTATTTTTCTCTGAACTATAGTGAAAAGACTTGTCAGTTCAAGTAAATATGTCACAACCCAAAACTGAATCTAGTGATCCAGCACAACCAAACTAACGTCTCATAAAAAAGTCACTCATTCTTTATTAAAAAGACCATTTTTTAAGTGATGGCATTTATTTCATGTTCTTTTATCTCAACCTGAAAAATCTAACAGTGGAAAAAGAGGTAAATGTCTTAAATCTTCAGCAGTATATAAAATATTATAAAGTAGCTGGTAGAGGAATTTATCAACTTTTTAAACACTTTCGGAAAATGAGTTAGGCTAAAGTAACTGCAGTCACTACAGGCTAAAAAAACTGAATGCCTAGAAATATTTGCATGCCCATAGGTGAGTCCTTATCCTCTGTTCTGACTTTGGTAATTTTCCCCACAGCAAATTACAAGCTGTCAAGATAAGAGAATAAATTTTCAAGACAGCTTTTTATGAATTGCTGGTTCAATCTTTAATTAAAGTGGTTTAATAATCTGATTTATATTTTACTGGAAATTAGCTTGCTCTTTTTATATTTTGTTTGTCCTAAGAAGTGTCATTGGTTTGCTGTGAATTCTTTTCTGTATCAGGACACAATTTCCAATGAGTTTTCCTTTCCAGTAACTTTGCATTATCATTATTTCATGGTTTTCCAGAACTGATAGAAGTGTTTACAGTAAAGAAATACTACCCACTTGAAGTTGTTTATTTCTGTCTGGAAGTTGCGTGCCTCCTCATGTTACACAGAAGCCCTAAGATGAGCAAGAGCCAGGCTCCTTGCAGAGCCAGGAAACACAGGAGAAGCTCAGGGTGATGATTCTCGGCCCGTTGCCCTCCTGCCAGGTGTACGGCGGGCAAAAGGGGCGATAACTTTCTCAAGGTTGCAGATTACTTGCTGCCGCTTGCCAGAAGCATTTACCGATGGCATCACAGTTCCTCCTATAAACTGAATAAACCTGCCTGCAGCACAACTTACAAGAAAGGTTCACATGTACCAAGCACCAGAAACACACAGCAGAGGACTGCAGTTCCAAAATGCAGAAAATACAACAACAGGGACCCCAAAAGCCTCAGCTAAAACGGTGTCTTGCATTGCTCCCACCTCAGTCCCTGCACAGCCCATGGCAGAACACACCCTCGGGGGAAAACCAAGTAAAAACAAACAAACAAAAGCCCTAGGAAGCCTTATTTAGAGAGCTGCTCTTCCCTGCTGCCCCCAAACCAGTTTTAGGAGCAGAGCACAGTGATGAAGCTAAGTTTGTGGGTTTTGGGACCCACATCTGATGCAGCTGGAGGACCCCTTGGCTAAGATGTATGCAGGAGAGCTCCAGCAAGGATAGGCAGCAGAGGCAGGGGACAGAGTACATCGTTTTGACACTACCATGATTTTTGACAGCCATTTCTACCCAACTGGACTGACTTTCCTCTGATACAGCACAACTGGAGAAACGGCTTTCTAAGATGCTGGGATTGCTTAAAAAGACCAAAACAAAAAAGAAAGTATCTGCGTTTCTTGCCATAGCACCTTAGTCTTTTCTGCATTTGCAAATCTGCGTTTGCAGTCATGCCACAGCCTAGGCTCCAGATGCCTCTGGTGTGCTGACCTGTTTCAGGTCACATAGGTCCTATGTTCATAGGACAGCACTGTGCATAAGTCACTCAGCAACTGAGGAAATCTTGCTAGAAATGGGCCTTTGCAACGTCTGACCAGAGCCACTCATCACCTGAATCACTGGATCAAACGTATATCCCATATCCAATGACAAAGAAACACCCCCAGATTTTTGATAATACTTGTGGTTCAATAAGTCTCCTGTAGTAGAAAATGAAGATTCCCAAAAGTCAAATACCCAAGATTAAACCCCTAGTTTTCAAGAGAACACTTACCAGGAGCATTTGCTTTGCTTCATACTAGTGTGCCTCCACTTTCAACTGGAGGTCTGTGTGTGGCCTTTTTCTAAGCTCTGCCTTTAGAGATGCAAGCAGAGTTTTAAATATTTGTTAGTTAATGGTCCCCACTGTCCTTTTAAAATAAAAATACACATATCCTCTGTGGAAAAATGACGAATGTTTGCATCAATGATTTTCCTCCCCCACTCCTCTGCCTCTTCCAGTCCTTCAAGGAATATTGTCTAAATACTCTCCAAGGATTTTCCCTGCGCCTAGGATGCATATGAATCTCCTATTAGTGTCAGTGAGAGTTATGTCTGCATATTGCAAGCAGAATAAATACCTAAATAATTCATTAGAACCTACATAAGTGTGCTTTCCTTGGTGAACAGTTACTGTCAACATTCATGGAAAGGTCCATTTCTAAATATTTTTAGAAACTAACCAACTGTTTCAGTTATTTAGAGTCTGCTTACAATGCAAGTGATTTAAACCAGAGAAATGTGGGCAGCACTGATTCCCAAAGATTTTCTACAGCAGCATCAGTCACTGATGCTGACACAGGAAAAGTACGGGAAAAAGGCAACCAATGGGGCTACATTTTGACTTGACTTAATTCATTAATATTTGAAAACGAGTAAGACTGGTTTGCCCCAGGGATTGGTAATAGGATACAAGCCTTTCACCTCTAGGTCAGCAGTTCAAAGACAACTTTGGTCAGTACTGACTGAAAGTCATTACTATCTACCTGAACACTCTTCAAGAGTATATGTAAAATAAGTTGGTGGTCTCCGTTTATTTCCTAATGGCTAAGGCCCTGATTCAGCAAAGCTCTTAAGCATGCTCTTAATGAGAAGCAGATGTTTAAATCCTTTTGAATTTGAACATCTGATTACAGTTAAGCACGTTCTTAACAGCCTCACCAGCATGGGCAGGCTGGAGCACACACTTAGGAAGCTTTCCTAATGAAGAGCCTCAGTGCGCTGGCTCGTCAGTTGATTGTGAACACACAAACAGAGGGAACAAGGGAGTGAGCCCATTTCCCCATCCTCCAAATATAATAATACTACCCACACGCTGGCACTGTGTGCTAATGATGGCACAGGCATAAGAATGAGACTATCAGCTGTAGAAGACTTCCCTTTTTCATTCACACACATTTGTGAGACAAGGTGGGGAGAAAATGTTTGAACTGCTGTTATAAAGCAGAATATAAGGCCACAGAACTGTATTGCCTGTCTTGCTCACCAGCCCAGCAGCTTTCACGATCATGGAATTGGCTTTAAGAAGGAGTGGAATAGAAATGTGGCATTTGCACAGCCTCCCTGGTCTGTGTTTATACGTGTGCTGTGCTAAAAATGTGTGAATATATGAATCTAGTCCAGAAGAGCAGGAGCTTCATAGCCCAACCATATTCAGTATTTATCTATAGGTGAAGCTCATTTCTTAAAAGGCAGTTGAAGGAGAAGGGGAGAAGATATTTGGGAATTCAATGTTTTGAGTTCTTATTTGTACTTGGAAGTCTTTAGGAATGGCACAGAGGTTAGAAGTTTTTAAACGCTGCTATTGAAGCAGTCATCTCTCCTGCTAGATTAAGTACCTTCTAAGATTACCAGTGGATCAGATTTTGTTTTGCTTCTTTTAAAGAGAATTGTATTCTGGGACTTTTCCACAGTGCCCCTGCTTATTGTCTGCATGATCAAGGTCAACTGCTGTGAAACTAAAGCTAGTGTTTCAAACCACAGCAGGCTGAGAAAACCACCATTTTAATAGCAGGACTGTGATGTTAGTAAGGCAAGTAGAATTTCATCAGTTACGAGTGCTACTCCCCGTCCCTAAAGACCTCCAAAATAGTGTTAGTTGTACAACCCAGTAAGTCCTCTCACAAAGAAGTGACGGTCCCAGTTTTGCCAAGCTTCAGTCGAAATCAGTTGACTGAATTACATCATGGAGCTGAGATCAACATCTAGTGCAGCATTTGGTAAATTTTCTGGCAGGTTTTTGCTTGAATAACAAAGAGATAGCCAGTAATCACATTGGTTTGTAATGAAATGATCACACCCAATTTCCTGCAGCTTAAGCAACAGTTTTCCAAGTACCTAATCTCAGAAGATTTCTATCTCACAGAATTTTGGTTAAGGTTCTGATAAACATCCTTCAGTAAAATGAATGAAACCACTGACCTCTATTAAATTTACCCACTGCTCGTGGAAAATCAACCTAAAAAGTCATCATTAAACAAATATTTGCCATGACTCCTCAGCCTGCAGGAATTCTCAGAAAACACTTCCTGAAGCATGAGTGCTCACTCTTCTTCTGGAACAATCAAAAAAGGCTATTCTAGAAACTCTTTTGTCAGTTGGTAACAAGATGCTCCATGCTGATTCCAGTATTGGGACTCTTTAGTGCTTTTTTAAGGTTCTCCAAGACAAGCCTTGAGCTCCTGTGTTTCAAATGCATGCACAGAATTTATCCACTTTTTTCTTTAATCACAAGGTACCTAGAGTTTTGATTATGATGACTATATTGTTATAAAAATATGGTAATTTCAAACTCTGATTTCAAAACAATCTAGATTTTAATTTTTTTTTTAATTGTTTAAATTTAATAGTTTTTTAAAATTGTCTCAAATTCATAAGCTTTTTTTTTTTCCAGCTTGTGATTAACCACTGACCCTCATAAAAGACTAACACAGCATTTAAGTAGAATGCAAAGAGACGTCTGACATGCTGGCTGAACTGGGAAACTAATCACTATTCAGCCAAGTGATGCAATGGCTTTCCTTACATTTTGCACAGTTCTGTGATGTTTACTAGGAGAGATCCATAACTTTACAAAAAGAGTCCCTATTTATCTGGGATACCATTGCCGTGGTCCAGGGCCAGAGCTCTGCTTCTGCTCCTTTATTCTGGGAACTGTTTTTACTAGTCACAGTAGCCACAGGAAATTACAAGTACCGCTAAGACATGCTGATGATAAAGAAAGGTTTGAAGCTGCCTTTCCTTTCCCTCCCCCATTTATGGAAGACCTTATCTACTATGACAGTAACGGCTAGGAGAACCAGCTTAATTACGGTTCTTTAGTATACATTTGACTTTTCAGCAAAGAAGATGTCCCGGTTCATTATTTAGAATGCTGCAAATATAACTCAAAATAGAAAAGAAAGCATAACAATAGGTACTCCATAAAAATAACACCTGCTTTTCATTTTCCTGTAGTGTTTAAATGAAGCCAATTAAATAACCTAATTGAGGACAAAAGTTTAAATCCAGGTTAGAAATCAGAGCCATGTTACACTGCCTCAGACTGACAAGCAGGGTAAATGCATGTTAAATTCAATTTAATTTTTGATGGTTCTTAACTAAGTTTAAGAACTTGAATGGAAAGTATGCTATTACCTGTTACAGTCCCACAACAGAATTTCTAGCGTCTCATTGCAAGTGTATCATACTGAGATGTTTTTATTACTTGTAATAGCTGAACCACCCCTTTGACTAGAGATTTACTGGATACAGTCTTCTACTTGAAGGTCTGTGTGGCACAGTGTAGTGCTGCAAAAGACACCCAAGCAGACTGGGAGAGGCTATGCCGAGAAATAGTACGCACTAACTGGACTCACTAACAGACAAGCAGCCTCTGGCCTGCAAGTGGGCTTCCCACAAAGAGGCTTGGTTTATCTACACAGCCCTGCATCCTGCCATGTAGGCAGCCTTCAGCGAGATGCAGGTAAGATCCTTGCCTCAGGGAACACCAGCATCCTTAAACATGCACGATTGCCTAACAATGCCAAAACACCCCTGCATTCTGAGCTTTAAAAATTTGAGTAAACAAGACAGATAATGACAGATAATGCACACAGGCACAAAGAGGCTAAAGAGCGAAGAAGCCACACTCCCAAGTCCAAGCCAGTACATGGCCCACCAGAGCGACGAAGCTCTGTTGTTATTTCCTCTGAATTATATCCAGCCCCTGTCCCAAAAGGAGGCACAGAAAAAGTTCGTATGCAGGAACCTCCTTAGGTTGTGGAGCAACACTGGGGCTCCTCTGCAGCTGCTCACAGCGCTTCTCAAACTGCAGCAACGCCTCCACAGCCAACAATGAATTAACACAGCAATTAGACCACTTGCTCCCCCAGCAGCTTGTCCCCACAAGCAACGAGTGGTCCCGCAGTCCCCACCGCCCTGGGCTTCGTAGCGTGGCAGGGGCAGACATGAAGGCAGCTCAAGCCCTGCAGAGACGATGCTGATGCCGGATCCTCCGCAAGGGAGGAGAAAGGTGCAGACTGAAGCACAACACTGTGGATTTGTGCAAACCCCACAGAAGCCTCTTGCAAAACGCAGCTTGCTACACAATTCTCAGGGGCTGAATGCCACACAGTGGGAATGTTACAGGTTTATGAGCTAATCCTTTGCTGTTCGGTGATGTGGTTTCATGTTCTCCACGTTTTCCTTTCTGCTAAGTGAGGGTGGGGGAGAGAAAAACTGCTTTTACTTCAGAGGTGCATTTTTCATGTTTATGAATGGACCCCCCAAGCTGGCAAATTTCCAACTAAAAAATTCATGTACATCAGTAGCAGTTCTCCCCCTTCCTCATAAAATCTGGACCATTTTCAAACTTATAATGAAATGTGTAAAAGATTTAAATGTGAGCAGTTTTGCTTTTCATTAGGAATGTCTTCCATGACATTAGCTGGGAATTACACAGGCCTGTGTGTTTTTCTTGGAAAGCCAAAGTTCATTTACTATGAAACTCTGAACACAACACCTGTACGCCCTCCCACCTCACTCCTTTCCTTTGGCTTCCTCCAAAAGTCTCCAGACCCCAAATCCTTATGTTGGAGGTTTTCAGCAGGGTTTCTGGGACCTGCTTAAAGAGGGACTCCCCTTGTGAGGAAATCTTTTGGGGATCTATGGAAGGTTGGCTGGCACGCAGGGACTCCAGCCCAGGTGTTAAAAAAAAACCCATGCAGCCAATGTTGGAAGGACAGAATTGTTCTCTGGTAAGAGCTCATTTTGTTAAGCAGGAGGACATTTAAGAAAAAGATATTCTCTATGAAAGTTTTCTATTTGAATAGTTAAGGACTTGCAACCAACAATATTTTACAAACAGGCATTTGTAACTTAAGCTGACAGCCAGTGTTTGGAAAGAAATTTCTCTTTCATCTGTTTCTGCCAGTCTTTCAAGTTATATCTGCAAACAGAGCAGGGGGAAAACATTTATTTCTAAAGGTTTTATTTCAAAGTTTTTGCCTTCCTGCTGCCTGTTGGATCACCTTGACTAATAGAACAGATTGGATGCACAATGACTATCAGTACTGAGAGTCAGTCACCTACCATACGTGCCCATAAACCTGAATTTTTCTGTCATTTTAGTGTAATGGCAAAGAATGGTAACTCCATTAAAGAAAAGGAATGAAACGCTAAAAAAAAAAAAGAAACCCACCCTGTGAAAACACAGCATTAGGTTTCATTCTTTAGGTTCTCAGAAATCAACAACAACTTACTTGGATACATTAACAAATTCAAAGAATCACGCCAGGCTCACTTTGTGTTTAACATTATCAGATATCTCTACATAGACCAACTCTAGGGCTGGAATCAGCTCCAGGGATACAAGAAGGTATGATTACGCAAAATTTCAAATTCAACTTTGAAGATTCAATAGGGATCTGATCCAAAGCCTATTGAAGTAAATGGAAAAAAAAAAAAGTCTTATAATCTTAATTTAGACCTATTCAGTTTGGATACAGTTCAGAGAAGTACTTCGTACTTGGCAGCTGATCTAAACTAAACACATTAACCTATCATTAGAAAAAAAAGGTGCCAAAATAGATCTATATAAGGATAAATCTATGAAGTATTGTTTCATGGTCTGTCTAGCGATTCCAGGATTCCAACACCTTAGCAGAGGGGTCAAAGAAACTTTTGGTCAATTTATTCATGCTGAGCTTTTACAGTAGCAATTAAAATCTGAATAAAGATCTGATCATGCTCTTTTTTTTTTTTTCAGTTATCGCCACAGATAAATGTAAGTCTGCAAATAAATAATCACTTTTGTGAAACTAGTGAGGTTACACACAGTGCTGCTGCCAACACTATTTTTTCTTTAATTGCTATTCCATGACATTTTTCATCTGTTTGTAAAGAAACAAAGACTTTATCACATTAATGAGATAAAAGTCCATTAACTCATTTGAAGCTTACTTGAATATTTGTATTTTAATTGCAAAATATAACAGAAAAATGACTCTTAAACCATAGCACAGTATTAATTGCTAATTAGTTTACCATTATGGCTGGAATGCCTTCTAGTATTCTAAATCAGTTTTAATCCATATAAACAGCCAAGGAATGCTCTATCTCAAAACATGTAATTATGGGGGATTATATTACACCTCCAGCATTTTGGCAAAAGCTTGAAAAGGCAAAAGATAAAAAGTAATACCAGTCTTCTTATGATTTCATACATCACAAAAAAAAAAAAAGAGGCTCATTATCACTAAAGCACACTCACTGTTTAGTGTTGTTTTTTTTTTTTTTTCTTTTTTTAGATTCAGATATACAGGCTTTATGTCACACAAATTTTTTCCTTCTGCATTCTCCTTTGCTCATGTCACTCCTAAAATGGAGAATTTAGCAGAGCTGGTATTTATTCTCAACATTACCAAGACAATTCTTGTACATCACTACCATACATACTATTCTTATTTTAAATAAGTTTACAGTTAAAAAGAAAACCCAAACAAACCAACAACATAGAATTTTGTTGTTGCCAAGACTTAAGTGGTTGTTATGTGCATTGTTTCCTGGCTAAATGACAGCAGATTTAAGTACTAATCATGTTTACAAGTGCCACAGTCCTTTTAGACCAAGCTCAATTTAAACTGAAGAAGCTAGCTCATGGGCGTTCACCTTCTTTTTGAAGAGAAACAACTGTCTGAAGCATTTATTGTAAGGGATCTCAGCCACAAAGGTATAAACAAGCAGGAGACCAACTTCATTTTCCTTTCTAGGAGAGTTTACTGCCTTGAGACAGATAGATCTCCTCAAATATCCAAGATTTTTGGGCCCTGGGCAATTCTTTACCTTCCACTGGGCTTTTTTCAGCGAGGGCAAGTGGCCACATTGAGGATCCTGAGGGAGAAGAGTGAGACAGGACACTGAGACTGGCCACTGGGGGAGAAGAGAAAGGAGAGCTTAGAGCTTCCCGTCCCTTCTGTCCTACAGCCATTCAACCCGTTCCTTTGTTTTAAGATTAGTAAGGGTGCGATTTTCCTTCAGTTCAAGCCCTGGGTTTGCCTAAGCAGTTAATCCACAAGTTAATGACCCTGCTGACAGACCATCCCAGCAGCTCCTTCGTTGCTCTGGTGCCTTGTCTAGCTCCCCACTGCACCCCCTAGAATTCAGTGCCTTTATACACATCTCTCCTGCACACCCAGACCTAGGTGGCCTTTCAACACCTCCCACTGGCTCAGGCATCACGTTATTTCTTTACGTCTCCTATGCCTTCAGCAAACAACCAGAGCTGTTCTTGCTCTTAACAAAAAAGCAACAACTCTCTTTTTGAAGAGGCGCAGGCTTAGCCCACATCCATCCCAACGGGCTCTGCTGTCCTCCTAGTGGTTATCAGATCTCCTGCAGACCCATAGGACCATCCACTCACTGCCTGGCTGTCTTTGGACCTTCTTGAAATTAAGTTATAAACTTAATTGCCCTTCTCCCCAGTCAACCCTCAGGATTCCCATTCACTCTAGCAACGAAAGACTCAGTTTTCAGCATCCACAGCTGGATCAAGGCTTTTCAAGAGGCCCCTCTTTCCAAACTCTTAGAAGGGGTGCACTTGACAACATACTTCAATATTTTGCGATAAATGGAGACAGTAATATTTTCCTACAACTTGACCAGTGAATGAGCTGAGCTCTTCTGAATCTTAGGCCCTGTTCTCTCCTTTTCACTTTAACAAAAGCCATGGAAGAAGTCCCAGACTGGTGGCTTGAAATACACATTTCTGGTGGAGATTTTTTAAATCCAAGTCTTTTGCACTTTGGCAACGCATTGTCATTTTCACTTAATTTTCCTGACAACCTACAAATAAAGCCAAAAGTCTGTTTAGCAGAAGTGAATTAAAGTGCACCTTTCTCATCTGAAGAAATGACATCTGCTGTTCTAAAGATAACCAGTTATTTCTCATGGAAACAAGATATTACATATCCAAATCTTGCTTGTTGTCATGAAAACCTGGAAAAACAACGAGCCGACTTATTTGGAAAAAAAGTTTGGTTTTGAAGAGCATGCTTTAAGAAATGTAAGAACCTGCCCTCTCTGCTCTACTTGTTAAAGTTTTGATTTTGAATCTTTAAGTAATTCCAGTGTTAAACATGATGCATTTGATTCCAAGTTTAAGAAACTTCTTTTATTCTGTGAGTCATTCAACTTCTCTCTTGAAAGGAGCTTCACTGATTTCAAATTTTTCTGTTTCATAAACAGACTCATCTGTTGAAAATCATCATCTTACAAATGGGTAATGCAAGGACTACCTGCCAGCTGACTCATATCCCAAGATAAAAATTAAAATGGTTTAGGTGATTTTTTTTTTTTTAAATCCATTAAGTTAAAGTAGAGAAAAACCCTTACAATCCACATCAGTGGAGATTTAGTGCAAGTCTGTGAATTTAGTTGGAAAGTATTTTTTTAAGCATTTGACAGATTAAATTTCTCAATATCAACAAACCTTTCATGTCACTTAAGTCCTGGAAATAGGGTTTATTTGTCTTATGGACGAATAAAGCTCTCTCCCAAGCACTGGATTTCGTTCTTTGTCAAACTGGTGTTTTATGCCATACTGAGTGGATAACAAAGCATGCATTTAATACATAAAAATCAGAGTCATGAGACACTGAAAGTTAATTATAATGTAGCAGAGTTTAAGGGTCAGGATTAGCAGGCTAGGATTACTTGTCAATAGCAGTAAAAAGAACAGGGAAGAAGAGGTCCGTCATAGTAAGGTAATAAAAGAGGGCATTAAAAGGATGACCGTGGAAACTATGCTTCCTCTGCTATTGGTTGTATTTTGGGTTTTGTTTTGTTTTGTTTTACTTTTTAATGAAAAATCTGAGTCTGAAAATCAGTCCTGGGTATCTAAAATCAGAGAAAGTTATTTTATTTTTCAACTTCAAATTTTGTGTTCTTTAACTTTGTATAATTTTCCTTTTCTGGCATTGATGAAGCACACTTTCCCTCTCATATTAGTTCCATTCCAAATTTGTGCTATGAAAGGAAAAACTTTACAGAAAGAGCATAGTGCATTGACTGTCTCTATAAATACAAATAAAAAAAAAAATGGAACAAGCTGAGTAGCACTTGGGACTAGATATAAACTAAATACATCTTACAAAAAACCCAGATTGTACCAACTAGAGCCTGAAGTGGCATGTCATTTTCAGATACATCCCACTTCCATGCTGCCTTAGTGGCATTTATCATACAAATTGCTAAAACTTAGATATCGCCAGCAAAGAAAAAAATTCAGCAGAAAGGCATTTGTCTTGGCTTATCCAGAAACCTTCAGCTGTTCGTATTCTATGGGTAGAGCTATTTAACATGGGCCTGCTCCTCAAGATCGTGTTCAGTCCTATATTCCCTTCCTACTCTGGAAAACTTTCTAGTTGAATTCAATGGATACTTTTGCTGAATTTTAAGTTTAACTGAGAGCCAGTGCTGAAAGCTCTTCTGCACATTACTGTTAGTCATCAACCTCCTTAAAGTCAATGAGACTATTTACTTGAATTGTCTCAAATTTTCCTTGTAACCTTGAACAAAGTTTTTGACCATGAGGTCAAGCGTCTTTGATAATTCATCAAAGAGAGAAAATACTACTCAGAAACCTTCAAAGACAATTAAAAATTCTAAAAAAACCCAAACCAAACCAAACAAACCAAATTCTCCTCCATCTCCAAAACAAATAAAGGAAATGTAACTGGCTATGTGCCAGCTACTTAAAATAACTGTCATGGTATGCTTGAGATACACAAGACCAATGACATTTAAAAACTAAACCTTCCTTGCATACATGAGACACACAGATTTTCTGTGATTAATTGCAATTTCATCAAACCATTCTCTATAGTGCACATGTGCTGTTATTCCTATTCCTAGCACTTGTGGTTAGATTGCCACTAGCCAAGTTTCCAAAATAAAATATGAAGTTCCTACAACAGACAAAAGCGTCCAGTAACATAGTGCAGTATAGTTAGAGATTAAACTAGTCAGTAAATAAAATAATACATTGCATATTAGTTACAGGACGGGTGAAGCCAAGCCCAGGAGGTGGGTCGGATCACCACACTGCCGCCAGACACCATTAAGCTAGCGTACAGCACTAAGTAGGACAACAGCAACTGAAATCAGTGGTTCACAAACTGGCAGGACACACCCTTTTGTTGCATGGAGTCACTGGTTTTCGAAGGGTGAAATCCAAGCTGTGTTGAAGTCGCCAGGGAATTCTCTGCGAGCCAGGACTTCACCTTAACAGAAAGTAATAAACCTCACTATTCCTGCCAAGAGTTTGGATCTGCGGGCACCAACCCATTAAGCCATGAAAACTCGCCTACGCTACAAGAGCAGCCGTTGCAAAAATGTGCAGAGCACGGCAGGAAGAAAGGTTTCCCTGGTGATGTTTGAACACCGTGGTGTTTGCATGGTTGTATAGGAGAGTGTTTCCTTTTCCAAGCCAGTATCAATGATAATCAGCAGCGATGTGAAAAGAGATGGTGAAAAATTACAAGATGGCATTTCAAACATAGCTTTGGCAGTAGGCAAAATTCCCAGCTTCCAGGCAGTGTCCAACAGCTCTATCTACAGTATGGAAAGCAGCCCAACTCAGCACCCTCAGATCTGAGCATGGGCTTGAAACTTGTGTGGCAGTGTCACAACGGAGTCATTTAAAATGTCTACTGCCTATACCCAGACACTCTAAGTTTTAGGTAGAGTCTAAACTGGTGCGACTTCAGGGAAACATTTAGTTTAGAGCTGCCCATATTTTAGGCATGCAATTTCTCCCCTGCCCCTTACATCTGTGTGCCTACCTAACTCCTCCCTTCCTCTTTGACAGCTATGGTGATGGTGGCCGAAGTAGGAGAAAGGAGCAATGACAAATTACATCTTACCCTCAGCTGGTGGGAAAAACAGTAACAGCTAACTTATCATATTGAACATTGTGTTTACTTCAAGATCGTGTTTCTCTTTGTTAGGAGAGCAGAGTAACCTTTCAACCTTCATACCCATAAACCAGAAGTCTGCTGGAACTGCACCCACAACGTCTACCGACATAGACATCACTGAACAGTCCTATGTGTCATTACTCACTGCAAAGACTTCTCTATATTGAGCCAGGCAAGAATAACTAAGACGGGTAAGGAAATTCATTTGGGGAGGAAGAGGCCTTGACTCACATTAGCCTGGGAAAGACCAGAATCATGCTGATTGAAAGTGGTAAATATTCTCTCTTCTGCCACTGAATGACATCTTCCAAAGGAGTAGTATGAAGCCTCTATTTAGATGGCTGGGTAGCAACGGTATTTTGAAAAGACAGGCTGTTTTGGTTTGTTTTTTTTTTTTTTTTTACTTCTAACTTTACAGAAAACTTTGTCACTTCCCGTCAGATGCACATCTGGCCGCAGTGACCCAAATAAATGTTGATTACCATAACTGACTCTGGAGCTGAATGGGAACACCATGCATTTCCAGCTGCCAGAAAATGTCCTTGCTCCTTCCCCGGTGGAGGCCACCACGTCTCCACCAGGCCCACGTGCCACTGGCATTTATCCATCTTCCTCATGTCACTGCAACTCTGCAGTGTTGTATTTCAGCACAACCATCAGGCTGCTGTTTGTCTTAGAAACTCACTTTGCTCAAGGGCACTATGAAATCTGAACTCCTGTGATACACACTGGATCGCAAAACCTGGGAGAAAGTACATAGAAGTGCTAAAGAAAGCATTTCTGACTCATCGAAATCACTTTTCAAAAGAGTTAAGACAAAGTCAGGTTCTGGCTACTCAGAGAAGACTACAAAGCTTTTTCTTTCTTTTTTTATTTCTTTTCCCCCTCTCTTAAATGCTTTACCACCAGAAAAGTAAGCACCAACCAATCAAAGTTAACCCAAAAAAAAAACCCCAAAAACCAAACAAAAACCCCTAAAACAAACAAACAAAACCAAAAAAACCCAAAAACATCAAAACTGATACACTAAAAATCCACCCTGAACACCAAAATCTCCTTGCTCAACAGTGTTTTAGCCCTGAGGACATTCATGTATGAAAAGCTGAAAGGACTGCAGCAAGGGTTTTGTCAGTATTAGTAAAGCAGACAGGATATAAATACGTGTAAGCATAGAAGGCAGATAGCTGCTATAGTGGGGGCTTGGGTATGGTTCTGGTTTTGCAATTGTTGTGAAAACAGATTTCTTTAGGCCCTTTATAGGGGTGACATAGAATGTTCTCTAAAGTCCGTAATGTCCAAGACTATATTGAAAGACCTGAGTCAGACTCATGTCATCAGCATTATCACGAATCTGTTCAACTCATATTAAAGTTTCCCTTAGTTCAGAAAAATACCCTGCAAACTGTTTTCTCCAAAGAGGATTTGTGAAAGTGCTTTTATTCTTGTTCAAAAAGTATTTTGATGTTAGGATTCAGTGATTAGAAGTGATAAACTTTCATAGCAGACTTTTTCTGGTTCAATAACAACAGATTATACAGTACGTAGTGAAATGAACATTATTGAAACTGCCTGATATTAGATACCCAGAGTGTATGTTTGCAGACTTGTTGGCTCTGATTGTAAATAGGCTTGTCTTTTAACTACAGTTCATTTCCAGGGAGCAATTTCTACTGTTTTAAAACCAGTCTGTACACGTTGTACCTAAAATCAAATGAAGAACATTTAGAAAAGGGAAGCAGCATGCGTATATTTCCAGAGAAAACAGCCATTTCAGCAGAAAACAGTGCCTGACAGTAAAAACTTAACTCTAAGTAGCCTGGTAGCAGAGAACAGAGAGCAGAGGTGTTACACGGCATGGTGGGCGGTGCATCTCAAAAAAATTAACCTAATTGATAAAAACTGAACTAAGAATCTTATTTTTGTTTGTGATTACAAGTAGTGTCAGAGACTGTGAATCCTTCTTAAACTGAAAAATCTTTTTAAAAAATAAAAAGGAGTCAAGAGGAGCTTTTACAAAGCTAGTAACAGGTAGCCCACATATTTTCACATCTTTGAGACAACAACAAAAATAATTCCAAATGATCTTTTAAAATGCCTTCTGTATGATTCTACACAAATGGATAGCACTGCCCTACTGCTATTTGTTGGTTCACTCATGGCAGGCTTACAGTATCCCAATTCCACCTGTTTTATAATTTGCTGACACTTCTTTTATCCATAACAAGGGTGCAACGCCTACCTGAGACTTGATCTCCTCACTTCTTTCTTTGATGTTCCTCGGTCTGAGCCAGGGGTCACAGCACTGGCAGACACGCCATAGGGTATGAATGATTTAGAGCAACAGGTGAAAGTCTTTAGATGAATGTATTTACTACCACCTTTCAAGGACTCTGTATTGGCTATGCTGGATCATATGCCCTGAGTTTTCTCAGATGCACTTTCCATTGTGTTGCTGTTTAGAGGCACGGTCATATTTCATGTAAGTTTGCTATTCTGTGAATTTCACATGCTCGTCTTGTAAAGCTGGTCTAGCATGGATGGTCAATCTCCCAGGCTTTCATCACTCAATAAGGGACAGATGCACTACAGTGTTAAGCAAACTAATACTATTTCCTACATTTGCCACAAAAGTACTTCTGGCTGTGTCTCATCTAGTTAAGTTACACTTTCTTTCTTGAACATTCACCTCAGCTGCCTCCTCTCACTTCAAGAGTCTGAAATAGCTTCTATGCCTTAAATAACTTGCTGTTTCCAAGGTGATTTTACTTTCCTTCTTTCAAGTCCTTTTCTTAAAGACCACTGCTTCTAGGGCTATTTTATTCCACAAAGCTTTGAAACCTCAGCACCCCCTGTGGCACAACATAGCCTTTAGCTAGAATTCCAGCAGCAGTCTCTGATCAGACACTCCTCTGCAAAACTGCAAAGTAGAAGAATCCTCACTCTTATCTTCAACTGCTTCCCAAGATGTTATGATTGGAAATCTAACTGGGGGGGGAGGCGGGAAATCAAACAAGTCAAATGCAAAACCTGCAAAGTGCCCTAATGCAAGGAAAAAACTACTGAGGAGTATAAAGTCGAAAGAATGTCATTAGAGGTCATCTGTAAATATTGTCCTATTCAACTAAAATAACAAACACAAAAGCAACTGTAAGAACATGCACCTCTGATCTCACAGTGTTTCAGTACTGAAAATATAGATATTTGGTTAGAAAATCAAAATTCTTCCTTTTCCTTCTTGCTCCCCCTTAATTTATCTCATGAAAAAAGGAATGTAATTATCATGCAAATTAATGACTAAACAAAAATAATAATTTTTGGCATAAATTATTCCCACATTAGAGGCAGTCAATCAGGATTTCCTTGCTAGGTGACATGATATTTACTGTACATAAAACAGTGAGATCAGTCCCTAATGTCGATAATAGAAGGCAATGCTGATAAACAGCTAGAGAATAGATCAGGAATTAGGAGACCTCAGTTCTAATCCAGGCCACACCACTGCTTAGTCATGGTGTTGACCAGAATACTTCACAACTCAAACGCCACTCTTCCCGCTACAGTGTGCTTCTACTATGTAGCATGTTAAATGCTGTAGATACTGCTTTAATAGTTCCAGTAGACTCAAAAAAGATGATGGGATCGCTCAAGTGTATGTTTGAGTTCATAGCAGCATCCTGTGGCACATCAAGAATTTATCATTTTCAGGTGCTTAAATATACCTAAATTACATTTTAAAATAAATATTTTTAATACAGTAAAAAACTAAAAGCTGCAGAATTTAAACATGCACTCTTGGCTTTAGACTCTATCTGCAGATTGATAATGATCAGCACCTATAAATCCTCATGGGCAGTGAAATGCTGGAAGGGAGAAAGAATGTTTTCAACAATAGCTGATGTCTGCATCAGCAACAAAAACAGTCTGAGCACTGGCATCAAGGAGCATTTGATGTGAACAAAGTGACATCTTGTTTCATCAAAGGTTAATGAGTACAGCAGCTCTGTCAGCAATACATTAAGACAGCAGAGTCACTGTTCCTCATACTTGGCGAGTTCAAGGCAGACTACAAGCATTACAGTAAGTTTAATGTGAGAAGTTAGTATTTCACCATAGAGCACCTCTTCATGCTGTTTTTTCTACAGAGTAAAAATGCTTTTGTAAGCCTGGTGCTTGTGCTGGCTAGAAAACTAAAGGCTTTTCTCAGTAAATTTTATTTGTTTAACTAGAAAGCAAAACAAAATGGAATAGAAGACCATTAATCTTTTGTTGTTGTTTTTCAGTTTTCTGATAAAAACTTTTTGATAGCTTTTTTTCTTCTGTTGAAAATGCAATATTGTTCAGTTAAAGGCTTTCTTCTCAAGCAAAATTTTTGTGCAAAACTTCCAGTTTAGACATCTATCCATAACTATCCGTTAAAATAAGTGGAAAAGTATACAGCAACATCAACAGGGAGACAAAGAAATAACAGCAGTGGAATGTTGTACAGCTTAAGTTCAGCACAATCTCTGCTGCTAGATCCAGTGCCACTGGGCAGTGCTGAGAGAAAGAATACAACTGGCTTCTGAGCTGGTAGTTTTCTGTGGTCGGAAATTTTCGTGTGGCTGAACAAGCACTCTACTCCAGGGCAGATTAAATAAGGACTGGACGTACAAGTAAGGCTCTAGGATCTGGACCTAAGATGTGTGATAGTTTGGCTGGGATTTTGAGTTAATTTTCAGAGGAAGCTGGGAGGGGACACAGCCAAGACACCTGACCCCAACTAGCCAAAAGGATATTTCATACAATAGGATGTCATGCTCAGCATATATATCTCGGGGGGCTAGCAAGGGAGGGAATTGCTGCTTTGGAAATGGACTGTTCGAGACCATGGTGTTCTTTTTTCTTGGACCAGCTGTTTGGCACAATTGTGTTTGAGTGTGAGTTGCTGTCTGGGCCTCTGCTCTTCTAGGATGGGCTGTATAGGACTGATGTTCATAATCACTGCTCAGGTGTGGGCTGGACATAGGTTTTCCAGGTTGGTGAGTGATTGCATTGTGTATAGTCTTTTATTGTTACTGTTGTTGTTTATCTCTTCCTTTTCTGTTTAAACTGTTTTTATCCCAACCCATGAGTTTTACCTTTTTTTTCCCAAGTCTCCTCACTACCCCACCACGGAGAGATGAGTGAGCAGCTCTGTGGCCCTAGTTTCCAGCTGGGGCTAAACCACAAGAAGATATAACAGCACTTGTCAAATTATATCATCCAAGTTCATAACAAGCAGCAGCTCATTTCCCTGCTGGATAATATATCATCTTTCTCAAACTGTGGACAAGGTATGGACGGCATTTCATCTCACATGGCATCGGCTTCTAGATTCCATGACCAAAGTCAAGGACAGGAAACTTCTTTCTGCTTGTGAGCTTCCCTAGTGAGGTAAAAGTCTGTAACTTTAGCAAGTCAGTAGTGTTATGTGGTGTTTACTGTGCTGGCATGTATGAGTTGTGCTCATATTGTTGTTGAAAGTGCTTCTGAGTCCAGGTACTGTTGGCAAATTTTGGCTATTTTCAAAGGCTTCAGCTGTTCCTCATCTGAGGACTGAATGACACCTTTGGGACAGTTTATTTCTATGAGCTTGTTTGTTTCACACAAACCAAACTCTCAGCTCTAGTTAGACAAACCTTAACAGTTTATTGCACAAAGCTCTTACCTACATCATTACATATCAGTGTTTCACAAGGCAACCTGGACCTTATAGAAGACTCATAGAAAAAGTGCTTCAAATGGAGCTCAGGAGTCTGTGCAGTCATGAGGTATTCTTATGCCATTACTGACAGGTATTTGCACAATCCTGCTTTAACAACCACCAACAACAATGACAGAGGTACTGCCTATTCCCACACAATCCATTCAACCTTTGCATTAGAAAGGTTCCCTCTCTCCCATAAAACATCTACCTTACCTTATTCTGAGTGCAAAGACTTGGCATAATCACCATGAACATGGAAAACAGACCATTTGTCTCCTTTCTGTGGCCTGTCATAAGGCTAACCATATTTTTTTTTTTGTCTGTCCTGGATAGCTCAACACCGCACAGACTCAGGACTCTAACATACAATTTTCACCTGTTTCCTCTGTAGCAAGCAGGTGTACTGAATCAGACTATGCAGTGTGGAGGATATTAACTGGTATTTCACCTGCTATATTAATGCACAATGAAGGCCCATTCCTGTTGTAAATTTTATTCTTTCACTTTTTGGCTAACATCCCATCCCATTTGTGAAGGATAAAGATAGCTTTGAGTTTGGAGTCCATTCTCTGTTTTTCAAAGCAAATGGAATGAAGGCAGGCATGGCTTTTGCCCTGGTTTCCTAAAGATATGAGACCTACATAATCATGCTACAGAAGATTTTCTGTCCACCCATCCCACTCCCATAGCAACTTCTGATCCTGTAGGTCAAGGTCAGCCTGATTTGACAGGAACAAAGAGTTCAAATACTAAGTTTCTGCAAGTTTTGGGAAAAGAAAAAAAAGTCAACCAAGAGCAGAGACTCAATCAGAATAAACAGATAACATATCAGACATTCAGAATTCTTCTAGGAGAGAGACTTAGAAAATGTTTTGCCTGAGAAGTTATAGCTGAAGTTTGTTCCCTCTTAGCCAAATACATGCACTAGGCTAGTCCAGCTCTTTCTCATTCCAGAACTCCTGGATCCCTTTGCACTAAAGTGGGAAATAAGTTTGCCATGATACAAAATTCTCATTGAATGGGGTTATTTGTTTCTGTGAAGCTCCTTTCATCAGAAGATCTGAAAGCATGTGACAAAGAAGGCCTTGAGCGTTATCTCTGGTTTATGAATTTGAAGAACAGAGAGGGGAAGCACCTTGCCTGAGGTCAACAGATCAGTGGTGAACCCAGGTGTCCCTGAAGCAGTTGTCCATGCCACTGCAGGCACACCTCAAATATAGTCAGGTAACTTTTATTTTTACCACTATAGGCTTGTCACTCACTTGCAGTAGTGATCTAATCTACTTTTATTTTTATCTGACAGACATAAACCAACATAAAAGGGTCTGTTTTTGCAGGAAGTAGCATACCCTTAGATTTTTAAAGGTGTGTTCACACGAGCATCCAAATGTTGAGGCATTCCATCACATAAATTGGTTGCTTTTGAAAATTAAGTTATCTGTGTCTTTGAGTAAACAAAGGGAATTCAAGAATCAGCTCCAGCTACAGCAGTTTTCATGCAATGTAAAGACAGAAACTCTTGCTGAATTCTGGGTTGGGTTTACAACAGTTGTCCAGAGAAGTACCACTTGCTCCCACTTAAAAATCATGTAAGCTCTGTGCATTCAGATTCTCAGCATATGATTTGCTTGCCTTTAAATTACGTAGATTATGTAGCCTTAACTTGCATTCAGCTATACTCTGTTCCTTAATCAATGCCTATCCACTAGCAGTTTTTTAAAATCAGCCTATCTGAACAACTCTCACACTGAAAATCAAATTTCACAGAGGATCCATGCTCATTTTATCAGAACCTGTTTTATTATTCCAGAAAAATCCATTCAGTGTCAAGAACTGAGGATAAAACCACAAAACAGTGTTCCCTCTGCTAAATATTAGCAACAAAGAATTATTCATTTGAAGTAAGACTTACAACTGCAATTCTATCCCAATAACTAAATAAATAAGGTGCCAGAAGTACTGAATCTTAATGATGTCTTTAAGAAGTCAGGAAAGAAAAAAGCTAGCTCTTACCACACAAGTGCATTTAAAATTATCCAACACAGTCCCTCACCATCACAAGTGCTCTTTCTCATGTCTTCACTTCAAAAATGCAGATATGAAGAACCTTAAAATGGTAGCAGACAGTCATTCAGGAGAGTTGAGAATAGTAAGTGGTACTTTAGTTTTAAATCTGGCTACAGATGCTTCATTCTGTCCATACTGAAATCTTGACGTGCCTGTGCCTTCCACAACCCAGGTATAAAAATACCAATGTTAGGATCATGCCTCTGAGCCCCATTGAAGCAGTTGGCCATTCTCTTTGAGTCAGGCAATAATCCCTGTGATTGGCAGCCTAGATGTCCAGGCAGCATCCTGACTACAAATACAATGCTGCATCACAGTTATTCCAAGTATATTTTAGGCTTATACACTTATCTACTTCTCCCTGGATGCTTTAGTTTGATGACTTTTTTTTTTTTTCCCCATTGTAGCTCTGGGCATTGCTTCAGTGAAACACTTTAGCAAATGTTCAATTTTCATATTGTAAATAACTGAGCCGTGTTCTACAAATCAGGGCTTATGCAAAGCACAGTCTTTTTCCACTTTAAAAGCAAAGAACATTTAAACGTGCTTATGCATTGTGCTGACCTAAAAACCTTGTGCTAGTGACAGAAGCAGAGCTATTGGTAAAAGTCACCCTCCCAATACTGCTCTATCACTGGGACTCACACCTGATCTGGGAAAATCCTTTAATCTCAGCACCCGTTCAACTCCAGTGCCCCCTGCTGAGGGCATCACTAGTAGTTTCAAAAAGGACACTTCTCTTATGAATTTGAAGCATGGTTTTTAAGCAGATTTTAAAATCAGTTTTAAAACCAGTACAAATATACCAGAAAGAAAAAAACAGAAAAAAATCAGATTTGCATTCTGTCAGAGGAATCTCTAGTTTAACATGACATCTCCTAAAATAAAGAATTGCACCAGACATGGATAAGAACAATATTCTGAAAATGACAGCACACACAACAAATATCTGTTTTGACATGTAATATACAGAAATACTCTGATTCCAATAAAGAACATACACTATTAATTAGGTCTGAATTGAAAGTAATATCCAACACACTATGGGGATTAGAGCGAAGTCTGTGAGCTTGCACTTACTCCAAGGGTTATTTTAGTGAGATTTTTTGTGGGTTAAAATTAATGAAAGGAGAGAAAGAGCCAGTGGAACATGAATGGAAGCTAAATTATTTAATTAATCCAAGTGATTTTTAGATGTATAATCAGTTTCAGACCCTAGCACTTATTGCTTTCAATAGCTAATTAAAATACTGCTTGGGATGTTAAGGATTATGTGTGTGCTTGAATGAAAGGATTCAGGATTTGGATTACTTCTTTGATCATTTAGGATGTGACATCAGAGCCTTGCATGCACATATCGAAATGGGACATCTCACATAAGGTCAGTCATGTGCATGTGATGTGTGGTGGCCACAGCCTTCATGAACACAGCAAGAAACTTTAGGGCTAAAAGCATAAGTGTTGCACATTTGGCTAAAGAGAGGGACTCCCAGGCTGGGAATTGTTACAAATCAAATAATCTGTCAATCAAGCAGAGATGGTGTTACCCAATGCTGGATTACACACGTTTGCAAAATTGTGCTTCTAACGTACGTGTAGATATGCTACACATTTTATTTGCAGGCTTGGTTACCACTGTGAAAACCACCTGATGTCAGCAAATCAGTAGAGTTTCTATCTAAAAGGAGGTGCACAAGCTACAGAAGCCTTTATGCAAAATCTTTTCCCTGCTTTTAGGGGCTAAAAAAGTTATGGCCAGTTTACAAATTCAATTGATCCACAGATAATGTGAAAGTTTCACAAAACTATAAGGTAGATGTACACAACATAAACTATGCATATAGCACAGCATGAAAATATCCACTAAAATGCGTGCAGAAGATGTCTTACTTTGTGGTCTAGTAATTGTCCATCTTTCCACATATTCAGGTCATGGAGACTTTCTTTAAAATACTAACATTATTTTGAATCATATAATCTAACATTTCACTTCGGAAACCGATCAGCATGTAGCCAGTTACATCCTTAACTTCTCTGCAAGCTCCCTTACAGATTTGTAGATGTCAGAAAGACCATAACACAATGTAGTATGCTATATAGGAGAGTTTCAGACCCTCCTACATCCATGTTATCTAGACATTGCTAGCCTATATACAAACATACCCCCCTAAAATAAAGAGTAACTGTGTATTAAAGTATCTTAAACTGCCTTCCTACTAATAAGCGAACCAGTCTTTTCATTAGCAGTCTTCGCCTTCTCAGTTCTTCATTCTCAGTTTGGACACAGCTATATCACATGTCCCCACAAAGACTACAAAATAATGAAAGGTAGGATGTCTCCATAAGTCCAGCTCATGTATCCCTAGATTTATTTCCGTATACCACAAATGGGCAAAAAAAAATCCTGCAAAGCTTTATTTAATTGGCAGTTTAAAGTGACAGTACAAGGAAGAGAAATTTTTGTAGTTCCCCTGTCAAAATAACAATAAAATATTTGGGTTTTTATTTACCCTGGATTCATCTATGTTGTAAATCACGCTGCACAGTAACAAAACAGGTCAGAATGTTTTAAATACACTTGACACAAAATAGAGGCTGAACAGCAAGACTGTGTAGTCACTGTGCATGTACAAGCTCAATATATTCCTCTCAGAGGGGTGAATCCTGACTGAGAATAAAAATATGCATGATGAAAATACAAGAATGCACAAAGCTAACACAATAGCCCACAGAAATGCAGAGTGGGCATTAGAAAGCCATCTGATCTTGCTTCCAGGTCTGTTTGTGACTTTGAACACTAAATTATATACAAAGACTAAAGATGTTTTATTAATATTACATTTCCATGTGAATCTTTCCTCAATATGTGAGAGGGAACACCATGTTTCTACTTCTCTTTGAAAAGCTGATTGGATAACAAGATTGTAAATTGTGCACAATCAGGCCAAGGACAACCTGAGATGGTCATTTTGCTTATACGGGTGCTTGAAGGGAAATCGCAATTGGTCAGATTCAGTAACTGCATTTTCCATGGCATGAATTTGCTCAGACTGCTTCATCTTAAGAAGAGTCAGCAACACCAAAGAAAGCTTGATCTTGCACACACAGAGTGTGTTCTTCCAGTTGCTACAGAGAGGAGAGTTTAAGTCCAAGTTCTGATTTGCATCTTATCTTACAGACTACTGTTTACTTCTGAGTTTTCCTGTAGTGGTTCTGTCCATCTGTCTGTATTGCCTACCTGCTGTCCTAAGATTTCACTGTGATGTGCTCTGGGATGGGATCACCTTGCTTGCACAGAGCTTAGCACATTGAGTACTGGCCCATGATGGGGGGGTCCAAGCGCTGAATATCTTAAGAAAGAGACAAAAAATTCTAGGTGCTCTTCCTTTACCATTGTCTGACTGTGAAAGAGCAGGCAAATCACTTCAGCAGTTCTTCTAAAAATGGGGTAAATACCACCATTATTAGAGTAATGACAATTACTTGTTTGATCCTCCACATTTTAGACCTGTGAAGCAGCTGGAGAAGTCAATTATTATTAAAAGGAAGACTTTTCTTTTTCTCTGGGCACCGAAGAAAATAAATGCTGACCAGAGGGCAGAAGAAAAACACATCATTTAGACAAGACAGATATCTCCAAATAACTAAGGCTTCATGAAATATGGTTGTGTGCCTACTTCAGGAACTAATCAAAACGGTCTTTGAACCATAGTAAATCACCTCTGAAAGTATACAGAGGACAGGCATAAAAAGAAGAGAAGGGGAGGGAATCACAATAGTTGATGAAATTGCAAACCACTTAAGTCCTGGAAAGGTTCTGGAGCAAATGATTAAGTAAAAAATGTTCAACTACTGGAATGTAACAGTGATAAAAAGAGCTAGGAAAAAAGCATTTCAAGTCAGTCAAATTTCTTTTTTTGAAGGATTAATAGGTTTAGTAAATAACAGGAGAGTGGTAGATATGTTTCAGCTTGAACAAGATTTTTGACACAATTTTATCAAAGATGATTAAAAAAAGTTTAAGTGTGAAGACCACAGAGTATCTTCACAACTGTAAACACCATAGAAGAACATCTGTTGGTGATCCACTGCCAAAATGGGTCCTACAAAGGAACAGTTATCTGACGTAACCTTGAAATATCCATCCTGGAAATAATTCTTATTTGATGAACGATTTGAACAATAGAGTAGGACATGCAAAAAGTGTGCAGATAGCAATCAAATGAAGAGATACTGCAAGCATATATTCAGAATCTAATCCTGTCCTTCAAGGCTCTTAACTAGTATGGAAATAGTGGAATATAATAAGGTGATAGGACAGCTAGAGCAATCAATATGTCCAAAACCAGAGGATGAACTTCAGTAAAACTGACTTTGAAGTATTAAACTTAAGAAGGGGAGAAAAAAAAAAAAATCGCAGGTGCCCACATAAGAACATTTAGCAAGTCTGTAATACAGTAGGAAAAGATCACAGACCAAATGAGAGCACACAGTGTGAGAGTTTGAAATCAAAACACCTTTTTCAAGCCCAGAAACGACTACTGTAGGACACAGACATTGCAGGTGAGACCTCAACTCATGTATCATATCGTTAAAGACACCTCAGATTACTTGACATATATTCATGTACAGAGATTCCCTTTAAAGTAAGTGGTTCACTTGCATGTGCCTGAGAGCCAGTCTGGAACCAGTCTTGCTGGGCTCCAGGTGCTCATGCAGCAGCAGCATCAGCAGTGGCCACTCTGGTCCCAGTGAGGAAAAGGGCCAAAATATTTATCATTGATTTAGGAACTGGGAAGTGAAAGAATATAAATTACATAGTTAAACACAGAACAAAACTAAATTCTGGTGCCAAAACAAACCTAAACAGAGGGACTCCTGGTCTCCAAATCTCAGCTAAAGGAATCTTCAATGCCCCTGCTAATGGCAAAGAAAAAGCATCCTCTGGTAAAGTCACTATAGACGACTGTTCACAGCACAACTGCACAATCAATATCATATTATGATTTACAGTTGGTCAAGCAGATTTTTAAAAAGCTGCAATAGGCTGCCTTTCTAGAACACGGGCAATAGAAACTTCTCACAAACACTGCTTCAGTTTTAGCAAGGAGGAATCTGGGGCTCAGAAGTTTCTAAACCAATACCAGTTAGGCTAGTAACATCACGACAAGATGGCCAAGTGCTGTGCCAAGCACAGCTGTTACTTTCCCTGCTAAGCTGAGCCATCAGAATTACACATCACTGGTTTTCATCATGAGGCAGCCACTATGAGAGCTGGCAGAGCACTAAATGCTGCATGCTTCCCTCCTCGCATTAATTCCTTTCTCATTTCTCCTTCTCAGAGATTGCTCTTATTTTATGGTATCATTAACTGTAGGCAAGCAGCTTTTTAACCGCAAGATAAACAGTAAGAGAAACAATAGCATCCTTTTCCTCAATGGCAGTTTTAAGCAACTGTGTTAATGGCAATTGCAAATAGGTGGGTGAGGGAGTTTGGAGATACTACATATATATAAGTGCATATATATATATATGTGTGTGTGTGTATATATATATATTTTAAAAAGTATGTGTGTGTATATATATATATATATATATATAAAATTGACCATCTGTCAGCCACCCTTAGGTTCAGAGCTGTATACACAGAATACAAAATACCTCCAGAACTTCCCCATCTCCACTAGGCACAAAAGCACAGATAAGAAAGATAACCAAGTTACCCAGGAGGGCATATTAGAAAGAAAAGTTTTCTACAACAATTAAATTCATTCAAGCAAAGACCTGTATGACTCTGTGAGGGGAAAAACAACAACAACAACAGAAACACACACATAAAACCAGCCGCACAACAACGACAACACAACCTCTCACCCCCCAACACTAAAAAAAAAAAAAAAAAGTAAACTTTCTACACAATTAGGGTTTGTTTTCTCTGTTTGGACATTCAATCTGTCCTCACATCATCTTTGAAACCTTGCTTACAACAAAGACAGGTTACAATGGAGCAAGTGAGATAAAAACTGGTGACAGACAAAGTCCAGAAGGCATTTTTATAAACTTGAATCAATTTTATCTGGGAAATCAGTGAAGAATCACTCTGCAAAATAATTCAAATCATACGAATATTTTTTTCAAACATTTTTGAATGTTTTGGAATAAAGGGAATAATATTGAGCATTCATACAACTAAACTGAAACTATCGTTAGACATATGGGAGTACTCAAAGATTGTGTTGGGTTTTTTGGTTTTTTTTTTTTTTTTTTTTTTTTTTTTTTTTTTTTTTTTTTTTTT
Source organism: Pampusana beccarii (assembly GCA_013399365.1). NCBI lineage: Eukaryota > Metazoa > Chordata > Aves > Columbiformes > Columbidae > Pampusana > Pampusana beccarii. Next base: position 1,160,363 of record VWYH01001802.1, read on the forward strand.
TTTTTTTTTTTTTTTTTTTTTTGCTATTTACCAAATTTACTGAATTTTCTTCTCAGATATGCATTGCCATGTGGCAGGAGAAGAGCCAAGGCAACACAGGCCAACTGGAGGTTTGAACACAGGACTGCTTGTGAGGCCACATGTGAGAAATGTAAGTTACACTACACTTGCTTTTAGCATCTGACAAACTTGTCTGAGTGAATATACCTGCCAAAAATTACATTAGCAACAAGGTATCTTGTGTCTGTGCCAACACATTTCCCTTCAAACATGGAAATAACTTACCCCACGTGTCTGGCCTTCACTGATGCCTTGAAAGCCGAGACATATCTGTTGCAAATTAATTTGAGTACTTGCTTTGGATGATGGGATCAGACTGGTAACTTGGTGGGATTTGGAGCACATAACATAAGAGGAAAGGCCAAAAGAACTGGTTTGTTCAGTCTTGAGAAGATGAAGGGAGATTTTATGGTTTTCTTCATCTATATAATGGGTGTTTTTAAAGAAGACAGAGCCAAAATTCTGGAGGTACAGAGTGAAAGGAAAGAGACAATAGGCACAGGATGCAGCCCAGGAAATTACAAGTAGATGCTAGGAAAATTTTTATCACTGTGAGGGTAGTCACAAACTGGAACACGCTCCAAGGGAGGCTGAGGAGTCTCCATCCTTGGAGATGCTCAAAACCCAACTGGATGCAGCCCTGAGCAACTCAAGTTATCTTTGAAGCTGGATCTAGCCTCAAAGTTGGACCTACTCCCAGCATGGCTGTTGGACCACGCAGCCTCCAGAGGCCCTTGCAACAGCAAATAAAGGGTCACCCTTTAGTCTTTTCTCTCTGGGCTCCATATGCCACAGCAGGGTATTAAGAAGTAATATTGGATTGAGGATTTGCCCCAAAATTTGTTGTGCATGCTGTCAATGTACGAAAATATTATTTAGTTTTACTGTCTCAAATAGGAGTTGTTCTTCTGTGAGATGCTACTTCAAAGGAGGAAACACTTTACAGGAAAAGGAACACGCAGGTCTTGGGTTTTTTCCTTGTACTAATATAACAGCGACCCTCTCTTTATGCTTACACTGGAATAGAATAACTCTGAGTTGGGTGGGTTTATTTTTTGTTTGCTTTTATTTTTAACATCCCTAAAAGCTTCCTAGGGTTAGAACTAAAAACAAGCAAACAAACAGAAAACCCAAACAGGATCTGAGCTTCATGTTACATTTGCATCCAGAATCTGCAATCTGATCTTGAAAAACAGGGGCTTTGTTTATAATTAGTTTGGATTCTAAACAAACAAGTGAAGAGTTGGAAGATACTAAGCATATGCAAACAACACATTAGAAGTCACTGCACTGGGACTGGAGATCTTGCTTTAATACCAGGTTCTGCATGAATATCCTAAAGAACCTTGGTCAAGGCACTTTGTTTTTCTCTGCCTTGCTTCTCCTCCATAAAAATGGAATTGATATCACCTTTTTGCCTTTCTAAATACACAGGACTAAAAATCCCAGAGGAAAGGAGCTCTGTCTTATTACACCGTGAACTACAATACAGTCAAGTTATAAAAAACTCGAAAGTATCACTAACATATGACAAACATGAAAAAAATGAAAAGAAAAAAAAAAAGAACAACTAGTCCTTTGTAAACATATTCATGATTTTGCTTAATTGAAAAGCTGGTGGACTCTTGAATGGCAAAGGCTTTTTTCACATACTCATGCAGCACTATCTGTCAGTAGTTGTGCCATCCAGATTGTGTCTGCGAGCACACAATAGACGTCCCCTTCTTCCAGGGTAGCTTATTTTAGAAGTAACAATTCCCACCTCTCACTGAGATACAGATTTAGAAACATGACCCGATAGGATCTGTGTGAGGAACCTGATGGAATCTAAGCTGGTGGCACTGAGAGCAGAAACCTGACACACGAGGACAGGGCATGGTCTCATGTGGAATCACATCATCAGTTTGTCTCATCACAGTTTGCATAGATCTGCAGAGCTGGTTTTGGATTATTACACCTCAAGATACCACACACAGATAACACTTTGCAGAGTGTAAATCTAAGCGCTTAAATGTGAAAGGCAGAGCAGGCTCAAAATGGAAGTTTTATTGATGCTGGTTTGGTTTCCAGTGTTATTCTTTAGAACATTCACAGTCAGGCCTTCAGGTGAGGAGATTCCTCCATCCCCTCTCAAAGCAAGTCTTCTCATTGCCTTTATTTGTACACGCCTAGACATTTTATAATCCAGACTCTGACACGTGCTATCTGGAAGCCATGACCACAGAAAGCGCCTGCTGCCAATGTGTCCTGACTAATGTAAGAGTACAAATCCTCCGTTGTTGCCCAAGCGCCATATGTCAATACGATAAAATCCCTGTCTTCTGTACTCAAGGTTACATTTGTTTATGATTACAATGTTTATTTCTTGCTGTGAGACTATAACTGTGCATGCTCTTTCTTCTGTTAAAATACATTTTTCCACCCCCACCCTATTAATAATCCTTTTCCCACCCTGCACCCATTTCTCGACATGCAGCCAGAAGAGGAAAATTCTCTTGCACATACGTAAAATAATATCATGTTTCTTTTTTAGAAGTATTAATAATTGGGTTATAATGGCACGACTGCAGTGACAAAAACTAAATACAAAAATGTATTTAAGTACTTGCTTGACTTCAAGCAAGTTAAACAGCTGTGTACTTTTTGTTGGGCTGGGATGCTACTGAAAGCACCATAAACATCAGGAGACTTAGGTTTCATCCCAGTTTCTCCCAGTTGCCCTATAATTCTGCAGCTAGTCTCTTTTCCTGCTTCGTGCCTTCCAACCCGAGACAGAAAATACTGTGCGGTATTTTTTCCAAAGCGCTCTGCAACACAAGGACGGACTAAGTTTGCAGTGTGCTGGCCGTCCCATTTTACAAACAGAACCTCTGTATGGGAGAACAATATTGCTCTCAAATTTCCATCACGGAAGAGACCTTTTACAATTTGGTGGCACCCAACAGAGCCCTGCAGACAGAAACACCAGAGGAAGCTGCAGGAGCTTCCTCCATGGGCTGCTCTGCTCTGCCCAGCCTTTGGAAGCACTCCTGTCCTCAAACTCGCTCTCCACCAAGACAGAGGATGCGGCTGCAATCTCGCTGCTCCCTGACAACCATTTTCACCATGCTGCAACACAAACGTGAGGCAAATCAGCCCCCCCAGTGCATGAAACAGACTTAACCCCAGAAAAAGTGATTTCTACTGCAATCAGCTGCTCCAGAAAGGATGCAGGATGCAGTACTGTCAACACCTGCACCAGTGAAAATCTACCCTCCATTAGACTCTTGCCAGAGCAATAATAAAAAGTTTTCTGCAGTTTCCCATGGGAGTGATAAGTCTGGCCTCCCTGGAGTGGTTTTTGATAAAAGTCTGACTGGCTTTGGGATGAATGAAGGTAGCCGCCAGGTTCCACCCACTCTCACAATATAGACTTTGTCTAACGCGCTGTAGAGCAATACAACCTACAATATATCTAAAGTAAATATTTGTCTAGTTAAGTAATTACACTGAAAGGCTCCCCTATCTTTATTATACCAGACAAAAATGCATAAGTCACCTGATGTTATATCTCTGAAGAAATTTCCTCTAACTGGGGCACCAGGAAGTGATTTTCAGTTTGAGAGTTGGAGTAAAGGGGAAGAAGGGAAGGTGGTGAAGTATAGTGTGTTGGGTTTTTTTGATTGGTTGGTTGGGGGTTTTTTTTGTTTTTTATTTTTTTGTTAAAAAAAAAAAATGGCAACAACATTTTTTGTTGATGCTATGAAAATTTCTACCAGGTCAAATGCAGCTGCATGTAAAAAGACAGGTGCACTGCAGCTCTGAGGGATCTTTTCAAAAAGATAACATCTTTACTAGAAATGGACAAAGTTCAGCATTTCCTGTTAAAAATGTTCATGCAATACCAGTGCAACTTAAATAATCATAGCTAAACATTGACTATTTGTGGAACAGCTTTCATGCCTGAACTCTGCACAGGATGTACTCATGTAACATGAGACGGCACTGCACCAACTCTCAGACACAAGTATTTATGCAGAAGCAGGATAAAATTATGAGTTCTTGCCTACCTTAGCTTTTTCTGCCTCCATTTACAAGGAAGAGTTGAATCGCAGTTTAGGAGAAAGACACTAGTCTGCAGATAATTTACTTGGATATGGGTAAGAAAATACTCAGCAGCTACATTTCTATTTTTTTCTGCCTAGCTCTTGACATAAAGCTTACTAACTAATGAGGCAGGGCAGGTAGAAACAAAAGACAACACAAAAGACTGACCCAAACAACTCAAAGGCTTTGTAAGTAATAAAATATGTGAATTATGCTTTTAGAAATGTTAAACTCCTGAGTGGCTAGGGAACCGTGGGTTATGCAGAAACCATTACAATTTGCACCACCTCGTCTGATGACTTAGTACTGATCATGCAGTTAAATTCACATCTAGACAGATCTGAACCTAGAGAGATGAGAAGGGGTATGAATCTAGACTTACAATATGTTGAAATGTGTAACTTCATTGAACTAGGAAACAAAACAAGAAGCTCAGCACACTAAGAACGTCTCTTTTAGTTCCTAGTCACAAACAACAGGATCTATATTTGGTGTTGTCTCATTCCTATACCTTAATTCTCCATCCTGGCTATCTTATTTTCAAACATCATCTGCTGATCAGGTTTTCAAAACTATCTTTGAATTAAGTGCTTCTCTAACACCAAGTTTCATTACTGATTTATTATTTAAATATAGATTATTTCTGCTGATTTTTTTTCATTTACACTTGTTTATCACCTCCTGAGAATCTTGAGCTGTCCTATCCATTATGTCATCTTGTTTTGCCTTGTGCAGGATCACAGTATCTGTATTGAATCATTCTGCCTTGTGTTATTTTTCACAACGATGCAAACTGACAGTCAAATTTTAGCTAGTTTTGAGTTACTGTCAAATTTCATCTTCTATTTGCATTTCTAGGTTTGTGAGTTGGTTGGTGGTGTTGTGGGGGTCTTTGATTGTGTTTGGTGGTGGTTTTCGGGGGTTTATTTTGTTTTGGTTTGTTTTTCCTCCCTTCAACATACTCTTGGATTCCAGTGTCATATAAATCATTTAAATAACTATACAACACACATTTATTAATCTAATAACTGAAGAAACCGTCCTCTAGTGGAAACCATGTCAGAGCTACATACAGGATTACAGTCAGGATTTGTTCAGTTGCAGAGATTTGGAGAGTACATTACTTAGTCACAGAACATGAATGCTAGCCTCTACAATTTTTCAGGTCAATGCTAGGCAAAGTTAACTATAAGGAAATAGTATTATAATACACTGTTTTGAACTATCAGATATTCGGGCAATAGTCCCATTTGTTGGTATTGTGACTGGCCAGAAGTGTTAAAGGAACATGATTTTGCAGCTATTAGTGGAACATAATGACAAGAGCAAACTACGCAATCTTGCTTATACCTTATTTTAGACAGCTTCAATGAAATTAGCCAGTACAATAGAAGAGTAAACAAAGTCACCAAATGCATACAAATTAAGACCAGAGATGCAGGTAACAGGCAATATCAATTCAAGCATCAAGTCAGAGCACATAAGCAGAGATATGGGCCACAGGTATTTGTGGTCCATTTATTCATTTACCGTACTGTCCCTAAATGCTGGAAAGATGGGTAAAAGATGGATACAAATAACTGTAAATGAAAAGCATGGCTTTGTTTTGAACAGAACAGAGATTTTCTTCCTCTGATGGATTTCAGTTCATTTATACAACCGTATTCAAATTCACTGCTAAACAGCTAGGACCATGACGAGGCCTATTCACTGCTGTTCCCAGAACATAGCCTTTTTGTAAGTATGTGCAATACATCAAAGCTGCGGACAGGAAAATGGTGCCATTGAAGAGGATTTCAATGTGTATATATAAGGATTGTTCTCATGTAAAAGAAGAATAATTAGTTTTAAAAGCTAGAGGGAATGTAGTTCCTTTAATTTTCCAACATGATCCAAGAGGCACCCTCCAACCCTCATTAGACCATGCTCAGGCGTATGTTAGTGCAGGCCACTTAGAAAATCATTGTGTCAGGAGTTTCATTAGAAAAGAAACAATATTGGAACTGAAAATAGTCAGTTTATGGACTTAATTCAAATTTTTCCAACTCTCTTTACAATGGAAGAAAACTATGGGAATATATTACCCACGAATATGAGACTCCTCACCTTGCCTTTTCTGTGCAGGTAATATACAACCTTTGGTTTACAATTTGGAAAGATTCTTAGATCATGTACACATAGTGTACTGTGAGGAGGAGCTGAAAATGCTCTTAAGATGGAGATTCCTTGGCACTTAGTAAGAGTGCTTGTCTTAGTTTATCCCTCTCCAGCCGAGAATGGAGGTAAACATCTCAGGATACAAAATACCTAAAATTCCTAATAACAGCATGTAGGATCCTGAATCATGAGGAAATAAAAAAAGACATTTGAAGCTTCATAGTAAAGCTTAGATAACTCCCTTTTTATAAATAAAGTATAACTTTCACTAATGTACCCATCATATTTTTGGGGGTACCAAAAAGAGAAGATTTAAGAGGGGACCAATTCTGTTGTTACGAATAATTATGGAATAGTTCAGTCCCAAAGCTCAAAAGCCTTGGATTACATTTCAAAGGTAGGTACTGGGATTATTCTCAATACATATTCATGACTGGGATGGAAAATGAAAATTCTGTTTTCACTTGGTCAACGTCTGTGCTTCACTGATACAACTTGTAACCTCAGTTTACACGTTTAAGATAGTGTTGGAGCTCCCATGTGAGTACTAAACAGAGAAGAAAAAAAAAAAAATTCACTGATATTAACAGCAACTTGCAAAGGACAAACTGAGCCTCCATTGCATCTGTCTTTCATCCAGTTGGGAAATATACTAAAATGTTGTTACTGTTTAAATGGCGTCTTATACTGAATACTTTACATGTAGTTCCTGAGACTGCCTGAGCCAAAACAGGTGGTTTTGGTAGAACATGGGAAAGCTCCTACCACCAGTAATTCAAATGCAGATGTAAGTGATCAAATGAAAACTTCATCAATCTATTTTCAAGGTGTTAATACTTTTCTCAAATAAGACTTTGTTTCTTACATAATTGAATGGCATGCTTCAGCATTAGCAGGCCCAATATCAGCTTTCACCTCTTAGTAGAAATTCTAACTGTGCTTCGTCTAGCCTCCTAAAATACGTAAGGTATCAAACACATTGGGCCTGTTTCAGTTAAATACTCAGCCAGTGATTTTATTTCCCTACATTGCAAAACCAGGTTTGCTTTGCAAAAATTTAATCGCAGCAGAGTTGCCCACAAAACGAGACCCACCATGCTCTGCTCTACATTCCCACGCTTTTTAATATTTGTCATATTTCATCTTTTAATGCAGTCCTAATGAGAGCATATTGGAACACCGCAGAACCAGGCTTGCAAGAATGCGGTCTCGAAATAAAACGTGGAACAGAAGGAGCATTGTATTACAGCCTCTGTTAATGTTTTAATGGTTGAGAGATTTCCAACATGTTGGCAGTGTCAGGACAAACCAATTTAATAAATTATTAACACTAATCAAACATTTTTATGATGGCAGTCAAAACTTCCTTGGCAGTTAAGGTTAATTCTGTTGAAGTTTGACAAAGATGTTACTGTTTGATGGAAGCCACGTTTAAAACTACAGCCTCCTTCAAATTAAAACCTTGCAGTGCACTGAGAAGAAATGGTTAAGCAACACATCTTGAAGAACATAAACAGCAAAGGCAGGGCTACAGCCTCCATGGGCAGCAGAAGAGCTGAAGAATGGTAGAGAAATGTAAATTGATTACACCGTATATAATATACCTGCCACTACTCGGGAAAGGATAGAGAGAGACTCTTATCGGGAAGAGATAAAGCTCAGGCTGTTGAGTGGAGAGTGCTAAATCAATATACAAATAAAATCTAGGAATTCCGGGCACTTGACAAGAGAGCTAGAAAGGAAAATAAAGAATCCTGCCAGTTTTGATGTACTAAACTTTGGAGAAAAGGTATCTTAAAACATCCTTGCATTCAAAAGGCAACTTAACAATAACAATGCCAGACAACACCACATTCTCCCCCAGTCCTGCCAGGGAGTTGAAATCCAGCACAGCAGAAGCTAATGAGGGGTATGGATTAACAATACAATGTTTCTCAGGCCTTTCTTGGGCCTCCCCTGGGGCACCCACAGTCTATACATCATCAATCTGCTGCAAATTGATGTAGTCAGCCTGTGACAAGGGTCAGGTTTCCAGGACCAGCTACCAGGCATGATCTAGTCATTTTGAGTTACCAAGACAAAGCTCTGTTCTGCTGAGCTCCGGCCACATAAAATCCACAGTTCCCCAGGCGTTCAGTGAGCTGAAATCAAACCATAGAGCCCTCTCTGTTCTCCTCTACATCCTCTGAGAAACCAGCTCACCTTTCTGAAGTGACACTGCTGTCATTATTTTGCGCTCTCTTACAGAAGATGCCATCTCAGAAACTTCAGGCTCACAAACGAGAAAAGCATGCACTAACCCATGAGATTATTATTACTAATAATTTATATTATTATTTATTGCATGTTAATTGTTTCCACCACATAAAAATAATAACAAGAAAAATCTTACATTTATCTTCAATATATGAGAGCAATGAAGAAGAGAAAAAGGTGCTCACTGATGCAGATTTCTAAATAAGAAATAAGTTTTATTGGAGTACCAAAAACTCGTGTTCGTTCACAATATTTTTCCTGAATAATCACTTGTGGGTTCTTGGTTTCATCCAACAACTCGTGCCACAGCTTTTCCAAATACTCTGGATTAGCTGGATACGTGCATATTTGTGTTGACATCCCCTTGGCTTAGTTGAAGTCAGTGGATTTCCACACAAGCTTGGTGGCAAGCGTGCCTTAGCTCACGGCACCGCAGGCTTGTCAGCTGCACCAAAATGTATCTGCTCAGATAGCAGCAGACACAAGGATCCAAGCATTCAACACACTGAGAAAAATGAGATGTCCTGTGAATAAGATACGTACAGCCCAAACTGAAGTAGATTAAATAACTGGAAGGGCCCCCGTTAATTTAAATGGTTTTGATGGCATCCACACTTCTTCAGGAACTGCAGCAGGTTAAATTTACATAATATCTATATGTTTAGCACCACCTAAACTTAATAGTTCTTCCTGAAGGCAACTTTCACGTCTGTTGATCTGCCTCTGAAAGGTTTAAAAAAACCTCAAGCTGCCATATAGAAAAAAAAATTGGATCCCAGCTACCTAAAACATGGCAGATTTCTGAGGGATCAAATTAACTTCAAATATTCACAGCTACTTGTGGTCCAACACAGGTGTGAACTAGCAGTAAAAAGCAGGCTTTTTTTATTCATGAAGGACCTTCAATGAAATTCAATGCATTTCTTACCTATTTATATGACTATATCCCATTGATATATTTTAGAATGTGTATGTCCAAAAAATATCCTTGCTCAGGCATTTATTAACAAAAAGCAAATCCTCAAATTCATTTTGTGTTTTGTCTGCTCTGAATGGACAAGAAGCTTTGAAAAGCAGGCAAGAGGAACTGAGCAAGCCATTTGTGGTATGAACATCTGATGAACATTTGCTCATATTTATTCATGCAAGCTTTCTGGAATTTCTCTGTCATGGACAGTCTTCCAAACACAACGTCATACATATGAATGTGCATGAAAAGCAAATAAAAAGATGCACTAATACCTTTGAAGTAAATGTGGCTTTTATCTGACGGATGCTTGCGAATACTTTGTTTCATGATTCAGTCAAGCTTTTCACACTGCCAGCGAACTTCTACAGGGGATTAAAAAAACCTCTAAATTGCCAGGCAACCTCAGTTCTCATTTTCCACTACCCGCTTTGGGCAATGATGTGGCTTGAGTAAGTTTCTAAAATATAACTACATGTTCAAAAATCAGGCTTGTACTCCAGAAGTTTCCGTGATCTCTCATGACAAGCTCCTGCTACTGGACTACCCGATGATGACAAGTTCTCCTCTTTATTCTACTAGTCAACTTTTACATCAATTGAGATGTAACCAAGACTGTGATATTTTTGCAAAAAATTGCAAGGGACTCTAAAGGAATGCTTGGGGGAACTGTATCCACCTTATGGTCTGTAGCAGGCAGCCATTACACACACCTTTTTTCAAGAACCGATACTTAAGCCTTTTGAGGTTCCCAAAAGGGCATGCTCTCTAGCCTACATTTATTTACCTATTTTTTTTTTCTACATGTTTATCTGGGTGGGTGTGTGCACATTCACCTTTAAGTGCTTGTGTAGCGCTTTAGGCACATATCCCATCGGTTAAAAGTAAAGTCTCAATTTAAGCTGATATGAATAGAAGTTTGGACACAGCATGATTGCGGCACTTTCTTTTAGCCTATTACCACTTATAAGTAGTTTTTACCTAACAGTTTTGCAGGTCTTTTGATTTATTCTGTGCTAAAGACCAAACATGCATTCATATTATTATAGCTAATTAGTATTAGTAATATTAGATAAAGCAGACATTTTTAGAACAGCCAGTAATATATGAACACCTGATAATAAAAAACTAATATATATTTTGGAAGTAAGCATCTGCACTTTATAGAAATACAGGTTTACTTGAAGCAATCTGTAAGTTTAAGTTGCCTTCTAATTACTTTTTTCAGTTGTTAAAAACTGCAAGAAGGAACATATTTTCCCTTCAGTGGAAGGATATGCAAAGTTGTGCTCACGATTTAAAAAAAAAAAAAAAAAAAAAACGACTCTTTATAAATGGCTTACAGAAATCACGCTAGTCATCCATCTAAGTCCTTGACTATCCCTATCATTAAGAGATGCCAGAGGAAAGAAGTATGCAGGTGTGTTTCAATTTGTGGATGCAACGGGTGGCCTGTTCAAATTCTGCCTGTACATGGAAGCCCAAAATACATCCTCTGAATGAGCTCTGCACTGCTGACCTCCACGTAAAAATCTCTGCTGCAGCTTCATCTCTTCTGAGAGTGCTTGCTAGTGGGATCGGTAGTGAAAGATCGAGGCTAAAATCCTGATTCAGAGCTGGAGGAAATTTTGTCACCTAGACATGAGTTTTTACCGATCATACCTGGTAACAGAGGACACCATCACCAACCGCCTGCCCCATCTATAACACTTACCTCAACTCCCCCTCCCAACTGCAGCAACCCCTCCTACTCAACTGCTCCCTACAGCAGTTGGGAATCTTACAGCACCTATTCACTTGGAGGAAAACTGCCAAAAATCCAGCCTCCAACTGCAAACCAGACTGTGCTGGTCCAGGCCAAAGGCTGGCTCTGGTCTGACTGCTCGCCCTCTCCAGAATCATTACTGCTCTTTTCTTCCTATGCTAAAGCTAAAAACAAATGCAGTTCAGCGTAAATCAGCTTTTTTAGCAAAATTAAACCAGAGTGGTTTGCCTGTGCAGCATACTGGAGAGAAGCTTCTAACATGCAAGGTCACTATTCCCCCCCTGCCCAGAAGAAAGCAGCTCCTCTTCCCACTTTAAAGGCTCCTGCCCTTCTTGCTTCTGTTCCCATCTATCTTTATTTGGCTGCTTTTCCAAGGGCAGATAAAAACTTCATGCAATTCTCTGAATCTCTTATTTTCAGAGAACAAAATACTTTCCCCCATCTAAGAGGACTGATGCATTCTGCTGGCTTCAAACTTTAAAAATATCTGTCTGCTGAAGCAGCTGTTGAATAATTTATATTTCTGAGAACTGAGCTGAGTATATGTACATTTTTGCTTTGATATATACCATATAGTTGTTTTTCCTTACTTTCCATTGCCATCTTGTTTTCCACTTAAAAATTCAATGTAGGAAATTCTGAAGACTTCAGAGTCTGGGAAAATGATTTGGGTTTTGGGAGCAGGAGAGAAGGGGAGTGCAATTTGTTTGTGAGTTGTTTTTTTAATGAAAGGAAAAAATCCTGAACAGCTTGCAATTAGCAGCTCTGAAAAGTTATTTTCCTCAATGGCACACAGCATGCCAAGTAAACCTACGAGAGACTCCTTAGCTTAACATGCCTGGAGCTGGATACAGTTCCTCTAAATCAAAGCACAGCTCACACTAACAGTTGCAGTATGTTAGTGGCTGGATGGTTGCTTTATGAAGAATTATAAAGTGACACAGCAGTCTGGTTGAAAAAAACACACACCAGGCTTTGATGTTTTTAACTGCTAACTTCAAGAGGACCAACAGAGACCTTCCTGTTTTTATTGCAGCCTCTCTGTCATCCCTCCCCCCTGCTCCATCTCTCCTCTCCCACTGTTAGATGGGGGACTGTTATCTTTCAGTCACTTTGTAAGCTTGACTTGTTTACAGACTGAATGTCTCCATTTATAGGCCTATATCAGAGAACAAACAGGGCAAGTGTGACTTCCTAGGATCTGAAATGTGATGCTTTTTCCTCTTGGGCAGGCAGGAGTGTCAAGGGAGGGGGGAAGGAAAGGCAGAAGAGAAATCCTGTAATTGTCCTTCTTGTTCCTCATCACTCCAGGTTAAACATACACACCTGTATGGTACCAAGGTATTTTAAATGAATCAATTGCTTAAATGCTAGCTTACTGAAACTCCATGAAAATGCACAGCCATTGTCTCAATGAAAACTAGCCCACTTCAGAATCTAGTCCACCAACAGTAAAATCAATGCTAAACAAAGGCTTCTCTTAAAGTCCCTGTTTTTAAAATTTTATATTATAAATCCATTTAGATATTCATTTAGGGAACCTTAAAAGCATATTTCACATTTTACTGAGGATATTTAAGGGGTGTCAGTGGGGTAACTATAAGCATAGACACTGTAATGATGAAATCTCAGAAACCATTAATGGCATGAGTTTGGATATTCCTTCGTATCTTGAATAATATTTTACTTTACTCATAATCCCAGACCAGTCAAGAAGAATAGTCCTTAATAAAGGTACTCAAATGACATGAGAGACAGTTTGCTTATATTGCTAATGACACTTTTCTTTTTGGTTCTCCATAATGTTGAGGTTATAAGCACCCCAGAGGAGGTATGGTTTTGTCCTTACTGAAAGTGCCTTACTTTTACACTGACAACTTTTATTTTAGTTGTAGGATTCATTTTTATAGGTTTCTGGTTTCAAAAGGCTTGCTTTTGCACAAACACACACTTGGGAGCAGAGGTGGCTTTTAAAGGGGGTACAAAGAGGCGTATCAGATTTGCTTTCACGGTACTTTATGACGAGACACTGGGCCAGCCAGTTTTGAGCTAGGTCTATCTATGCTTTCTCTTGTAGGTTGCTCACCAAAAGAGACCAAAAAGCTTTTGAACTAAAAAAAAAAAAAAAAAAACCACCACCAAACACTCTAGGAAGTTAACTCTTCAAGCACAACCTCTTCCAAATAAATAGATGAGACAGGACAGAAGAGGAAAGATTTTACACCTGGCTCTTCCTTCGACAGCTATGTCTGCAGGTGGGACCTCAGGCAGACCTTGGTTAGACAGAGCCCAGTTACGCTGTGAGTAGCAGCAGCGCCCAGTCCCCGCTGAGTCCTCCCATCTACCCTGAGACCGGTCTGCTCCTGGGATACCACTGTACCTCCCCACTTCTTACTCGTGGATCACACACCTTTGCAGACCGCAGGCGGGGACAGCTGCTGCCTGCATGGACCTCTGCTGTGCAGAGACACAGACAGCCCAGTACGAGCTGTATCAGCGCAAGTGGCTGAACTTTTGAACTACAAGTAAGAGTTTGATCTCCTTTAGAGTTCAGATACAATTTGATCAGTTTAAACACAACACCCAAATGGGCATTACCTAAATGTGTCCTGGGGCCACTCTGCTTGCTGGTGACAGCAGCATTGTTACTCCTTAGCTGGCCTAGCATGAAGACATCCCAGGGTACCCGCCTTTTAGTTTCTTCCCACAGCAGTTTTCTCCTGCAGAGATCCCCTGTGTCCTCCTGTGGGCAGTCACCCCACCAATTTGTCATGTCCTCCTACCACTTTGAAAGTCTGTCTCACAGGAGGTGCTGGCTTGTCTGATATTCCATGCCTATGGGATTCCTCAGTGCAGAATGCAGAGGATGCTGTGTGAGATGTGGGCTTCTCCCTCTGTGGTTTCCTTACTCTGGGAGGTCAGCGTATGTCACTCCTGCCAAAAAGCAAGCACTGAGCGAGGAGACAAACCAAGCCTTCAAAGAGTGCCAAAGCTTCCCAGCATATCTCGGCGCGAAGGGAAAGCAGAGGTTCGTGGCCGCTCTGATTTGTTTTAAACTAAACTGTTTGGGTCATCCATACTCTTTCCAGTTTTCGGTCTCATCTGAAGACAACAGAGAAAATTAGACTGAGTAGAAGATGGCTTTTAATCACAACCACTTTTTCCGCTAGAGTCCAAAAGCATATGCTTGAATTAATGGACTCTTTCCATTAATCACAAAGGGCCCAGGACAGATGCAAGAAAAGTTAGGTTTTCCTCATCATGCTTACATAAACTTCCTCCAGCTCTCTTCAGCAGGTTCACATGGAGATGATAAAGCCATTCAGCCTAAAAAAAGACCTGGCTTGAATCCTGGACCAGAATTCACATACACGTTAATTTCTGGTTTTGGCATTCAGATATGATTAACTCTTCTTTTGTCTCTTTTTACATGCTCCTCCTTTAAAACGGCTAAAAAAACCAAAAGAAAACAACAACAACAACAACAAAAACAACAAAACCAAACCAAACAACACTTTAGTGCTCAGTTCTAAGTACAGAAGTGGTGCTAAATTTGAAACACATGCCTCCCCTCAGCACAGCCTGCCAGAAACTGTAGATGACACTTTCCTCCATACCTCAATATTGCCAGATCCCATTCTGACATGAGTAATTCTGCCTGGGCTAAAGGCACCAAATTTTATGTTAAGGAATCTGCTATGTAGGAAACACCTAGACATAATGTGACAGGATGCTTAGCCCTCTCTGCTGCTCTGGTCTTTACCATGGAAGCCTGTGGCAAATCAGACACTTTCTGCCATCTCTGAAAGTAAAACCTTGACAGCCCTGCACAGCTGCAGAAGAGATAATTACATTCTGTTCCTCATGGATCTAAGGATTATCAAGAGTGAACTTGAAGGTATAGAACTATGTGAGATTTAGAGTTATTCACAAAGTGCATGTAAACACAGGAATACACTTATTGAATTTTCGAAATAGAAAGAAAGAACAGTCTCTAAACAGGTAGTATTCAATCAGCGTTATTCCTGTAGCTAATAAGAACTCAAGGCATCTCATAGATGGACAAGGACATTCTCGTGCAACCCTTCATTTCTCCCACTCATTCTGGCAAATTCTAGCTGGATTGCCGTTCCACACGAATTACCACACTTTAGTACCCATGAGAATTACTGCCTCTCCTTAAGTCCCAAGATGCAGGTGCATCAGCATCCACTGAAGAACCAGAAAAGTCCCAGAGCTGATACATCTCACACAGGGTAAAAGTATGTGACTTAAGGCTGTTTTTGAGCTGGGTGGGTAGGCTCACTGAACATCGCCTTTCTGAACTCTGCTCCTGTTGATACTATAACACACCAGGGTTTTTTCCCCCTCTTCAAAGCTACTTCTGTATGCCTGAGCAGTGTGCAGCACAAAGTAGGTTCACAGGCAATAATGGTTTTAGAGCATATAATCATGCCTCAAAAACTACGTTTTTTTTTTTTTTTTAATCCTATGATTTCCTGATCTACTTTGCCCTGTGAAATCCAGCACAGAGAGCACCTAGGACTTGGGAACTTTTCCTGAGAGCTCAGGTGCCAGCTCTTATTTGTGTTCCTATGGTGATATTCAAGATGTAAGAGGATCAAAGCTCCACCGGTGGGAGCACTGTGCAACAGGGCTGCAGGTTCCTTTCCAAATACTGCCAGTTACCTGTCCCAAGACTTCTACGGATGTTCTACACCCTGCAAGACTGATATGTTCCCGCATCTCATGGGCAGAAGTAATACGAGCTCTAGGGCAGGGACACCCCCCACCCCCACAGCTCTGTACAGTGCCTGGGACTCCACAGCTCTATTACAATGCAAGCACTAATTAACAGCCCAATCAGGCTTTGTGCAACGGTTGCCAAGCCAAGTTCTTTGCCTTGTGCTGAATTGCTCACCCTGCTTAGCTTTTTAAGTCTAAGTTCATCATTTACTGCAGTGCACTAAGTTATATCATAGAAATTTTAGAGGTATGACTCCCATCCACCAGTTACTTTTAAACAATAACAAGTCACCATATGCTTGTTCCTGTGCTCTGATGAGCTTTGAACTTTAATAAATGATTAATCCTATTTAGAAGTAACTTAACACTGCCTTAACTGCATCTTTCCATGAAATGTCACTTTGACATCCTGTTGTGTGCATTCATTGCAACTTTCACACGCTGTAAATTAGGAACATTTACACATGCAATTAGTGTTTAATAAATGCCCGAAGAACTACTCGGGGATTAAGCAATTAGATGGCATCATGGAGTACCCTTTGTACTTAATGCTTATGAAGAAAATCATCTACCCGTTTTGCACAAATTGCATGCTGGGGTAACCATTGTGCTGACAGGAAGCGCTCGGCTGAATTGCCAAATGCAGCCTTGAGTTTATACACAGCCACCTTTCCTGAGCTCTCCCATCCCTCCCCCACCGACTTAAAAGATAAATTAACATAGAAAAATTTGTCATTGGGATAGTACTTTATTATTAAATTACTCCCACTGTTGAAAAAAAAAATAGGCATAGGATTTAAGAACCTGAATTTTTAATGCCATAGTTAAATTATTAAAAAAAAAAAATCTGCCTAGAAAAAATACAGCTATTTACACACAGGTCATTTGCACAGCCAGCAACAATGGAGACTTGCATGAAAACTGTAGTCAGTGTATATGGCAAGGTACGCAGTCTTAGAAGGAGAAACACTTGGCATCTTGGAGTGTCTTGCAAGTGGGAGCACGTATTTTATGTATACGCCGTGCACACGCACCTATAGCATACTGAAGATAACAGTAATCGTTTGCCCTGCAATGTATATGGCCAGTACTCACCACAATAATTGGTTAAACATCAAAATTAAGGTGCTAGGAGAGAATGCCTTGACATTCAAGGTTCAAATGAATCCAATTCGCTCGCACTAACACCCATTCACAGTCAGCCTGGAGAAGAGGGGACATCAGTGGGGTTGGACTAGATGACCTTTGAAGGTCCTTCCAACTCAAACTATTCTACGATTGCTTTATGTCACCTTTATAAAGCCATACCTAACACATGGACTTAGACACAAACCAACAAGACATGAGCACAAAAAAAAGAGACTTTGGGAACAGAGTGGAGTTTGAAGTTACATCCTGAGCACTTAAGCCACCCAAACTAGGAAAACCCGGTGTTGACACCAGGAGAGGGGTCCCTGCTCACAGCACCACATCCTTCACCTCACCTAAAGGAACCACTGCTTGCAGGTCACCCCCAGAGCCACACGCCCTCCTTACAAAGACACCCATTGGAACCAAATGCTTCCCAAAGCTGGTTAGTGCTGGGATACAAGGGTAGTGCAAGATGTGTGCCAGCTGAGGCTGCATTTCACGGGAGAAGAGAGGACCCTGTTTGCAGGGGAGCAGGATTTCCAAGTGCCAATCACTGGAGAAAGGAGGAAAGAAAAGAAAAAAACAAAAAAAAAAAAAAAAAAAAAAAAAAAAAAAAAAAAAAAAAAAAAAAAAAAAAAAAAAAAAAACCACACCCAAACAAAAAACCCACCACACATTAAAAAAAAAGAAAAAAAGAAAAAAAAACAAACCAAAACCAAACCAACAAAACCAAACCTAAAACCTCTACCCCAACAACTTAAAACAGCTGCAGGGAAGTTGTTTTTCCACTTTATGCAGCCTGTAGAAGTTGTGTAAAAGGTACCCCTGCGGATGCGAAGTCACCCACTGCAAGGAATCCCAATCTCGGAGTGCCAGCGCCACCTTCTTGCCAAGGGATTTAGCGGCAGGCTCTGACTACAGCCACCTGCGACTGGCTCGCATTTGCCTGTGTGAAAAAAACCCGCCGGGGTTTGGGGTTAGTACCACAGAAAACACCCAGTTTGCATCACCGGGCTGGTGCCGACGGGTCCCGCATCCCAGCCCCGCACCCTCAGCACACCCCGGGTCCGGGTGCCCTCAGCAGCAACAGGCAAAAAAACCCGTTTTCACAAAGAGGGCAGCTTAAAACTCACAGAAAGTAATTTAAAATTAGGCTCAAGCCAGCCTCCTCCTAAAAAGTGTATTATTTTTCTTGATGCTTTAAGGCAGGCTTTCTAATGGGAAAAATAATGGGGGTTTTCTCCTGTTATTTCCTTTGGTGGAAATAAGTGAATTTTCCCAGCCACTGTTAAAAAGCAAAATGTTTCTCCCACATGAGTAATTTTTCCATAGGTAAACACTCCTGCACAAGACTTTAAAACAACCCAAGATGTTAGTTGCTGTTACAAAGATTTTAGGTTTGAAAGAATGTCATATTTGGGGGATATAAAGTTTTATAATCTTCCCCACTCAGAACCAGCAAATCAATGCACTGTTAAATCAACGAGGCGAAGACTAAACCAGCCCTCAGCTCCCTGGAAGAGAGGCTAAGCTCCTCACTAATGAACCCTTACCCACCAAGGAGCACCACTGACAAGAGCCCATTGGGAAACCCATCTTCTGTGTCAAAAGACTCATGGCTGTGGTTGGTGATATTGTCTGTGTGAAATGAACCAGCAACACACACACAAAAAAATTACATCTCTCGAGGAATTTTGGAGTTAAGGAGTGTGCCAAACGGATGTCCTCAGAGCTCCAACACTCTGGTGAGCTACAGACACAGCACAGAGCTGGTGTCAGCAAAGGGGAAGATTCTGTTTTGTTGTCTCA